>CADEBD010000331.1:0-362986 GCA_902825455.1 Arctia plantaginis | reverse complement strand
CCCTTTAAAAAAGGGGGGGCCCCCATCCCCACCTCTTTTTTCTTCCCCTTCTTCCCACCCGCGTTTGCCTTTTGGCCGCCTTTTCGTTGGTTTTTTTGGTCCTTTTCTTTAGTTTCCGTTCCTTTAATTTTTCCCAAGGGGGAGAAAAAAAGCCACCGGGCAGGTCCCCAAAACCGGGGCAGCAAAACCCAAACCATCCCTCCCCTGGGGTGCGTTGGGAAAAAACCCCATGTGCCCCCTGGCCCCCAAGAACAGGGAGGGGGTTTTTTTTTAAGAGGTTTGACCTGCGGGCCGGGTGTTTTAAGCCGGACCCTCCCCCTCAGGGCAGTTTAAACCCACCCACTCTTCTCGGGATTACCATATTTCCGAGGGGGGAAGGGAGCCCCGCCCCCTGCCCTGTTCGGTTGGGTGGGGGGTTTACCCCGAACCGTCCCTTTTCTCCCCGCAAAGGGAGAAAACTGGCCCCAAGGGCCCCCTTCGGTTTTTACGGGGGGTTTCCCCCCAAAAAGCCCAAGAAGCGGCCGGCAAAACGGGGGAAGCCCCCCTGCGGGCCAGGCCGCCCGAAGGATGACGGTCCCCTGAAAATTTGCCGCTGGCAAATCCCCCCCCCAAAGGGGACCCGGAACCAGTCCCACGCCGGTTTTAAGGGGGGCCCCCGAGGGGTTTTCACCACCCCCAACCCAACCTAACCAAAGGGGGTGCGGGTCGGGTCCCCAGTTTGGCTTCTTCGTTTCTTCCCCCGTGGAGGGGGTCCTGGGAGGGGGAACGAGGGAGGGTGCCCCGGGACCGTTAATAGCCTTTCTCTGCCAAAGCTTGAGTTCCCGAGACCGATCCCGCCCCCTTTTTTCAGGGCAGTAAAACCCATTGCACAGGGTCGGGGAGGGGGGTCTCTGCTCTTTAATTTAATGGAATTTTTTACTTAAAAAATTTTTGGGGGGGTGGGGGGTTTTGGGGAGGCCGGGTTTGTGTTCTTCGGGAGGGGGTTTGCGGTGGTGGGCTGGGGGTGGGGGGGTTTTGGGGTTTTGGGTTTTGTTTCCCGGGGGGGTTTGGGGGGCGTTGGTTTGGGGTTGGGGGGGATTTGGGGGGTGGGGTGCGGCCCCCCCCGAAAGGGGGTTGTTTGTGGGGGGGTGGGGGGGGGGTGGTCCCGGTGGGAAGATTGGGAGGGGTGTGTGTGGAGTGGGGGGGTTGGTTTGGGGCCCTTTTGGGGGTTTGGGTTTTTGGGCGGGGGGTGCGAGGGTTCCCTGGTTTTGGGGCTGGGGGTGGTAATTTTGGGGTGGGGGGGTTGTGGGGTGGGGTGGGTGGCGGTTTGGGTTTTTGGTGGGGGGGGGGGGGGCGGGGTGTCCCCCCGGTGGGGGGTGGTTTTTAGGGGAACTGGGGTGGGGAGGTGTGGGGGGGTTGTGTTTGGGGGGGGGGGGGGGGAAAAGGGGCCCTGGGTTGGGTTTTTTGGCGGGGGAGGGGGGGGCGTGCCCCCCCGGGCCATCGGGGGAGCAGAAAAAGAAGAGGAAGAAGACGGTGAAGAAGACTGCTGCGGCAAAGGAGGCGGAGGCTGCCCGACAGTCGCGGCAGTCGCCCCCGTCGGCTTCCTCGCTGGCCCCCGCCCCGCTCCCGCAAAGGGGGACATGGAGCGAAGTGGCGGCTAGGCCGAAGGCGGCCAAGCCAAAGGCGCCTAAACCGGCCCCAGTCCGGTCGGCTGCTCCGACCGCTGCCACTCCAGCGGCGCCAGCCAAGAAGAAGAAACGTGGCGCCCGGGGGTCCCGCAAACTGCGCACCCCACAGACTGCAGCGATCACACTCACGCTGCAGCCGGGCGCCGCGGAGCAGGGCGTGACCTACGGGCAGGTCATGTCCAAAGCCGAGAGGTCAATAGACCTCAAGGCTCTGGGGATCGACGGCCTCCGGCTCCGCACCGCCGTAACCGGAGGTCGGATCCTGGAGGTGGCTGGCGCCGATAGAGCCCAGAAAGCCGACCAACTGGCTGCGAGGCTCAGGGAGGTGCTCGAGGAGGTCCGAGTCGCTAGGCCGCAGAGATGCGTGGAGATGCGCATCTCTGGCCTGAGCGACTCGGCCTCTAAAGAGACGGTGGCGGCGTCGCTGGCAGCAGAGGGGGGCTGCTCTGCCGACGCCATAACGGTCGGCGACATCAGTCGCCCATCTGGCCGACAGGGCACTGCCTGGTTGCGGTGCCCTGTTGAGGCGGCCAGAAAGCTGACTGATGGCCGTCGCATCGTCGTCGGGTGGTCAGTGGTCAAGCTGACCACCCTGGAGCCCAGGCCGGTGCGGTGCTTCCGCTGCCTCGAGCCGGGGCACGTCGGGGCCAGGTGCACTGTGGCCACAGACCGCAGTGCGCTCTGCTTCCGGTGCGGGCAGGCCGGCCACAAGTCGGCCACCTGCTCAGCGGAGCCCAGCTGCCCCGTCTGTTCGGCGGAGGGTGCAGCGTCCGGCCACCGGCTTGGGACGGCCGACTGCAAGGCGGCCTCCCGCAACAGGGGCCGCAAGAGAGCTGCAGGGGGGGCGAAACCCACACAATCGCCCACCCTGCAGCAAAATGAGGAGGTAATGGACACCGCCCAATCTTAATGGCTCAAATCTCCATACTGCAGGCCAACGTCAACCACTGCGTCACGGCTCAGGACCTCCTGGCCCAATCCATGGCTCAGTGGCAGACGACAGTGGCAGTAGTCGCCGAGCCGTACTACGTTCGCGACGGCCCCAATTGGGCCAGCGACCACGACGGCTCGGTGGCTATCGTCGCCCAGCGAACGGCTCCTCCCTTCGACAGAGTGCGGAGGGGCCGAGGATGCGTACTCGTCGCGTTGGGCGGCGCTGCAGTAGTCGGGGTGTACTGTCCGCCTAGCAGAAGCCTCGCCGAGTTCGAGCAGTTGCTCACCGAGGTCGGGGCTCTGGTGGCGGAAGTGCACCCCACCCCGGCTGTGGTGGCCGGGGATTTCAACGCTCACTCACGGGCGTGGGGATCCCCGGCGACCGATAGCCGAGGGGAAATGGTGGAGGAGTGGGCGGTGTCCCAAGGCTTGGTGCTGCTGAACCGAGGGTCGGTCCACACGTTTGTGAGGGCCCAGGCCGGATCCATAGTCGATCTTTCTTTCGCGAGTTCCGGCCTGGCCCCTCACATACACAACTGGCGGGTGGTCGAGGGGGTGGAGACTTCGTCGGACCATACCGATGGTCCGACGAAGTCTGTCCGAATCGGATCGGATGTCCGAATCGGATGTCGGTACCATACCGATGGTACCGACATCCGATTCGACGTCGTCCCTGCTGCCTCGGCTACTCGTGTGGCACTGGACCGCCCCGTGGTAGGGGAAGGTCCGCGGTGGCGGCTCGGAACGTTGGACCGAGAGCTAGCCCGAGAGGCGGCTATCGTCGAGCGATGGGCCGCCGTCGAAAGCGGCCAGGACGTGGACGCGAGATGCGAGCGACTCGCTGGAGCGCTGACTCGCGTCTGCGACGCGGCGATGCAGCGGGCGAGACCTATCCCGCCTCGGAAGCAGGTGTACTGGTGGCGTTCCCACCTAGCCGGGCTGCGTACCGCAAGTTACGCGGCCCAGAGGCAGTACACCCGCAGCCGAAGGCGAGCCGTCAGAGACCTCGCCCGCGAAGAAGAACTGCATGCCGCGTACCGGGCTGCCCGTGAGGCCCTCAGCTCGGCGATCAAAGCCGCCAAGGACGAGGCCTGGAAAGAGTGGCTCGAGAGCCTAGATCGAGATCCGTGGGGGCGCCCGTACAAGACTGTGAGTCAAAAACTCCGGCCTTGGGCGCCTCCCCTCACCAGAACTCTCGAGCCGCGCTTTCTAGACCGAGTGGTCAGATCCCTCTTCCCTGCGAGGGAAGAGTGGATCCCGCCGCGGATGGCAGCACCATCAAGCCAGGTGCCGGCAGACGAAGGGGCGATACCTCCCGTGGACGACGCCGAGTTAGGGGCCGCGATACTGGCACTCAGGTCCAGGAATCGCGCCCCGGGCCCGGACGGCGTCCCTGGGAAAGTTATTGCCACAGTCATGCCGGCACTAGAGGAGCAGACGCTGTCCCTCATGTCGGAATGCTTGGCGTCGGGAAGAGTCCCGCGACGATGGAAGACCGGCAAGCTCGTGCTGCTCAAAAAGCACGGGCGACAAGCCGAGTCGCCGTCGGCCTACCGCCCCATCGCTCTGCTCGACGAGATGTGCAAGCTTTTTGAGCGAGTGCTCGCTGCACGACTCGTCGGCCACCTGGAGGGGGCGGGGCCTAACCTGAGCGATGGCCAGTTCGGCTTCCGTCGCGGGAGGTCGACAATCGACGCAGTATCCCGACTGCGGGACAGCGTCGACCAAGCGGTCTCTGGGGGTGAGGCGGTGTTGGCCGTGTCGCTGGATATAGCCAACGCCTTCAACACCCTCCCCTGGGAGACCATTGCGGAGGCGCTGAGGTACCACAATGTCCCGTGGTACCTCAGGCGCGTCCTTGCGGACTACTTCGTGGACCGGGCCATCATCTACCCGGCCCAAGGTGGGGTGGTCCGCAGGGACATGTCTTGCGGCGTTCCACAGGGGTCGGTCCTTGGGCCGCTCCTGTGGAACGTAGGCTATGATTGGGTCCTGCGCGGTGCCAATCTTCGGGGAGTCAGCGTACTCTGTTACGCCGACGATACCCTAGTCACCGCGCGGGCCCCAACATTCCGCGACGCCGCCGTACTCGCCACGGCAGGCGTCGCTCATGTAGTGCGTCGCATCGGGGCGCTCGGCTTAACGGTCGCCCTGGAGAAGTCTGAGGCCGTCTTCTTCCACGGGCCTCGGCAGACGCCGCCTCGAGATAGGTCGATTGTGGTGGGCGGCATCCCCATCGCTGTCGGGAACAGCCTGAAATATCTCGGGCTCGTTCTCGACAGTCGGTGGCGGTTCGAGGAGCATTTCCGGCAATTGGCACCGAAGCTGCTGGCATTTGCCGGAATGCTCTCGCGTCTGCTGCCCAACAGCGGAGGACCGGGGTCTGCCTGCCGCCGGCTCTATGACGGAGTGGTGCGCTCCAAGGCGCTCTACGGAGCGCCCATATGGGCGGAAGCCCTCAGCCCGGCGAATATCGTGCTGTATTCCGAGCTTCTCGGTACTCCTCATGAAGCCGGTCCACCTCCTCACCGACCCCGCGGTGACGTCGCCGACTACGGGTGGGGACCTCCGGGCACGTACACAGGCCGCACGGAGGTCCGCCAACTCCTGGGACCACCAGTAGACCTCCTTCCTTGGAGGCCGACAACCACGAACGCGGGGCATGGCCGCATCGCAAATCTGCGTAATCGCATGGCAGAAGCGACCAGCCCCCATGTCGACCTCCTCGGTCGGGGCCTGCGGAGACAGCCAAGAGTGAATAATGGCCGCCTCCTCTAGTAGGTCCCTGTCGAGCTTGGCGACAGCCCACCGCGGGAAGCGGGAAGGGCGCCGCGCCGCGTGACCCCTACTGGGGTCCTGGGACCGGGAGAGCTCGAATCGGATGTACAAATGATCCGAGAGCGTCTCGACCTCTTCCAGGACACACCAGTTCCTTACTCGTGCGGCGACTGCAGGGGTAGCGAACGAAAGGTCCACTATCGACCCCCCCTGCTGTCGCACGCACGTGTTGGTGGAGCCTCTGTTCAGCAAACAGAGGCCCACCGACGCCGCCCACTCCTCGACAGCTTTGCCCCTGGCGTCCGTCGCAGGGGAACCCCACGCAATGGACTTTGCGTTGAAGTCGGACTCGAACCGACTAAAACCACACGGTGTGCCCTCTTTGCGCTTCCAGTTTAGGAAGGGTCCAGGTAGCTATCTCCTTCTGGACCCCTCCCAGCGCCGGCCCGCTCCTGGCGCGGGCTCCGTCTCAGTGGACCCTCTCTTTAGGCGGCGTCCGGCACACGCGGACGCCGCCCCCTCGCGGCTGGCCAACTAATGCGGGTGGAGGGGAGAACCCATCCCGTCCACCCGCGGCCACACTCAGGGCGGCATGAGGCGCAGGTGAGCCCGCCTCCGCCGCCCGGTTCGCCGGTGAGCAAACTAGCCCGTGGCTCGGATTAGGCGAAGTAGGAACACCGTGGTAATTTAGTGGGTAGTCTGGCCCGTCAGGAGTCCCACACGAAGCGAACCCCCTGCCCCCGCGGGGGGGAAGCGAAGTGCGTAAACGCATTCCACCACGTAAAAAAAAAAAAAAAAAAACCTAACCTAACCTGGGGTGCGGGTCGGGTAACCTCCACGTTGGCTTCTTCTTCGTTTCTTCCCCCGTTGGACTGCGGTCCTCGGGAGAGGAAGCGAGGGGACTGGTGCACCCTGGACAACGGTTAATAGACACTGTCTCTGTCACAGAGCTCTGTATGTTAGCCGATTGACCGATAACCCGACAGCCCTTTTCAGGGCTAGCTGACCCCATTGCACGAGGGGGTCGGTGGGATGGCGTGCTCATGCTCGTGGGATATGATATGGATAATTCAATAACTATAAAATCTTTTGACGTAGAAGGAGTGGAGAAGGAGATGGAGACGGAGACCGCAGGGTCTCGTGTCTCTCTCAGAGAGGTGGTGCCGGTGGTGGTGCTGGAGCGTATGGACGCTGCCAGCACACTTGGAGGTTCGCGCTCGTCTTCCCCAGCAAGGGGAAGATTCTGGCGCAAGCGAACCAACTCCAATACAGAGTTGGATTCGCCAAGCGAGGGCGATTCGCGCAGCGAAAGCCCTAAGAGGACTCGCGGCCGTCCCCCGAAAACGGGGGAATATGTCAACCTGGCTAGGGCCAAGGCCGAGCTCAACGCGGCCAAGGAGCGGGAGCTCGAGCTCCGCGCTGAGGAAGAGCTTGCGGAGGAGCTGTGTCCGCTGCCCCAGCCCAGTCCGCGGCCCCAAGCGGGATTGGCATCCTCGGCCAATCAATCCCTCAGTGCGGAGCAGCTTTCGGGCTCTATTGAGGCGGCGGTGACGATGGTTCAAACCATCGCCACCAAAAGCTCCAATTTGAAGGGCCAATACGTGCGGGACCTCAAGAACGCGTGCAACTCCATCTTGGAGAACGTGCGCTCGCTCATGTCCCGCACGGAATCGGAGGAGGTGGCCCAGCTGCAGGCCGAGCTGGCTGCAGTACGGGCCGAAATGCGGGCCTTGAAGCAGCAGGCGGAGGCTGCTCCGCCCGCGATGAGCCGCGATGAGATCGGATTTCTCATTGACGCGCGACTCGCGGGGATCGCTGACCGCCTGCTGCCGGAGACCCGCATCCGTCCGCCTCTGCAGGCGGACAAGAGAAATGCGGCCCGGTCTGCCACTGGACCTGAGCCCGAGCCTGAGGTGTCTCCCTCACGGCATTTCCCCCTCTCTCCTCCAATGCCAGACGGGCAGGAGGAGATAGGGGCGTGCCCACCCGCGCCCTCGGGGGAGAAGAAAAAGAAGAGGAAGAAGACGGGGAAGAAGACTGCTGCGGCAAAGGAGGCGGAGGCTGCCCGACAGTCGCGGCAGTCGCCCCCGTCGGCTTCCTCGCTGGCCCCCGCTCCGCTCCCGCAAAGCGGGACATGGAGCGAAGTGGCGGCTAGGCCGAAGGCGGCTAAACCAAAGGCGCCTAAACCGGCCCCAGTCCGGTCGCTGCCCCGACCGCTGCACCTCCGGCGGCGCCAGCCACCAAGAAGAGGAAACGTGGCGCCCGGAGGTCCCGCAAACTGCGCACCCCGCAGACTGCAGCGGTCACACTCACGCTGCAGCCGGGCGCCGCGGAGCAGGGCGTGACCTACGGGCAGGTCATGTCCAAAGCCGAGAGGTCAATAGACCTCAAGGCCCTGGGGATCGACGTTCTCTGGCTCCGCACCGCCGTAACCGGAGGTCGGATCCTGGAGGTGGCTGGCGCCGATAGAGCCCAGAAAGCCGACCAACTGGCTGCGAGGCTCAGGGAGGTGCTCGAGGAGGTCCGTGTCGCTAGGCCGCAGAGATGCGTGGAGATGCGCATCTCTGGCCTGAGCGACTCGGCCTCTAAAGAGACGGTGGCGGCGTCGCTGGCAGCAGAGGGGGGCTGCTCTGCCGACGCCATAAAGGTCGGCGACATCAATCGCCCATCTGGCCGACAGGGCACTGCCTGGTTGCGGTGCCCTGTTGAGGCGGCCAGAAAGCTGACCGATGGTCGCCGCATCGTCGTGGGGTGGTCAGTGGTCAAGCTGACCACCCTGGAGCCCAGGCCGGTGCGGTGCTTCCGCTGCCTCGAGCCGGGGCACGTCGGGGCAAGGTGCACTGTGGCCACAGACCGCAGTGCGCTCTGCTTCCGGTGCGGGCAGGCCGGCCACAAGTCGGCCACCTGCTCAGCGGAGCCCAGCTGCCCCGTCTGTTCGGCGGAGGGCGCAGCGGCCGGCCACCGTCTTGGGACGGCGGAGTGCAAAGCGGCCTCCCGGAACAGGGGCCAAAGAAGAAGAGCTGCAGGTGGGGCGAAACCTACACCCTCGCCCACCCTGCCGCCAAATGAGGAGGTGATGGACACCGCCCAAACATAATGGCCCCCATCTCCATACTGCAGGCCAGCGAGCTGGTCTCACACTCCCGCCCCGCAGACCCCCGGCGAGGGGACGCCGGCGAGCACGATTCGCCCGCGTCCCCGAATGAGAGTGGCCACGGGCGGTGGGTCGGAGGACCTGCCACCCCATACTAATGTGGCGGAATGCGCCCCTCTGTGTTCCTGGGGTGCATTCATGAGGAGGACAGGCCCCACCATCTGGGCACGGTATTTGCCCGGATGGTGGGGCCTCGAGAGAGGCGAGCCCGTTAAATAGGGCGTCCCTAGCCGAGTCGCGGTGAGCAAACTAGCCCGTGGCTCGGATTAGGCGAAGGAGGAACACCGTGGTGGTTTATTGGGTAGTCTGGCCCGTCAGTAGTCCCACACGAAGCGAACTCCCTGCCCCCGGGGGGTCGAGCGAAGTGCGTAAATGCATTCCACCACGTAAAAAAAAACCTAACCTAGTAGGTCCCTGTCGAGCTTGGCGACAGCCCACCGCGGGAAGAGCGCCACGATTCTAAGTCGCTCCTCACCGAAAAAATCGCGATAGTGGTAAAAGTTGTGGAAAGTCTACCTTGCGATATATCAAAAGCTGCGCCTTCGCGAGGCCTACGCGATAGTGAAAACCGCGTCGCGATCGGTCAAAAACCCTGGAAACTGTGTTTGTGTTTGACCAAAGTGAGAAAAACTCGATTTTCTGGAGTTTTTCAGAGGTGACTTGTGTTTCCGTAACTGTGGGATTGTGCGGCTCGGGGAGACCTACCCTTTGAGCCTCCTCTCATATTTTTAGCGTAAAAACCGACGGAGTTACAGCGACATTTGTGGTTTTCAAGTGACCGAGTGTCTCCCCGAAATCGTGATCTCCAGTGATAGTGACACATTTAGATCGATCCGGGGTAACGTGACGAACACGACAGTGCTTTTTGTGTGGATATTGGACCATTTTTTTTGTGGATTTTACAGACATAAACTATATTTTAAGGTTAGTGACTATAAAAACTGTGTTATCTTGGAGACGAGATCAGGAACCCCCCCTTTTTATCCTGGGGGAGGGTGCGGCTCGGGGAGGCCCATCTTTTGAGCCCCCTCCCGGATTTCTACGACGACTCCCGGAGATGTTATTAAACTTTTTCCGGGAGCCCGTGAGAACCCCAAAACGCATGGGTCCCTGATCCCGGTCCTGTGGGACAAGTTGCGGTACAGAGCGGTGTGCGGGACAGTGAGCTGAACCGGGAACCGTTTTTAGAACATCAAAAAGTTAAGTGGTTCCAAAATTATACTCCAATAACTTTTAGTGGGGAAACGCCTTAAAACGCTTTTCGTTAAAGTTATTTAAATTTACAAAATTTATTTACAAAAAAGTTATAAGCCCCCAAAAAAGAAGGTAAAAAACTTTCGACAAATTTTTAAAATTAAAAAAAAAACGGAATACTTTGGCGGCCCATAACTCCGCATCCCGGAGACCCGGGACAGTGTAGCCACTCCAGAAAATATTTTTTAGGCGACGCCTTTCATTTGAGACCGGAATCTCGGCCCTACGCCAATTTTTGGAGGGGGTCGGTTTTGGTTTCAAATTACGAAAGACGATCCGTCACAACAGGAGCGCCCTCAGGCGGAATAAATTAGAAACTTTAAAACTTTTAAAAGTGTCAGTTTGTGATCAGACACATAACTACAAAACTGGTAGCTTCACCAAAACAAATATTTTATTTTTGTACGGGGTTCGATTCCCGTTGTTTAAAATTTGTAAAGTGTGTGTTATGCATATTTTTGGATGAAAAAATCGCCGACGTGTGGGGACGGGCGATGTTCACCTCCCTGCACCGAAACGCCGAAGTAGAAAAACCGAAAAACAAAAAAAAAATTTCAAAACCGCATGGCAACTTTTTGACACCGATTGAGCTGAAAATTTTTCTGGAGGTCAAGGCTAATAATATTATATTAATATTATTTAAACTTTTTTAAGTTTTCTTTAAAATTTTACCCATTTTGTTCTAGTAATCTGTTTATAATAATTTTGTATTAAAGAGCGAATTTTGTATAAAATTTATGCAATTTTAGTGTAAATTTAGCGTTTATATTTTAAAAGTAGCAATATTTTCAATATAATTTTATGTTTTTCTTGAATTAATTAAAAAGTATTGATCAAAACATTATTTAGAGATCGGATTTAGACTGGGGACATTTTTCCCTATCTCCAGACACCAAACACAACGACATTAGGCCTGATATTGTAGATTTTAGACTTCTTTAGACATATTTAGAGTGGCGCGGACGCCATCTTGGAAATATACCAATATGAATATCTCTGGAACCAGCGCTCGTAGAAAATTGCGGTTTTATTTATTGTATTAAGCTATCGCTGTAGAATACCAATACTGGGTTTTTTGCCGGATTCGGGGGTGTCACATTTTGGTGCACGGATCTCGCTATATTCGTGTCGGGCGCGAAATTTTACGCACCCTAGACCCAAAAACCGCGTTTTTGCGACCCCTGGGGCCAGAGTTATATTAAGTCTAAGACTGACTTTGACGTTTGCGGCGCCATTTTGAAAATCTTCAAACGCCTATAACTTACCATAGTATTAAGATATTTTGTTGGAATTTTTGGTGTTGTGTTCGCTGGGGTTCAGAGCACATGCCCACGCTGTCAAAACCCGGATTGGGGCCCTATAAATTTCTTTGGCCGCCGGTGGAGCCATCGTACGCCGGTCGTCAGGGACAGCCGGGAGAAACAAAAACCGGTTCTCTGCAACCAGTAGGGACCGAGATATTGGCATTTTAAAATAGTCGAAGTATAACCAGAAGGCGCGCACTTGCGGTATATCGGGATTTATGGGGGGTAGCGACTTGGGATTTTTTCTGGCTCTTCTTCTTTTATCTTTTTTCTCTTCTTTTTGATTTTCTTTTTTGGAGTCTGTTTTGGGGACCTCAGCGAGCCCCTGAATCCGTAGATTTTGGCAACTACGTACTAAAGTGACTTCGTTTTGTTTGTACAAAAAGGGAATTTCTCTTCCTTTAAATCGTTTACATTGACTGATTGGGGCCCTAATGCCGCTATTTTAATATTGTTTCAATAGAGTGTCAATGGAGTGTCGTCGGAATAGTATAGCACTTTTCGTAATCTGCTAACTAAATAAAAGACCAATGGCCTGTCACTGACTTGTCACTGATACAAAATGTTTACGATGTCTGTTCAATAGTTTGCTAAACGGTAGTCTGAAGTGTTTGACAGAATTGACAGTTGTTTCAATGACACCACAATGGTACTTGCTTCGGCAGTACATATACTAAAATTGGAACGATACAGAGAAGATTAGCATGGCCCCTGCGCAAGGATGACACGCAAAATCGTGAAGCGTTCCACATTTTTAGTGTGGGCTTGATGAGGGAAACGCGAACCATATATTTTTTAATTGTCCTAGAACTAAGTTTCCTATTTATGAATTCATTCCTCCTCATATTCCTCATTCCACGTCCCTTAAATTACTCTTATCTCGCGTTTTTACTCCTTTTGTATTATATTCTAGGTAAGTGTATTACTTTAAACAAAATTAAATTATAGTTTCAATATCACAGTGTAATATTTGTTTTAGTTTTACTGGTTATTTATTATTTTGTATATGTATATATGTTATTAGCTGTATATATATTTTACTAGTTTAAGTTTTATCATGCCTGTAAAAGATAACAATTTATTCATTCTTATTCTTTCATTATGAAAATATATTTTTTGGCTCTACCACAGCTCTACATATAATCCTTTGACAGTTTGTCTTTCAAATACATGACATTGGCGAAATTGTGGTTACACTCTACCGTGACTCTACCACAAAGCCATTATAACCAAAAGTTGTTGTTGTTGACACCACAATGGCTTCAGAGTGAATAATATTGTTCTTAAACTATCATTGAACTGCCAGCAAGGAGTCACTGCTTTTTTGTGAGTGTTATGTGACTATTTAGATATTTACGTTAATTCAATAGATAAGTAATTAAACTGCGTAAACATATATGCTTCAACTTGCAACGGAAGCAAATATTAGAAGATGCTTACAACGAAGATCGTCGAGTTAAAGACGTTCGAAATGGACGAATGGATGGAATGGGGAGAAGATATCAGCATTATTCCTTCAGATAAAGGTAAAGTTAATAATATGAAAACAAATGTTCTATTGGTAATTTATGTTTCACTAACGGTTTCCTGATATCTACTTTGTATTTCAGCTTCTGATATAATTTTAAATGCCAGGATCATATCAAACCAAAGTGCATTCCATAATGTTCACAAACTATGAGACAAGTGACCAAGGCATTGAATCATCCTACCATCATACAGAATCATCAAGAAAGAAATGACATAAATGCCAAGTAAGTATATACCTTTAACATTTCTAATTTATCTAAGTGGAGCACCTGTTACAAGACAATATCTATATATATCTTAATAAAAAAATTAAGAGACAATAAAGCCGGTGCCACTTATCTATAATATTTCATAATGAATAAAAAACTATTATATCCCATAAAACTTTACCTAAGAGATGATTGCCTCTTCGTTAAATCTGTAATGAAGGCTGAAGGGGATGCAGTGTTGACAATGTACACCTACCTATTAAATGAAATATTGATTTCTACCAATTTATTTATAAGTGATAAATTTTTCAGTTTAATTAATGTTATCAATAATTTATAGGTATGTGATTCTGATCTAAACATCATGTGTGTCCGGGCCAATATCCCTGATGCAGCCCAGGACTCCGTTAATCCACTCAGCCAACACTTAATGGATTTAGCTGGTCCCGGCGAAGATCATTCATTTTTAGCAGGTGAGTACATGGTACTTTATGATGGTAGTTACCTACCTAAGAACTTTGAGTAAAACAAAATAAATTCATTTTATTTTGGTTTAAGCTTAATACCCTATTTGTTGGAATAACATGTATAATGTCTAGAAACCATTTGTATAATATTTCAGTTTTGTATTAGTCAATTAGTAGTTATTTTATTATAGAATTTATTACAAAATGTTAAAATTTCTTTGTGATACACCTTGTGAAGTGGATGATCACTCCAGCTTTAAACAACATTGAAAGAACTGCAGAGCATTACTATTATAATTAGCATGTAACTGCACCCAATACTGCTGAGGGCTGTATTGGGGTGTTGAAACACTACAGACACTGAGTTGTTTTTTGATTTGTATTTTTTATAAACCTAAAAAGAATAAAATAAATATTAACTTTTAATAGGATATTATTAAAATAAAGAAATCCTGTTGAAATTGGCTGATAACGTGGTGGACTATTTGCCCTAACTTATTTTGTTATTGCCTTCTCATAAAGAAAGAGATTGGTGGAGGGGTGCCTAGAAGAATAGAACAAATTTGTTATGTAAATTAATACTCACTACTCTATTCTGGCGGTCAAGCGAAACACCACATATTTGAGCACAATTTTAAGAAACTAAGCAACAAAAATTTCGATATTAAAATATTAAATAAAAAGGCCTTTCAAAAACTATAATACTCACACATATAACAAAATTTGCAGATCCAATGAATTGGACGTACTTTCGTTTGAAAGGAAGTCAATCAAAGTGCAGGCTGGTCAATGTCAGCGGTTTGATAAGTCTTAGATATAAACAAATATATGATGATTAGAAACTATGCTTGATTTATATTTTGATAAATATATAAAAAGCATAATAAAAATATAGTACATATTAGTTGTATGTAACACTGAATAAAAAGCCATAAAATATTGTTATTGTTAAGTATTGTATTGAGAAACTGTATTAGGAACTGTTAAGCAATATATGTAAGTGTTTAAGTAAAATAGTATGATACATGTACATACACTATGTAATGTAGAAACTAAGTAGCTATAAGATACTAAATAACAGAAAAAGCAGCAAAAGAATATAAAATGAAAAGGAAAAACAAAGTATACAAAAAATAATAACAAAAGAAAAAAATAAAATTATAAAAATAAGAAACAAGCATACAAAAAATATAAAGGAAAAATAAAAAAAAATATAAAAAAAAGAAAAACTATATTTTAAAGATAGTCTCCTAGTAAATAGAATAGTAAGAAAATAAATTGTCATAACATAATATGTTATGTAATGTTATGACAATTATGTTTATGTTATAACATAATATGTTATGACAATTTATTTTCTTACTTACTTACTTATGTGTGATCCCTTTATATAAGAAAGAAATATTTCGAAAACAAATTGTTTAAGTTAATGAGGATATAAAACTGTAATAATATAAGTAGATGAAGTAAGTAAGGTGTAACGATATAAGGACACCAATAAACCATATATGTTAAGTACGGTACTGTTATAAAAAGTAGACACAAATGCAAAGATTATTATCTAAAATAAAAAAGTGTTGCGAAATTATTCATCCACTAAAGGTCCCCGATTATGTTGGGGGAGAAAACGCGTTCCGGACCTAGGTCCGGGCAATATAAAGAAACAAAAAACAAAAAAAACCTGGGGTGAGATTGGGGGTGCGGGTCGGGTAACCTCCACGTTGGCTTCTTCGTCTCTTCCCCCTTTGGACTTCGGTCCTCGGGAGCGGAGGCCAGGGGGCTGGTGCACCCTGGACAACGGTTAATAGACCCTGACTCCGAGGAGCTCTGTATGTTAGCCGATTGACCAATAACCCGACAGCCCTTTTCAGGGCTAGCTGACCCCATTGCACGAGGGGGTCGTGGAATGGCGGGCCTGCAAGGCCTGCGGGGAGGGATCCGTTGGGATCGAGGGACGGGTCGACCCACTGCTCGCGCAGGGGCAGACAGGCACCCGTGCCATCGTCGGATTTGGGAGAGTTGGCTGCCCTCCCGCTTCACGTAATCTCCGGGTGATCGACATATAAACCTGAGTGCTAGCCACACCCAGGAACGCCGTGATCTCGGAGGACGTGGGGCTTGCCTTAATTGGCCGGCCCGCGTCAAGGAAAAGACTATAAAACCCGACAGTTAAGTCGCTTAAAACCTATGGATACCAGGGGACCTCCATAGTATTTACCCCGCTTCCTGGAATGAGCGTCACCCGGGAAGTGTATTCTTTTCGTCTCATACTCGTGGGATTTGTTATGGAAAATCTATCAAAATCAAACACAAAAACTGAGAAGGAAGCAATGGAGACGGAGATCGAGACGGAGTCCGCAAGGTCTTGTGTCTCTCTCACAGAGGTGGTGCTGGAGCGGTTGGACGCTGCCAGCACACCTGGAGCATCGCGCCCGTCTTCCCCAGCAAGGGGAAGATTCTGGCGCAAGCGAACCAAATCTAATACAGAGTTGGATTCGCCAAGCGAGGGCGATTCGCGCAGCGAAAGCCCTCGCTTGGCGAATCAGTCCACTCCGCAGGCCCAAGCAAGCATGGCATCCTCGGCCACTCAGTCCCTCAGTGCGCAGCAGCTTTCGGAGGTGGCCCAGCTGCAGGCCGAGCTGGCTGCTGTACGGGCCGAAATGCGGGTCTTGAAGCAGCAGGCGAAGGCTGCTCCGCCCCCGATGAGCCGCGATGAGATCGGTTTTCTCATCGACGCGCGACTCGCGGGGATCGCTGACCGCCTGCTGCCGCAGACCCGTATCCGTCCTACTCTGCAGGCGGACAGGAGAAACGCGGCCCGGCCTGGGAGCCAACATGAGCCCGTGCCTCAGGCGTCTCCCTCACAGCCTCTCCCCCTCTCTCCTCCAATGCCAGACGGGCAGGAGGAGATAGGGGCGTGCCCTCCCGGGCCATCGGGGGAGAAGAAGAAGACGGGGAAGACTGCTGCGGCAAAGGAGGCGGAGGCTGCCCGACAGTCGTCCTCGTCGGCTTCCTCGTTGGCCCCCGCCCCGCTCCCACAGATCGTGTCATGGAGCGATGTGGCGCCTAAACCGACCCCACCCCGGTCGGCTGCCCCGACCGCTGCCACTCCAGCGGCGCCAGCCATCCAGAAGAGGAAACGTGGTGCCCGGAAGTCTCGCAAACTTCGCATTCCGCAGACTGCAGCGATCACCCTCACGCTGCAGCCGGGCGCCGCGGAGCAGGGCGTGACCTACGGGCAGGTCATGTCCAAAGCCGAGAGGTCATTAGACCTCAAGGCCCTGGGCATCGACGGCCTCCGGCCCCGCACCGCCGTTAATGGAGGTCGGATCCTGGAGGTGGCTGGCGCCGATAGAGCCCAGAAAGCCGACCAGCTAGCTGCGAGGCTTGATGAGGTGCTGGAGGAGGTCCGCGTTGCTAGGCCGGAGAGATGCGTGGAGATGCGCATCTCTGGCCTGAGCGACTCGGTCTCGAAAGATATGGTGGCGACGTCGCTGGCGGCTGAAGGGGGCTGTTCAGCCGACCACATAAAGGTGGGCGACATTAAGCGCCCATCTGACCCCCTTTGGCTCGGAACGCTGGACCGGGAGCTGGCCCGAGAGGCGCCTATCGTCGAGCGATGGGCTGCTGGCGACAGCGGCCTGGAAGTGGACGCGAGATGCGAGCGACTCGCTGGAGCGCTGACTCGCGTCTGCGACGCAGCGATGCAGGGGGCGGGACCTATCCCGCCACGGAAGCAGGTGTACTGGTGGCGTCCCCACCTAGACGAACTGCGTACCGCAAGTTACGCGGCCCAGAGGCAGTACACCCGCAGCCGAAGGCGAGCTGTTAGAGACCCCGCCCGGGAAGAAGAATTGCATGCCGCATACCGGGCCGCCCGTGAAGCCCTCAGCTCGGCGATCAAAGCTGCCAAGGACGAGGCCCGGGAGAAAGACCCTGACTCCGAACTCCGATGTTAGCCGATTTGCCAATAACCCGACAGCCCTTCTCAGGGCTAGCTGACCCCATTGCACGAGGGGGCCTGTTGATATTTAGGTGGAAATAAAAAAAACGTTTTGAGAAAATGCAACGAACGTGTATTCTTAGTAGAACGGTTCCAGGCTTAAAAGGGACACAGAAAGAAAAAGTGTTGCCAACTTATAACAAATGTGGTTGCGTTCTTATTTACCAACACTCCCCACAGAACGCAGACCCATTTTACTGATACAGAACAAATGTTTTTCAAATGGTTGCAATATGGTAGCTGATAACTTAACTAAAGGGACTAAGTAACTTAACTAAAGGGGTAGTCCCTTTAGTTAAGTTATCAGCTACCATATTGCAACCATTTACAAATTTAAATTTAACCTTACAATTAACAATGCTTTCTCTAAGAAAATGTAAACGAATATCTATATGTTTAGTTTTTGGTTTATAACAGTCTGTTGATGCCAATCTCATTTCACTTTGGTTGTCACCGTGGATGAGTATCGCGCTATCCTCGCCTTGACCGAGTTCGGCCTGCAGTTGCCGCAGCCCACAATATCCAGTAATTTCCTTTGAGTCATCTTTGACATAAAATAGCTTTAGGTTCCTGGTTCCTTGAAGATACCTCATAATCCTTTTTATGCCAAGCCAGTGTTGATTTCCCGGACTGTTACAGTACTGATTCAACTTGTTAACTGCATAGGCAATATCAGGCCTCGTGACATGTGTCAGATATATCAGACATCTCACTGCTTCTCTGTATGGGATATTTTTGCTTTCATCTTCAGGATTTTTCTCAAATTTTGCATTCACCTCTATCGGGGTACATACATGTTTGCATTCAGACATATTAAAGCGGTCCAATACAAGGCTTATGTATTTTTCTTGATCTAACATAATCATGGCTGCCTCTCGGTTCCTATTTATATTTATGCCGATACAGTTCCTCATTTTACCTAGATCTTTCATATTGCATTCCCCTTTTAACTTGTTTTTAATCTCTGTTGTTTTATCCTTATTATTTGTGAATATCAAAAAATCATCCACCCACACTACAATGAATATAGTTGTAGACACATTTACTAAATAATAAATACAGGGATCCACATGTGATCTTTGTAAACCAATTTTTAATAAAATATTGTTTAATTTTTCCACTGCCGGCTCGCTTGTTTGAGTCCATAAATTGATTTATGTAAAATACGTGCTTGATTATTTTCTTTGTAGTATTCTGGTTGTGACATATATATATAAGACAATAGTTTGTATTTCAATTGTAAGAGGCTAAATAAAACTTCCATTTGTTTCTCTGTAAGTAAAGAATGCAATTTTATTTATCGAGTAGGTTACACACTGATACAATCCTTACAAGACTAACACAATCTCACCTGTAAGTAAAGAAACGACAATAAAAGTTTATTGTTATCACCTCTCGATGCATATAGCTTAACTAAGTATGAAATTAATTAACAAATAAGATTAAAATACAATTCAACGATCTCAGCATATTTGTCCTTTACATCTTTGACAATGACAGCTAGCTTGACGTGACACGACGCGGCTCACTCACGAACTAGCAGTGCGCGCGAATATTCAAATTAAAGAGATCATTCTCTTTACATCTCCCTCCTCCGGGATGAGAATTGCTCCAGTAATTCTCATGGTAGCCGTACATATTATTCAGCGTTATCCATCACTTATTCCACCGTCCATTCGAATAAGTTTTGTTATATGGTATAAGCTTGTATTCGTTTTTGTTCTGCCTGTGTTTATTTTGTATATTGTATTCGATATTTTGTCTGTTATTTCAAATGGGCCGATTCTTAAATTGTCCATTTTTTTCCTATTTAATTTGTTTCCGTTTTCAACATATACCAGTTCTCCTATGTTGAATTCACATTGTCTTCTGCCTTTATCAAATAATTTCTTATTATATGCATGTGATCTAATTGATCTTTCAAGTGCTTGTTGTCTATTTTGAACCCATGTTTCTGTATCTCATAGCTGTCGTAGTTCTTGTGGCAAAATGCTGGTGACTTTTCCTTCTAATAGATATACTGGTGCAAAGCCTGTCACTGTGTGCTCGGTTTCATTATACTTATCTATACATTCTCTTGCAATTGACGTCCAGGATTTCTTTTCATTCTTCTGATTTATTTTGCACCTCATTTTGTTAACCAGTGTTTGGTTCAATCTTTCGTTGAGTCCGTTTGAAAATGGTGTATCTACCGCAGTAAATATTAGTTTTACATCATTATCTGTCAAAAATTCTTTGAATTATTTTGAATTTAATCCTGGATACTGATCTGCTAGTAATATCTCAATGTTTTCCGTCTCCAGAACTTTTTTTACCAACTTGATGAAATCTGTAGCATTTTGCGTTTTTGATGTCAGAATGAACGCAAATCTTGTAAAATGATCAACTAACAAGTGTAGGTATTTCTTTGTTGATCTTTGTCCTCCAAAGCCACCAATGGTATCTATCGACATTATCTGAAATGGTTTTTCGGCTGGTCCCAGATGTGACATTAATCCGTATTTATTCTGGCCTCTCGATTTATTTTTTATACAGGTTTCACAATTGTTGCATATTCTTTTAATGTTTCTCGTTAAATTCTTTGCTGTATAATAAGGACTGATTTTATTTATCATTTGGTTGATCCCTAAATGACACCATTCGGTGTGTGTTTCCTTTATTAATTTCACACTCGCTTCTTCAGATAATATAACTTTTTCTCTGTTTCGATCTTTTTTGTATAGTATCCCATTTCTTTCGATTATTTTGATTTTCTTTTCCTTTATTTTCTCGTTTTTCTGCTGATCTGCCTTAATATCATCTATTGTTATCAGATTCACCGTTTTTAAAATTTCTTCATCATTATCATTATCTTCCAATACTGGGTTTCTACTGAGACTGTCTGCTTCCGTATTATTCTTCATCGGAATATATTTGATGTTGAAGTCATATTGTGACAAATAAAAAGTTAATTCACCAAGTTCATCATCTGTTCTAGCCTTTATGTTGAGGTTTTCTAGTGGTTTGTGATCCGAAAAAACGGTGAACTTTCTTCCAATCAACCAATATTGCCAGTATTTGATAGCTTCTTTTATTGCTAAGCATTCAAGGTATATTGCCTTCTTTCTTTTTTGTGAATCATTGAGTTTTTTTGAAAAATAGCCAACTGGTTTTTCTTCACCATTTTTTTGAATCTGTTTTAATATTGCACCTATACCATTCAACGAGGCATCCGTGTAAATTGTAATAGGCAGGTCTTTATCAAATATTTCGAGTACCGGTTGTGAGCATAATATATTTTTTATATTAGAAAAAGTTTCTTCACATTCTTCTGACCATATAAACTGGGCATCTTTCCTCAATAATTTATGTAGTGGATCCAATAATATCGAACTATTTGGTATGTATTCGTGGTAAAAGTTAATCTTTCCCAGAAACTGTCTAATATTCTTTCGGGTTTTGGGTGTTGGAAAATTCCTTATTGAAATCATGTTATCTTTGAGCGGTTTTACCGTATTATTTCCTATTATATGTCCTAGGTATTTCACTGATGTTGCTGCAAATGTGCATTTTTTAAATTTTAATCTGAATCCTTCTTTTATTATTGCTTTGAGTACTTTTTCTATGTGATCTATATGTTCTTCAAACGATTGTGAAAATATTAAGATATCATCAATATAATTTTCTGTGAAGTCTTTCAAGTTATTATTTCTTAATATATTTGATAAAATTCTCTGGAAAATGGCAGGTGATGTTTTCAATCCAAATGGTAGGCAAGTCCATATATAATGTCCATCCTGTGTGACAAATCCTGTCTTTTGTCTGTCCTCAATACGTAGTGGTATGGACCAAAACGCGGTATTTATGTCCAGTGTGGTAAAATATTTACAATTTCTTGCTTTAACAATCAAGTCGCTTATCAATGGAAATGGTTGTGCTTGTGGTATGACTATCTTGTTTAGTTCACGAAAATCAATACAGAGTCTCGATTTTGTATTTTCGTCTCTTTTAAATGCCAAGGTAACTGGTGCTGCGAATGGGCTGTATGATTCCTCAATTAAGTTATTTTTTAGTAAATTACCCACCTGTTTTTCTATTTCTATTTTGTCTTCTAATGTGCAACGATATGGTCTTTTGCTACAGTACTTGTCCACCATTAAGTCTATCCGGGCTTCATAATCTGTTACTGTACCTACATCATATTTGTCTTTGGCAAATATAGTATTATAATTCTCTATTAAATTGTGTATTCGGAACTTTTTGATATTGTCCAAGTGATGTAGATTTGTTATGAAGTCATTTTTATTCACATGCTCATTAAAATTGACTTTAATTTCCTCTATCTCTTCAAATGCATTCATAGTATTTATCTCCCTCTTTGTCTTTTGTAAAATTTTTAAATCTTCATTTTGAGCTAATTTAATTTTTTTTATCATATCTAGTCCTATAATGAAATCTTCAAAATCCAGTTTGTCTACAATAAAAACATCAACATATTCTTCTATATCAAAAATCTTTACTTTTATTCTTATTAAACCTTTTGTGTATGTCACACCATTGACAGTTCTTAATAATATTCTATTTGTATCCACAGAATCATTCTGTGTTCTAACTAACCTTTTGTTTATCAGAGACACTTGTGAGCCTGAATCATATGTTCCATTTATTTGTATTTTGTCTTCTAATAACATATTTATTTTTATCAATGGTGTGATTACTCGTTTTTTGTCTCTTCGCTTAGATTTACTTCTATAACCGAATTACTTCTAATCCTTTTGTTATCTGCCCCTTCTTTTTTAAACCAACAAGACTGTTCTGGGTGGTATCGATTACCCTTATTTAAATTCTGACAGGTTTTGCATGGTTTTTTTCCTAAACTGTATTTCTTATTGTCCTCTTTTTCTTCCTTTCTTATTTTGAAGTTTTTATTATTTACCAGACTTTCACATTTACTTATTTCATGAAGCAATCTTGTTGAGGTTTCACACTTTTCAGGATCAATTCTGTTTCTAATAAATTCAGGTAAGCCGGCTGCTATAAGTGTGACCAGACTTTTCCCGCCAATATTTTCATCCATATCTAATAATAACTTTTCTTTTCTAATGGCGTATTCCATCAGTGATCCTTCTTTATATTTGTAAAATATGGCATACATTCCCGAACTCCATCCTTTATCGGCAAATGTGTCCAAAAATTTATTTTTCCACTCGGACCATCCAGCCTCAATTTTTAAAGTCTTCAAATGTTGCCGAGTGCCAATCTGCACATGTTTTGTCCAAAAATAATCTTAATATTTCTATCTTTGTTGTATCTTCCTCAATCTCAAATCGTTTACATTCATTCTCGAATATTTCTATCCATTGTTTCGCATTTGAGAATTTACATACAAATTTCTCAATCATGAATCTTTCTGATATATTTTTCAAGTTTAGACCCTTTTTCTTCTGTGTGGATTCTACAATATCTGTTTGTTTTTTTTCTTCTTTTAAATATAGGTCGTTAAACATTAAATTATTATCTTCATCAAAATAGGCTTGAATCATTTCTTCTGTACATGTCATCCATATTGTTCTTTCTTGACCTCTTTGATTTAAACTTTTTCTCACTCTTTTGTAGGTTTCTGTTTTTGTTAGTGCTATGTGACGACTCGCGTATTTATCAGTCTCAGACAGTGTATACTTTTTGTCATCTTCTGTTGTAATTGAGGTTATGGCAATCACACACGTCTTATTGTCAGTTTGTGATGCTTCCAGCTTAAATGCAAACTGCAATTTTTGTGCCATTATAAACAAGTATTGTCGTTTTATAAGACAATAGTTTGTATTTCAATTGTAAGAGGCTAAATAAAACTTCCATTTGTTTCTCTGTAAGTAAAGAATGCAATTTTATTTATCGAGTAGGTTACACACTGATACAATCCTTACAAGACTAACACAATCTCACCTGTAAGTAAAGAAACGACAATAAAAGTTTATTGTTATCACCTCTCGATGCATATAGCTTAACTAAGTATGAAATTAATTAACAAATAAGATTAAAATACAATTCAACGATCTCAGCATATTTGTCCTTTACATCTTTGACAATGACAGCTAGCTTGACGTGACACGACGCGGCTCACTCACGAACTAGCAGTGCGCGCGAATATTCAAATTAAAGAGATCATTCTCTTTACATATATCTCAGTATCTATGTCACCCTGAAGAAAAGCACTTATGGCATCCATCTGAAACATTTCTAAATCATACTTCGCAGCCAGTGAAATTAAGAATCGAACAGAAGTATATCTTACAACAGGAGCATATATCTCATCATAGTCACTTCCTTTTCTCTGAGCATACCCTTTGATGACCAATCTTGCTTTAAAACGGATGATCTCACCCTTTTCATTTGTTTTCGTTTTATAGACCCATTTACATGGTAAGACTCTTTTCCCAGATGGTGCATCAACCAGTGACCAAGTTTTGTTTTTGATCAGAGAGTCATACTCTTCTTGCATAGCCCTTTTCCATTGGTCAGCATGAGATGAAGATAATGCTTCATCTGTTATTTGTGGATCATTTAAATTAAGTAGGACAGAAGTAACTTACATCATGGTCATCTATTTCTGCATACTGAACAGCTCTCCGTGGACGTAGATTTATGTTTCTTATTAGTGACTCATGATCAATTGATTGCTCTGCTATGTAGGATGAATCATCGTTCTCACTAGGCTGGTAGTCCTCGCTTGACTCACCAGTAAAACTGTCTGTGCTTTCCTCTAATTCTTCCTTACAGGTTTCTTTAAGTGGCTGTATCTCTGGGCTGCTGCTGTTGGATGTACGAGGTAAGTATATTCTAATATCATATTTTTCCACATTTTCCAAAAATACTACATCTCTACTTTTATGATTTTATTGGTATCTGGATCAAGTATTCGGTATCCTTTGGTAGATTCACAATACCCAACAAATAATAACTTTCTGGATTTGGAGTCCCATTTTTGGCGTTTTTCTTTTGGAACTTAGGTCATTACTTTACAGCCAAATACTTTTAAATAAGACAAGTTGGGTTTCTTACCAGTCCACATCTCCATAGGAGTTTTAACATTAATTGATTTTGTTGGTGATCTGTTAATTATATATGCTGCCGTTGCAAGGGCCTCCGCCCAGAACTCTTTTGCAAGCTGAGCCTCAAACAACATACATTTTGCTCTTTCCACCAGAGTCCTGTTCATTCGCTCTGCTAGCCCATTCTGTTGGGGTGAGTACGGAGCACTTGTTTGATGCTCAATCCAATGTTTGTTCAAGAAGTTTTCAAATTCTCTATTGCAGTATTCTTTTCCATTATCAGAACGAATTACTTTTATTTTTCTCTCATGTTCATTATCTACTTTGTTTTTGTAATCTTTGAAAACTTCCAGAATATTCAATTTATTTAAAAAAAATAGACATGAACTCTTCTTGTGTAATCATCTATGAACGTAATAAAATATTTCAAACCTCCCAAAGATTCTTGCTCCATTGGACCACATAAATCAGTGTGAACCAGCTGAAGTGGTTGTGAAGATCTTGAACCAATGTTATTAAAGGGCAATCTGGTTTGTTTCCCCGAGAGACAGGTAGTACATGTAATAGAAACTTTATTTTTGTCTGAGAATGGCTGAACTCCCTCGGCACATTCCGGCACCTTGTTGAGATCTGAAAAATTCAGGTGTCCAATGCGTCTATGCCACAGGACAAAATCATTTAAGTTATCTGAACAAGGCAAGTTAGAAAATACCTCTCTGTGTGTGTTTAA
The DNA here is from genome assembly GCA_902825455.1 of Arctia plantaginis. Classification (NCBI taxonomy): domain Eukaryota; kingdom Metazoa; phylum Arthropoda; class Insecta; order Lepidoptera; family Erebidae; genus Arctia; species Arctia plantaginis. The sequence continues at coordinate 337,929 of CADEBD010000331.1, read as the reverse complement.
TAAATATTAATTGTTTACTAGTGTAGCTGAACACAGGAGCTTGCCATTTTTATCATAGATATCACAACCTTCATCTCTAAAATTTACAATACAGCCATTTTTCACCATAGCACTGACTGACAAGAGGTTTGCAGCAAGTGTAGGAATGTTTAAAACTTGTTTTACCTGTATTTTACTTTCTTTATTACAATTTAGCAATAAATTGACCTTTCCCATACTTTCCACAGGTAGGGGTGTCTTACTGGTAACAGTAATGGTGGGTATCCGTGGTCTTGTGACATCATACATCCAGTCACTTTTATTTGTCATATGCATGGAGGCACCCGAGTCCACATACCATAGGTCCGGATTCATTGTCTGAGAAGTTGCTGAAAAAGCTGCAACAAAACCTTTTTCTTCTGTATTTTCTACATTCTTCCTTTTTGGACCATGACAATTCTTAGCAAAATGTCCATGCTTGTTACAATTGTAACATCGGGGTCCTTTGTTGACATTTGTTGAATCATGTTTATTTCTTTGAATGACCTTTTTCCTTGTGAAGAATGCTGAGTTATCGGAGCATTGAACTTCCTGTAAGAGTTTAGATTTAATAGAATCAGCACTTATCTTGATGCCAGAGCTCTCCAGTTCCATGATCATGGGCTTATAAGCTTCAGGGAGCTCGGCTAACATCAGTGTGCCAAGCCATTCATCATCGATGTCAAACTTAATATTCCTGAGCTTGTGAGCGGTTGACATTACTTTACACATACACATAATCATCTACGCTTCGAGAAGATTCCAATGTAGTCGTAATAATGTCTCTCAACAACAACTCTCCTGTACAACCCGCTGTCATCAAAAGCCTGTTCCAAACTCTCCCAGACTTCTTTACAAGTAGTTGCTCGTTGAACATGTACGTAAATGATAGGGTCCAGTAATAAAATCAACTTAGATTTCACCTTGGTTTCCTTATTTTGATCTGTATTGGTACCGATGACACAACTCCATAAATCGTGGAGTTCGTCGGTGGATATCTGTTATCGAGCAATCTCTCAGGATCCGGACGTGTACCTTGCCCTGGACAACGAATGCCTAAAGATAGTGTTACGTTGTAACAAAGTAAATACACAAACTTACAAAATAAATAAATAAAGGAAAAAAAGATCATTACACATAGACAAACAAAGGAATAGTTGTTAAGATCGAATGGAAACCGCGCGCATTAACTAGTGATAACATCAAAATGACCATACAAGGTAATCGTCTGTATCGGGAGCCAAATTGTTCTGGAAAACGAGCACCACACAGTGGGTGTTTAGAAATATCGAGAAGTGACAGTGGCTGACAACGGGCCGGTTGCCGGTGAATGATTCCTTCTCGCTCGGTTGCACCGTTCTTTCCATATCACTGTCTCGTCTCATACGAACATTCCAGAAAGTACGCATTGTCGCCTCGAGGCTGAAATGGGCCGTCCCGATACAGAGGTATAAAAGCGAATCCGCGGAGGAAAGAGGGATTTCGATGCCTGAGAGTTAATTGTTTGCGATTCGTATACGTGATTGTTTGTCCACAGTTTTAAAACGTTGTTCAATTAGTGCTATTCTAAAATAATAAAAATAAAAGAAGAAAAATTAAAAGCGGATTTCATTATTTGTCAACCCCCTTGGTAAGTTTAATATAATTAATACCAAGAGGTTTGGTTGCTGTTAACATATTTTTTGTGTCTGGATTAATTCGATTACTATTCAACAAGTGATCTTTTCAACCTTTTAATAGTGTAAAGAATTGTTATGGCTAGATATATTTCCTAATAATAGTTTAACAACGTTAACGCAATGTGGCAGCGAGTATCTTAAGGTTAGTAAAATATTACCTTATCTATTTAATCATTCCGATAAGTTTTAAATATGTTCCACCGCGTTATTTAATTCCCTCTGTATATTCCACGCATGTGTAGTTAACATCGGTGGCTTGTATGTATCTTAATAAGAACCTATAATTCTATAATATTTATTTTGTAGAAATTCCATAAATTATACATTTCATTACATACTTGATAATAATAAGCTTTGGTTTTTGTAGGGTAGTCTATAAAAAATTGGAACCGAGCCGCGTTCCAGGAAACTGGGGGTACTCCGTACGGCTTAGATTCTCCGGCGGCTTACATTTCTCGAACGGCTTACAGTCTCCGTACAGCTTAAATTCTCCGTACGGCTTACGTTCTCCGTACGGCTTACGTTCTCCGTACGGCTTACGTTCTTCGCGCGGCCTACAACAACGGTCTGCAAGATCTCCGTGCGGCTTGCAATCACCGCACGTTTTGTTTTCTGTCTGACTGCGGAACACCACGCGACCCGGTCTGCCGTCGCGAGTCTACCCGGGTCACCGTGAACCACAGGACACACTCGCCAGAAGACCCTCCCCGCGTTGCGAAAGCCGATAACCCAGATAAGTCCCCAGTGCACATAGGTTGAACCGGAAAGCTTCCTGTGCCAAGAAGTCACACCCTGAGATTTAAAAAAATATATTGTATTATAAATAATTGAATTTGTATTTTTTTTCCTTTTTTTTCTCTTCTTTTGTAATTTTTATTACAAGTACAATTATAATCGAGTATTTGTGTTTTATTTGTGCCCGCCGACAGACGGCCGGAACAATAGTCTACTTCCCGGAAATCTGGAAGAAGGCCACAGTGGTGGTATCGGTTTGCTGCAAGTCCTGGGGAAGATCCTGGAGAAGATGATAGTAGCAAGGATAAGGTGGCACCTAGTACCGAGGACTAGTACTCGTCAGTACGGCTTTATGCCCCAGAGGAGCACCGAGGACGCCCTAAATAATCTAGTGAATCACATTAAGGGACAACATAGACCTGAAGAAGCTCGTAACCCTAGAGTCACTGGATATAGAGGGTGCCTTCGAAGAACAGACCCCTGCGGCACACCGCACGACATGGGCCGATTCTTGAGATTATCATCTCGGTCCTCGTACACGACGGTACGCTCCTCTAAATAATCTGCCACCAGCCGCCTCAGGTACTCTGGCACCCCATGATAGTGGAGGGCTTCCCTGATGCAGCTGAATGGCAGACTATTGAATGCGTTGGCGATGTCGCCCAAGCTCACCGCCTCTTCGGTCATAGCCCTCAGGCGCAGCACAGCGCCGACCGTCGAACGCCCCGCTCGAAAACCGAATTGGGCGTCCGATAGATCGGGGCCCATCTCGCAAAGATGCCGGACGATGCGGGCAGAGAGAATTCTCTCAAACAATTTACCCGCCTCGTCCAGCAACACGATGGGCCTGTAGGCCGCGACCGAATCGGCATCGGCTTCCTCAACAGGACCAGCTTCCCGCTGTTCCAGCACTCAGGGAAACGTCCGGACACCAAACTAGCCTCGAAGACCTTCCTGAGGCGGTCTGCCATGTGGTTGAGGGCTAGGGCGAGCACTCGGGCCGGTATCCCGTCTGGCCCAGAGGCGGTCTTCTTGGAACGGATCCGTAGAACAGTCGCCCCTACCTTCGAATCCCGGACAGGCGGTACATCATCCCCGCGCTCCGCCTGTGTGCTCCGCCCGTTGCGGGAATAGGCCCTCTACCACTTCTTGCAGGAAGCTGGGCTGGAGAGTCTTCGTAAGGGGGGGGGGCCTAGGGAGCTTTCGTCGCACCGCGCGATAAGGGCGACCCCAGGGGTCACGATCGAGACCCTCCAGCATCTCCTTGCTTTTCGCTTCTTTGGCGCGGCTAATGGCCAGCTTCAGAGTTTTCCGCGCTTCTCGGTACTCCTCATGAAGCCGGTTCTCCTTACCGTCTCCGCGGTGGTGCCGCCGACTGCGGGTGTAGGACCTTCGGGCACGTGTACAGGCCGCACGGAGGTCTGCCAGCTCCTGGGACCACCAGTAGACCTCCTTCCTTGGAGGCCGACGACCTTGGATGCGGGGCATGGCCGCATCGCAGATTTGCGTGATCAGCCCCCATATCAACCTCCTCGGTCGGAGCCTGAGGAGACAACCAAGAGTTAATCATGGCTGCCTCCTCTAGTAGGTCCCTGTTCAGTCTGACAACAGCCCACCGCGGAAAGCGGAAGGAACGCCGCGCCACGTGACCCCTACTGGGGTCCTGGGTCAACTCAAATCGGATATATAAATGATCCGAGAGCGTCTCAACCCCTTTCAAGGACACACCAGTTCCTTACTCGTGCGGCAAGGGCAGGGGTAGCGAACGAAAGGTCCACTATCGACCCCCCCCTGCTGCCGCACGCACGTATTGGTGAAGCCTCTGTTCAGAAGACAGAGGCCCACCGAAGCCGCCCACTTCTCTACAGCCTCGCCTCTTGCGTCCGTCCTGGGGGAACCCCACGCAATGGAGTTAGCGTTGAAGTCCCCCAGCACAAGGACGTGCCCAGACGCTAGTCGCCGCATCGAGGTCTCCAAGCTGTTAAGGAAAACCTCGAAGTCGCTCAAACTACGGTTAGGGGAGAAGTATATTGACGACCGAATGGCGTTGTGGTTTGTGTAACGGTGTGTTTGTATAACGAGTATTTCAAAGGTCGCGGGTTCGATTCCCGCTCAAGTCAAACATTAGTGTGCATGAACATTAAATGTTTGATTTGGTCAGTGCCCTTGTCTCTTAGCGACAAGGGCGGGGAATGAGCCACCGTAGAGCCGACGACTGCCACCGAGCCGTCCCGATCACCCAACCAGTTTGGATGGGGAGGAACGTAATAGGGCTCCGCGGCTACGGCCACACCGATCGACCACTGTGCCATGGTTTGCAGGAAGAGATCCTGCGCCGCGGCGCAGTGGTTGAGGTTCGTCTGGACGAGGAGGTTGGAGACTTGGTCCATTACTGGATTTTCTCTACAACCTCCTCCATGGGCAATGATGTCGACGCACGAACGAAGCCGGAGGTAGCCTGGGTCGACTGGCTAGCCCCCGACGTCTGCCGAGAATCGCGGGGAGGCTTGCAGCCCCCTGCCAATCTGATGATTGGCGGACTTGTTACCCGCCGCACAAGCCGGTGGCAGAGTGCTCTGCTGCCCCTAGCAGCAGAGCACTCTGCCACCTTGTGCCCCGGTCGACCGCAGCGGAAACATAGTCCGCTGCAGTCAAAACTACTAACACACTTGACGCGTGTGTGTTTTAAATGCAAGTCCCAGTGGATCCCAGGCATTTAAAACACCTCATTGGTCTCGCCGCCAGGACTGTGATCCTGGCGTTCACGAAACCGATGAACACCTTCCCTGCGTCACCTAAAATTTTGGCCGACGCTACGGGACAGCTTGTAGCCGCTTTTCTTCTCAGGCGGACTACTCACCGGCTGACCCAGTGGAGAGATTCAAGAGATTACCTCAGGGCGCCTTGTATGAGAACAGAAGTGTGTGCGTGTGGGAAGCCTACGGGACTCCCTAGAGGAAAACAACTTACACCTCAGTCATACATACATGTATATTTCAATAAAAACAAAATTAAGTTTACAATAAAAAAAAACAGAGGGTATAAGAAAAACCGCAGCGGAGCGCATCAGAGCCGAGCTGATGGTGCTCGGAGCCTCCTCGTCTTCACTCCAGGAGGTTACTTCCTCTTCCGCCCGAGTCGGCTATTTATATTAGATATTGAGAAAAGTTCACAATTGGCATTTATAAGTTTATAAGTAAGTACGTAACCCTTGGGTACGGCTGTCCGCTTGCTTCGTGAGCCGCGCAATCGCCAGCCTGCCAGAGGGTACCGAGAAACTTGAATCTGAACCAGAAGGCCACAAACGAACTAGCACGCCGTCTGAGACTGACCGTCTTGACCCCGAAATCTGGGACCCTACGAATGGATTAGCACTGATATAATTAATCAGGTTCCAGAAACAAATAGGTACAAAAAAAAAATTAAGACCATACTCACCACTCCGTGGGTACTTTTGAACAGATAATATATTACGAAAATCAAATCACACAACAATCAAAACACTATTTAAGATTGGAAGACACGAGATAGCAGAGTGTCTCCCGTGGCTGAAAGCCTTTTGGCAAATCCGTACGCAATACAAATATACTAAAAAAATAACTGTTACAAGCTGACCCACACAGCGCCAAGCCCTCCTGGACCGGGGCGGATGGTGCCGACCCTGATGTTGTGCCGAGTGCCTGGCGTCGGGGAAAGTCTCGCGACGATGGAGTGTGCGTTACCCCAGCAAAATAATGTCGAAAATGGTCATTTAAACGTTATAGATAATTAGTTGCCCCCTTCTGTAATTGTTAAGCACATTTTTAAATTTGTTTCTCTTATATTTTTTTTGTTATTTCAAAAAAACATTTCCTGCTGGGGTAACGTTTGAAACGTTACCGCAGCCAGACATTTTCTTTTTTAATTGTAATATTGAAATAAATTTTAGCTAAATAATTAGTTATCTGGACTACATTGTGCTGGCTTTTAAAATATGTAGGATATAGTTTGCAAGTTTAGTACGGATATGTACATAAGTGTTACAAAAAACTACGTTTCTTGAATAATTTTTATTTACATGCAAAATAATAATTTTAAAATATTAATTAAAGTTAAAAACAATCACAGATAAATATTACAAACAGTAATTCTGTTTTTATGACCTTATTCATGTAAAACAATCACAGATAATAACAGATATAGCCTATAGAATGAATGTTTTCAATTCACTATACCTACCTATGCCTACTTATATCGTTAAAAATCACAGATCTGTGGTAATATTACCTAACATCACAATGTAGTAGAATACTTAGAGTAAGTCCTACTGTTTTATCTTCTAATTTAAAATACCTCAAATATTTTTTTCTTTGTTTATACAAATTATTTAAAAATCACAGACAGAGAATGTAGTTGACTACATTCAAATAATTATGTAAGATTTACTTTTAACAAATTACAATCTCAAATAGTCATGTAAAGTAAAATGTATATACCTATTATTCTAAAATTAAGTTAGTTATCGTATAAAAAAATCACAGATCATTTTGTAAAATGAGTATCAAGAAACGTAAGTTACTTTCTAAAGCGATACTTTTCATTCACATACATCTAGTTCTAGTTATCTTTTTAAAAACATATTTGTCAAATAAAATTACTAACATTAAAATTCACAATTTAAAAGTATCCACCATAGCATGTCAAGTGACCGTTGCATTATGATAGCCACTAATATGACGGACGGCAACAAGGTTATTTCAAGATTAAGTTCTAAAAAGTAGTTTTATATATATTTGTATATATTCTGATATTATCAGATTTATAATAATCTATAAATATTATGATAATGTATAAATAATCGCGTGAGGCATTAAATTAATATGACTTTTTTGAATTTTACTATACATATCGTCATAGCATTAAAACGTCCTGTTATGTATCCGATAGCAATAAGCTTTGTAGTGACCAATCCCTTGAGGTCTGAGAGGTGGATTAAATTCAATGACAGCCAAGATTACGTACAATCTATTCTTGATTTCAATATTAATGGGTATATCATTTAAGTGTACATTAATATCATGAAGCTCAAATATTATGAAATGGTTCAGATAATAATTAAATGAAAGTGTGCCTATTCTGCAAGAAATACAAAGTGGTGTGAAATCATTTTCCATTCCTGATTCTACAGACTCTTGTAATTTTGCAATACCTTTCTGTTTTATTATGTCTATATTCAATGGAACGTATTTACATTCAAATGTCTCATTGTTATTGTGGCTAGTGCAATTGACGTGTGAGCAAATTCTTTTCCTGGTAGCGGAAAAGTATAAAATACAAATTTCTTCAAATATTTTTGTAATATTACATGCACAATTTATTACATTGCACGTAGTTTCGTAATCGGTTTCAAAGTCTGGACAAAAAATATTAGTTAAAAGTATATCTCTTTTATCGTAAATTTTTTGGCTAAACTTCTTTGCAGTAGCGAGATCTGCAATGAACGTCGTGAAAGCGTCATTTTGCATTTTCTTACAAGAGTTGATCTCCTGTCTAAATGTAACTCGATCTTTATAAGCTATGGCAAATGCTTGTGAGATTGCATCAAATGCACAAGTATTAGTCAGAATTATTCTTTTATTTCTGGACATGGATATGTTGCCATTTTGTAATATATATATAGATTTTACGTTACAGTCTGCTTTTTTGCGAGAAACAGCAAGACCTCGCCAGTTTTCTACTTCTACAGGTTCGTCCTGAAATATAGACTCTAATTCGAAGTCCTCATTGTATTTCACGTGTCGTTTATAAACTGCTGTCTTTGTATCTACTAGTAAGCTTTGAAGATTTGAATTTTCTGATCTATCGGTAAATGACTGCGGAATAGGCGCATTTTGTAAGACTACAATTTTACTGTTTCTTTTTTCATGTACCAACTCACAATTATCATTACTTTTTCGTTTTTGTAAAATAACTTTATTTAATTTTGTTTTTACTAAACTATTAGAAATATTTAATTTCACAGACCCACTTATAAAACTATAGTGTTGTACTATGAACTCATCAAGTCGTATCCGCTCATCCTTGGTATTAAAATAAATAGTTTTTAAATCCTTAAAATGATTTTCATTATTTGAACTACTAGCTACATCTTTTGCATTGACAAAATATTTGGTCATGACATTACCCCACATAGGTAATTTTCGCAGCAGCCTTTTTAAAGTGTCGTTTATAGGCGGCAAATAATATTCATTTATTTGTTCATGCTTTGGATCAAGTAACAATAAATATAACTTTTCCGTTTCAATCATTTTATTGTAATAATTAATAAGAGGACAAATAGTACCAGTGTCCATAGATACCTCGTCATTTTCATCTAGAAAATGTCTGTCTGTTTCATCATCGCTATCGTCACCAATTACATTACTGTCATCTTTATAATCAGTCAAACGCTGTAGAGCTTGCTCATATTTACCAAATGGCTTACCATCCAAACCAGGACTAATATATTTGTGTAATGATACTGTTGCTATATCATTAATAACAGATTTTATTTTCTCATAACAGTGTAATTGATGAATTATCTTTATACAGTTTATATAAAAATATTTGCATTTTTCTGATGCTTTGTCAAAACAGCTTTGTTTAGGCAGTTTTTTTAAAAAATGCGACTTGTCTAATCGAATATAAGAAACCGGCACACGAACATCCAGCCCTTCTAAAAGCGAAAAACATTGCGATAAATACCCGTTAGTATCGGTATGAAGAAAAGTACGACATATAGCTCCTAGTAGTGCAGATGAATCGTCACAAATTATTTCTTTAGGTAAAGATCGATTTCCTGCCCACGTACTTAGCCAAGTGGATATAGTTTCAATTGTGTGTAACTGTGATACCATATAACATAAAGGAATACTAGTACTGGTAGTGTATGACATGACAGCGTAAAGGAAAGTATGTTTAGCGTCTTTAGGTCTTACTCCTGGCGGCGCTATCGGTTGAAAAATAGAACCAGTTGCGTCGATAGACAAAACAGTGTGTGTATTTTGTAAAAAGTCATCATAATATTTACTTTGCTCATTTGTCCATAAGTAAATAAAAAAAGGGACAAGAGAAAATTTTCGTATGAATGTATCAAATGGGGAACTTTGAGACATTGCATAAATTGATATAATTGTGTTTTTATCAAATTGAAGTGCCCTTTTAACATCATGTCGTATTTTCCTTAAATTACTCAATTTAGGTAAAGTTGGAGGTTCTTTTGGATTACCTATATTCATGTGTTTATCAGCCAGCAAAGTTCGGACTTTTAGCGCCTTTTCATGCTTTAATTGTTCAGCAATATTTCGTTTTCGTGTTGATGTAAGTTTATTTTTAACATAGGGATCGTGGACGTAGTCTATCTTGTGAAAATTAATTTGACCAATAACCTCCAAAAAATTTTCTGTTATTGGAGATATGTAAACAATAATAACCGCGCCACATTGAGTACATTTTCCATTGCATTTAATATCATTAAATTGCAGGTTCGTAGGTACGTAATTATTTTTATAAAGCAAACGTACAATTAAGATCGGTTTTTTTCCATATTTGATCTTGCAGCTCATTAGTCCAACTTTTTTGTAACAACGTGTGGTTTTTAGGTGCGATACGTTTGAATTCATGAATATCCATTTGAAACTTTACATTTGAATCGGAATTGCTGTTGCTATCATGAATATTTTCAAAATCACCGTTATTGTCGAATACATTTTTATTTACCGTCATGTCGGTTATGTCGTCCGCACGTACAAGTGTGTCACTATCATGGAAAAAAAATTTTTGATTACGTCTCACCGACATTAGTATGGCTATCTTAGACATTTTATGTTGAAAAATTTCGTTCAATTCATTCTGTATATGTTCATAAACATCATGAGTAATAGAAGGACACGACTTATCAAATATATGTGCATATTTAGAAATAATGCGTTTTTGATCATGCAACGGTATAGCGCTTTTTCTACCTGACATTGTAAGTATTTATTGAATTCTTGATCGGGTGCAGGAGTGGATTCACTGTGGATAACAGACTAAAAAGTTACGTAATTGGGACTTGCAGATATTGGTTGTGAGAAGATTGTCATCGGTGCCATCGAACCATCTATAAGAAAACAAAAATTACAAGTGCATAAAATAACATTTTAATTAGAGCTAAAGGGCTGTCGAATTCTAATATGAAAATAGAGAAAAAAGTATAAATGAAAAAGATTTAAAACATTATTAACTACCTACTATAAACTACTACCTCACATATCATACATATATCCCCATACGTGATATGCAAGGTAGTTTAAATAAATTATAATCGTCTCAGGGAGCTCTAGTTTATTCGTCGTTATAGTCCCTTTTTTTATTTTGAGCAGATCAATGTTATTAAATAGAATTAAATATTCTACGAAGTACTTAGTTGTGTTTACATAGATTTTGACGCCACAGCGGGTCTAACCGGTAATTTAAAGCATTTTTGATTATATAATACCGGGTCTATCACACGCCATACTGTAGGTATGAATCCACACAAGTACTTGACCGACGGAGCCAATACCTACAACTATAGATGTAAGGCCGTTTTAAAACCAATTAAACAAATCTATTTAAAACAAGAGAAAACGTTTAAAACCAAAATAAACATATTTTTTTAACATAAAAACTCTGTGTTGGTAAATGAATTGATTCGGTTTAAAATCAAACTCCGCCTTGAAGACATAACTTTGTCTCTTTCATGCGCAAGTAAAACGGACGGCATTGTGTTAATGATGTCTTCTAATCTAGTGTGTCTAATATAATATAGTAAATAAGTATAGGTATGTATACCTACATACTTAAGTTTTTGTGTAGTAGATAATGTAGGTTGTTAAAACGAAACATGACGTCAGGTGACCAAAAATTTCCCACAACGAAATGTAAAACATAATTCTTTTATTTTTGAAGGCGAGTTTTCAAATGTTTAACACGATTTATTTGAGGTTTGAAACGACAACATTTTATTCAAAACATTTTAAATCGGTTGTCTTACATTTATACCTACAACTCACATGCAATACCCTATCGATGGAGCATCATTCTCACAAAAACTGTATCAATGATATATAGGTCTACGTACATACTTAAGTACATACTCAGTAATATCTGACTGCACGGATGGCGTAGTGGTTTAAGCGGTCGCCACGCCGCCTCCTATTACGCCGAGTGTTGTGGGTTCAAACCCCACATGGGACGACACTTTGTGTGATCCACAAATTGTTGTTCTGAGTCTGGGTGTTCTTTGTGTCCGTTTCATGTATGTTTGTAAAGCCCCCCGCGACACAGGATTTATTCCTAATGCGGGCGTTGTCTTTTTAAAGAAAAAAAAAAATACTAGTTTCATTCATCAATTCACGTTAGAGCTATATTTCATATTATAGTCAAACCGCCGTAAGCTTGGCCCTCCCGATGGTTTGCGGGATGCGGGGCGGGACGGATTTGCTAGTGCGTCGCTGTCCGGCCGCCGGCAGTGACTGACGTGTTTTTTTCTTAAGACTGCTACACACGGTATTATTTTGCAACATGTATAATCTGCCGACTCTGTTCAAAAAGATTCAAAAATATATGGATTCATTTTATTTTTTTTAATAAACGTTCCCATTTGTTTTTTATTTTAAGTTACTTGATTAATATACAGCAGAAGTTGTCGATTGTTCGTGTGGTGACGGATTAAGAATACGGAGTAACACCACCCCTATTCAGCGTGTTGGTGTCGTAAGAGCCGACTAAGGGGGCAAATTACGCAGGACAACAGCACTGCAAAGAGAAGAAAAACTTGAAACAAAACTTATACCAATCAACCCTATATATTAAGCCTACCAGTGAGTACTCTGTCAACAATATTCAAAAACGAATCAAACATCATAAAGGAAATTGAAAATGACAAAGGAAGAACCTAAACATTTATAAATCGAATATCCTAACAAAATACGCGTAAGTCAAATACCCCGTAAGTCTACAACTCTATAATTCGAATTATTTGGCGTCTCCCTTTAAGTTCGTCTTACAGAGGTTCTATTGTTAAATTAAAAAAAAATATATATATTATATTTCTTTTTTAAACTGTATCTGAATATAATTTACATGATAAAGATAAGATGATAAAATTCCCCGCGTCCCGCAAACCATCTGGAGGGCCAAGCTAATGGCCTAAATGAATAGTCATTTAATGCTAAATAGTACTCTACTTGACAGCAAAATAGCTTTAACGTCAACACACAATATTTTATACAAAATCTTTATAAAATGTTCGTTTTCGACATGTTATTAAGTGCTTGATTTGACTAGTTGTCACGTACCCAATTGTAATTTTGTTACACATTTAAAATGTTAACCGTGTCATCTATTTGCGAATTATTCTAGATTCGAGAAGAAATTATTAAGTGTAAGATAGTAAAAAGCGTGTGTCTTAAAAAGAAAATTATAAATTTCTTAAAGCTCGAGTTACTTAATCCAAGGAGTTTTTGGACACAAATACATATGTACCTAGTAATATCTATTTAGTAGTAGGTAGGGAAATTAAGGTAATATATTTGCTTTTAAATAATAAGTACCTATCTCAATTCAAACATATATAAGGTTAGGATATAAAAAAAACAGTGTACAATTTTAGATACCTAACAAAATGTACCAATAATAATATTGCAATTATTTTCGAAGATGCATTATGCAAGCTTACCTTGTTCGTGAATTCGCCAAGCAATCCGTACAATAATTTTACTATGGTCCTCAATAGTAGCACTCCACATTAATTATTGTGGTAATTAGTAGTGATGGAATTATCAGTCTCTATACTCACATTCAGTTACCAAATTAATACGTACCTACACGAAATTTCGTCACTTCATTCGTTAACGCTTCACATTCACACAGCGCGTGCTTTCTCATTCGCATCGACGCGATTTCTAAATTTAATTTAATAAATCGTCGTGCTAAAATATTAATAGGTACTGCTAATGGTAAATTGCTAAATGAAGGAAAAATTAACCGTCTACTGTCACGTTTAAGTACCTATTTCGCTCGGAACAGTGACCGAGCACGGCGCGATTGATGCTATTTCTGAGAGTGCAAAGGATTTTATTGTCTATTTTAGAAGAAATGCACGTCTTTAGGATTGTATATTGCATAAATATTATGTTTTTAATATTAGCAATTGGCCGGGAGATTAGGTATTGTTTTGAACGCTTTTGTTTTCTCGTAATGTTTTGTTAAATTGTTTATAGTTGTTCATAGAATTGGTACCTGTGTAGTATTTGTTAATAAAAAGTTTAATTTTAGGGTAGGTATAGGTAATTTAAGTTTTGAAGAGTGTAACGTGTGCGTTGTAAATAGGTATTTTGTGAATAAATTGGGATTTTTTAAACTGACGAATCAACTAAGGCTAGCATATCGCGAACAAACTCTGTATTGCATTATTTCTGTAAGAATGTTAGAGAAAATAAAGTACCTAGTAGACAATTTTTGATCACAAAATCGCGGTGAGGTAAATTATAATAAAATGAATTATTTATGTAAAATTAGTAATAAGTGATATACCTACCTACAAGTTTTGTTCGTTTTAATTTGTTCACCTCGAACGAACTTTCAATATTAGCATTACCCATGCTAAGACAAGAATTCGCAATTAACTAAATTAAATCCAATTAGCAATAATGCCCATTACTAGTAATTAGGTACACACATATTGAAGAACTCTCAAGAATACGATAAATATTTGCAATAATAGAAAGCGTAAGCGCACACGCACTCTACAAGACGTATATTATGTGCGTAAGGGTCAAGTTTAGTGCATTAGATGTAAATTGCAAACAATGAAGTACCCCTTCGCCCCTCCCCTCCCGCGTCCTAGCTAAGGATATATTATCGGCGATTCTTGATTGACAAATATTATCTGACCAATAAATTCATCTATAAAAATGTATTACTTTCACGCGATACATTAAATTACCGTTATTATATCAAAATATAATTGCACAAATGTTCGTTTTCAACAGAAATCAACAGTCACGGGCTCACTGCTTAGCGGTAGGTACATAGGTATAGGTAATTCTCGGTCTCGGTTAGACCACAGAACAATATTAACACGGTACAATTATAATACAGTAGTGTAACTCGGCCGCATGATAGAAATAAATGCCTACAGCCGCGTGGTACGTAAACATGCGTTAGGGCTGCCCGTCTCCAGCATTTTAATTATAATATAATATAATATATAATAATATAATATTGTACCACATTCACACAACGCCATCTAGTCCCAAACTAAGCAGAGCTTGTACTATGGGTACTAGGTAACTGATATAAATACATATATACTTCTTTTTTTTTGTAAATACATACTTATTATACATAGAAACACCCAGACCAAATCAAACATTAAATGTTCATGCACACAAATGTTTGACTTGAGCGGGAATCGTACCCGCGACCTTTGGAATAGAAGTCCGTTACAAAAACCACTACGCCATTCGGTCGACGAATTATATTTGCCTACTTTCTGTTTCTATTTAGATTTGTGATTGTAAATATCCTTTTTATATAAATAAATGAAATACTTTGTATATTGAATAGGAAGTGTTCAATAAAAATGCGTGTTGTTTTTTGATTGGTAGATTTAATTATTTTATTTTCTTTCTGCATTGGAGGAGTTCAAGTTTCAATTTTCTTTTTCTTGGAGTGTTGCTATAGAGACTCTTTGAGGTTTGAGCAAAGATTTCATTTGTTACATTTTCAGTCTGTGTACTATTTTCATTTCCTACCAACGGAGCAGTTTGGGTTTGTTTATCTTCTTTTAGAGAGACTCCTGGATCAGTACTAGCTAAGCTTGGCAGCATCAACAATGGTAGGGCATTCTTTTTTAAAAGTTTTCTATTTGATGAATGTAATACATCCTCCAAATTAAAATGTTTTTCACAAACTTGGTAGGAACTAAAGTTAGGTTTGTTTTCCAAATCATCTCGCGGGATCAGCTGCAACCATTGAAGACGTCTGAAAAAAAAAATACATGTGGCACTCTCGGAGACTGCCGCGGTAACGCTATTGCATAACATTTTTTTTTTAAGAAAAAAATCTGCGTGGTGTCAGATATTTTTCGTTAGGTTTTGAGAATTTCTTGATTCGGTCACCGCGCCGCGCCGCGCTCAGAGCCCGCCATAAAACCCATGCAATAGCTTAAAAATCCTTCTATAGAATAAAAAAAAATGTGCTTTCTCCTTACGCGTTACAAAATTCCAATCCTTAGAAACTCCAACACCTACCTACTCAACTAGAATGCAAGAAACAGCTGACGAGTAAGTAACTTTTTATCTCAGCTTATTAACGTCTCTATAAATTAGGTACCTACCTACAACTCGCAACAACTCAAAACAAAAATTCTTTGGTCACCAATTAATTAATTATTAAAAAGCTGAACAGCTGACTACGAATGTTTTAAAATGACAACCCTCAAACATCTAAATATTATATATGAGTCTAGCTGTTGTTGTTAATACCGAGAAAATAAAACCAGTTTTTAGTGGTATATGTTGTTATAGTAGTAGCAGAAACACTTTGTGAAAATTTCGAAAACTATCTAATGACACACAGACGGTAATTTTTTTTTTCTAGTATTATTCATACACACAGATAATAAACAAATCTTATTAATAATAAAATACCACGTCTTTACTTTCAATTATGCAAAGTAACAAACACACATGCACCGAAGTTTTAACACAAGCGTAAGTAGGTAGGTACCAACCGTAACATGATTCATTCAGAACCGCATATAACTACCTATTTAACTCGTCTCAATAACTTTCCGTTAGAGTAATTCGCTTTATTTATTAATCTAAACACCTTTTTTTTCGTGAGATAAAAGGAAATACTTAGCCATTAAAAAGACACACATTATGTACCTTAGGTAGGTACATAATGTGTGTAGTAAGTAAAATTATTTTATAGTCTTACCTTTCAGAGTTTGCAGGTAATTGAAAAAAACTTATGTCTGGATGCGTTATTGACGAATTCATACAACCAAAAACAGCACAATATTTCTTACTCGTCATATTAACTGATTTTTAGAGAAAAAATCGCGCGGTTATTGTTAAAAAAACAACACACC
Source organism: Arctia plantaginis (assembly GCA_902825455.1). Classification (NCBI taxonomy): domain Eukaryota; kingdom Metazoa; phylum Arthropoda; class Insecta; order Lepidoptera; family Erebidae; genus Arctia; species Arctia plantaginis. The sequence goes on along the minus strand of CADEBD010000331.1, from coordinate 321,354 downwards.
GTCCGTTCGACACTCCGGCACAGCCGTGACTGTCTGCGCCCGAGCGCACCCCGAGATCGAGGCGCGTAGGTATAGCTCGCGTTTCGTCCGTTTGTATGAAGTTGGAGTACTGTATTATAATTGTACCGTGATATTACTCTTACGAGGTATACGACTGTTGGGCGATGCAATGTTGATGCATTCTAATTTCAACTACTTTCTACCATTATGGTCTATTTTAACTTATTGTAGATGACTTTTGATTTAAATATATGATGCTTTTAAGTCAAAGCTCTATACACATCAAAATAAAACACAATTACTTCAGCGTTATTTTTTTACAAAAAAAATCAATCAAATGAACTATTTCCTATTGGTTTAAATTTTCTATTTATTGCAGTCAGGAGAATCGTTCATACATGTATGTTCGTATTTATAATTTTAGCGGGCCAGTGCAGATTTTCTGTTGTTGTGCTTAAGATCCATTAGGAAAATTAGGAAAAACATAATAAATAATAGGTAATAATAATGAATAAATATTGAATGTATTTAACACTGTACGCAACTGTACCGAAATCGTAAGGTGTATTACACTAAACATTTTAAAAGACAGCACTATGTACTGGGTGATCGCTTTTTCGTAACCACCTAAACGTGGTCGGGTTACCACGGTCTTGCACCTTCTAATGACTTTTATTTAATTATCTCGCTTATTATTATATGTACGACGCTGAAATTTTACAGGTAGACAACTGAACTAAACAACTAATTATTGGTATAACATTGAGTTTATATATCCACAGACAGGTTTATCGGTGGCCAAAAAAGGCCGCACACATTGTGATCGTGAACGTGGAGAGCTACATTTCATCATAACTTTTTAGTCACTAACAGTATACTAACGAAAATTCGTATACATTTGAAGGCAGTTACAAGCAATAGAATAACGTTTACAGTAAGTCTTTAGAGGTCTTATTCAAGGTGTTAGGACGTATTGAAGTGTTTTCATACTTACCTAAATAATTTTTAAACGGTCCATTATTTTTGTTATTTTATTGTCGAACAAATTAAAACTAATCCTTAAGAAGTTATGTACAAAAGATGGTTACAATCCGCTTACCCGTTTCAGAGATCCAGCAAACCCACAAACGTTACCCCAGCAGGATTTCGAATAACTTCGCAGCCGAAGAAAATACAAATACCAAATAAGTTGTAACATTTACCTAGTCCAGATAACTAATTATTTAGCTAAAATTTATTTCAATATTACAATTAAAAAAGAAAATGTCTGGCTGCGGTAACGTTTCAAACGTTACTCCAGCAGGAAATGTTTTTTTGAAATAACAAAAAAAATATAAGAGAAACAAATTTAAAAATGTGCTTAACAATTACAGAAGGGGGGCAACTAATTATCTATAACGTTTAAATGACCATTTTCGACATTATTTTGCTGGGGTAACGCACACACGATGGAAGACCGGCAAGCTCGTGCTGCTTAAAAAGCACGGGCGCCCAGCCGAGTTGCCGTCGACTTACCGCCCTATCGTTTTGCTCGACGAGCTGTGCAAGGTTTTTGAACGGGTGCTCGCTGCGCGTCTCGTCGGCCACCTGGAGGGGGCGGGGCCCAATTTGAGTGATGGCCAGTTCGGCTTCCGTCGCGGGAGGTCGACCCTCGACGCAGTATCCAGACTGCGGGACAGCGTCGATGAAGCGGTCTCTGGGGGTGAGGTGGTGTTTGCCGTATCGCTGGATATAGCCAACGCCTTCAACACCCTCCCCTGGGAGACCATTGCAGAGGCGCTGAGGTACCACAATGTCGCGTGGTACCTCAGGCGCGTCCTTGCGGACTACTTTGTGGACCGGGTCATCATCTACTCGGCCCAAGGTGGGGTGGTCCGCAGGGGCATGTCTTGCGGCGTTCCACAGGGGTCGGTCCTTGGGCTGCTCCTGTAGAACGTAGGTTACGATTGGGTTCTGCGCGGTGCTAATCTTCGGGAAGCCGGCGTACGCTGTAACGCCGCTGTTATGGCCGCGTAACTTGCGGTACGCAGCCGCTGTCGAGAGCAGCCCATCGCTCGACGTCTCGTAGTAGCCGCCTCTCAGGCCAGTTCCCGGTCCATCGTTCCGAGCCGCCACCCACACACAGCTTCCCCTACAACGCAGCTGGGCTCCGCGGAGCAGGTGGCGGGCCTGACCGCTGCGGAAGCAGAGCCGTAAAAAAGTAGAAAAACCGTAGAAAACTGTTGGATTCCGCTTTACCCTCTCTATACTTGCCAGTTTTGGTATGGGCTTTTAACAATGTAGATTACACAGTAATAGCAGTAAGTGATTGAGTGAAACATGATACCCCGGAATTAAACACTTTTAACGGATTTATAAATCATAAAACATGTAAAAGTAATAATAAAAAAGTAGTTTAATTTCGATGCAATGTAATTGTTGTTTTGAATTGCTATTTTAGTGTAACGTGAACTTCAATAATATCTTATTACTATTACAATTACATCTAAATTATAAATATCAAGTAAACATTGAGTAATATATTTATTTATCAATAACCAACAAATCGAAAATAAAATTACTATCAATAATTCAGATCATCCAACCAAATTCATCGACCAACGTTCCAACCCTGTCCCATCACTATAGTTCGGTGTATTCCAAGTAATATCCAATCACAGCGCATTTGACACGTCTCCCGCAATCCTTGCATACCACCAAATTTCGTGAACTCGAATCAATATAAATATTCAATAATGCGATATCTATTAGGGGGTAATCTGTGTAAACAATACATCCTAAGACTGAAACAGAAATGCACATGTAGCGCTAATTACTTGAGACACTAATTATGGATATGCCTAGTCTTCATGTGAGTCCGTGTGATTGCTCCAACGTTCATCGGTCGCGAGTCCAAGTGCAGCATGAAGGGCTACAGGTTCGATTGGGGCAAAATGTAACATTACTATCTGCTACGTAAGTTTATGAATTATAAAAAGAAAATATAATGAATTACACAACATAATGTTATATAAGTGACAGAATAAATGATTCTGTGTTATCAATGTTTCTGATGATTTGTGTGAGTTCCCTGTCCAATTTACTTTTGAACCGTACCCAGATGAACACATCTTCACTGCAGCACTCTGACACTGCATTTAACCAGTTTCGTTTCGTTTCAAACTTAATGTTCTCATTTTTTAGTACGTCACATATGTACTCAGCCGCAAAGTATTCAGCGAACGTCCTGTGTATAAACACCGGCACATTGTCCAGTGTGAAGTGAGATACGAGACCTGTCTTATCCGCGCCCACTTTCATTTTATTTATTACATCATCGAGATCATTAAAGTACGGGTTCAAATCTTTGAATTCCTCACCGTTAGGGCCACTGTACACAGTCTTGTCTAACAGAGCGTTCGCTGCTATTCTTTTATGCAATGACATGCAGTCGGCGAGTTCCTTTTCAAATTTCATAATAATGTCTGGATTGTAAATATCCATTTTGTTTTTGTCTTGAAAGATAACTTTTTTTAATTTATTTTCAACAAACATTTCATATATTTGGAGTATATTAATATATACTTGTCCGTCACCGCGAGGTTCGTACTTGTCAGTAACGTTGACGATGTAATCTGCTATGAAATAAAGAAGTAACGGAGTGCCGGCAAGCGCGTCCACGTCTTCAGTCACGCCACTGTTTGTTTTAGCCATCACAAGCGTCTCCTGTGACAAGCCATTGAAGCCGATGTGGGAATATGCAAACTCATAGAAATGCAAAAATACTCTGCGAATCCAAATGTGTAGAGTGTCCATGTAGTAAATACCGGTAGACATTGTTCGTGATATGTCACTTACGAAGGATTTTAAATTCTTCTCTTGTATATCGTTCAGTTTCTCAAATATCAACCTCTCTTGCCAGGCTCTATCTAGATAGGACTCCTGCTCAGAGATACTTAAATGTTCTATTTTAAAGCATCTGCCTAACACTTTCTGTAGATCCGGTACTATGTCACTATACGGGCGGCTGGCAACCCATATTTTGTTCTTTTGAGGATGATCTCTAACAATATGCAGAAAGTTAATTACGGTACTTTTGTAATGCGGACATATTTCATCAAAACCATCAAATAAAAATATTAATTTTCTCTCATTATAAAAATGCAGAAATATGTTTAATTCAAAGTGAGCCAAATCATCGCCACTAGCCCTTTCTAAATAGACGTTATCATCTTTTAAATAAATTGACACATCATTACTTCTTGTTACAACGCGGCAAAGAAAATTCAAAATTTCCAAAATATCTAGGACAGTTTTATCCGCTTGCCATTTGTAAAACTGTTTCGAGTGATCCAATAAGTTTATCCTGACTATCCAGATACGTTTATCACGTTCCTTTGTGTTTAGTGATAAATGAGTGAGTAGTGTCGACTTGCCCATCCCTGGGACAGCAGTTACAAGAACTGCATCAGCGTCGATATCCTGAAACGTTCTCACGAGGTAGCTATTAGGATGAGTGTCATCAGAAGCCTCATTGAATTCACTGATCCTTCGATCGATGTACAAATGTTTTATTTCTTCGTATTTGGTATTACTGAGCGATGTGCCTATAATTATGAATTCATTCCGTATTACTTTATCCAAAACTTCGCCTTTGATATACTCCATTGACACGTCATCCACAAATAAACTTAAGCTAACTTCTTGACCCTGAAATAATACTTTAGCGTCCTTTATAAGTTCTCTCTGTGACTCCAGAGTTAACGCAGCCAAACTTTGTGTTTGATCATGTAATACATTTGTGCATGGGAAAAAATCATACAAAATTTTAATTAATTGGCTGTTTGTGACAACAAACAACTGTGTCTGTTGCGTTGCCTGCACAAGTTCATACAATCTAATATGTTGTATACTGTTATTGAGAAGTGTATTCCACAAAATAATTATTGTTTTTTTAGTATTTTTTAATTCTTTACCCAATGAGGAAAATACATCAGTTGACAAATCGAATAGGCATTTTAAATCTAAGACCGCGTAATTATTTATCAAATAATAGTTTCTTAGACATTGAATCACTTTTACAGTGGTCAGTGCAACCGTGTCTGTAGCTACGCATGTTTTAGAGGGGAGTGTGGATAGTTCTAACCACTTGGTTGCATCTTCATTAAAGCTGTAACCGAAATACTTTAAATGATTCATGTGAAACATAATTTGTAATGCACTAATTTGTGGTTCCATTACTATATTATTAATTGCCTCTTGATCTAATTTGGTCGCTTTTGTCAGATAAGTGCCCGTTTTCGGTGACATCCACCATTTCTGGATTTCATTATGGTAATACAAGAACACTGAGTCAGGTGAAATTGAATAATTATGTGAGCTCATGTTTAACTGTTTCTCTATATCTATTTTCAAAATTTCCTCAACCTCTGAATGGTTGCTTTGTTTTGCAAAGATGACAAACTTTCTGAAAAAGCCCCTAGCAACATCTCTACAGTCAAACTTAACTTTGGGAAACTTCATAGTTTTTATGACAAATCTATATTCATGTAGATTATCTATTTCTCTACTCAATTTAATAAACAAATCTTTAGCGTTACTCTGTGCCGGTGTATAATCTTTAGAAAATCTAAGCATCTCGGTTTGTTCATCGTAAGCCAGTATGTTACCGACGGCGCTGGCTAAGCCTCCGTTCGAGCTTAATATACCTCCATCTATGGTGTCGTCAATTCTGACAACCTTATATGATCCCTTTGGTTCATATAGTTTACATAGATCCACAATGGTAGACGTCAGATAGTTTAACCTCTTCGCAATTTTCTTGGGGTTCCCACTTATCGCCAAGTCTACATTACCGAAAGTGATCGGAACTTTCAGTGTAAGTGACCGTAGAAAGCGCGTTGCTGTGGCAGTGGCTGCGCTTAACGCTTCGTCTATTATGCCCTGAGGAATATTCATCAATCGCAGTTGCTCTATATCATGGAATGGTCTTTTAAATAAGAATTCTAATTTGCCGTTTCCATTACTTGCAATTTGGGTTATAATCAGAGGAGTTAATGAAGCAACTGATGGGTTCGATAAAAACGATGATATTAGATCGTCTACAGACGCTTCTTGTGCAGACAAATCCTGTGACTGTTTGTTATCTGATACACCTTCCATTCTTATCTTTGGATGGTTTTTAAGTATTTCTTTAAACAATTGGTCTCTGAATAGTACTATATATTTGTCGTTATTTGCGAAGAAATCATCCCGAAATGTCAAAGTACGCCATTTCACATCAGGTTTCTGGTCATCTGTTTGTATTTCAGTGATGTCAACAACTTTGAACTTCAATATGGCATGATACTGGTGTATACACTCGTCGTTCATCATATTCAGTGACCGGTTTGTTTTATCATTTAAATACTTCGCAAAGTGTTCGACCAGCACATTAATATCTTCTTTTAAAATGATTTCACCAAAAGCTTCAACATGTTGTTCGTTGTAGAGCGGCAGAGTACCAACTGTGCTACTGGTTGCTAACAATTTATTTAAAGTAATATCATAATCACTCAAATACGGTGTGTTGGAATCAAAGTCGCACCTTGCATTTGTGTACAGAATGAAAACACAATCCGATTCAGCAATATCTGCATTAAAAAACTGATCTTGGCTCCTGTTTACAGTTATTTTCTTTTTTATTTTCGAAAGACTTTCAAACCATTTAACTGATTCATTTTTATTATCGAACGTGGGGAACTTGTCATCATTTTCTTTGTGTTTCACTTGTATGAATATCGCAACGGGACGATCATAACCTTTTATTTTAATTTTAATACAAATGTCATCAAAGGCCCCTATCTCGTCCATGTTGGAAACCAAACAAAAATCTTCAATGCAGTCATCATGCGTCAATCGGTATAGAATTAAAGCAATGAGCTTAGTCTCATAGAGGTGGCCACTGATCCCAGACGTTCCAGCACGCTTCTTGTAAAACTTTCCCATTGTATTTTGAATCAGTATCATGTTCTGTTAATTGAAGCAGCCAATAAAATATCTATATTATTCCTTTCTTTATTTTGTTATACATTTTGTTAACCATTGAGCTAATCTGTAAAATTAAAGAAAATGTTTTATGAGTCTGCTAGACGTTTCACAAAGTACACACTAATTTTAGCAAAGTATGTGTACAATAAGGTGATTTCTCATTCTATTTCCTTAAATCTAAATGACTAATATTCCAAAAATGAAACACAACAACAGCTCACTACTTATGTAACTTTAATTAATTTTTTATATTTGTGGGGTTTGAAAGTAGCTTAAACAGAGTCCTGTAAATGTAGCACTGGAGTGCTTTGTGCTTTGAATAGATGTATAGATAACATATATAGGTATAAAATGATGATATTTTAATACAATTTGATATCAACTAAACAGTTTTGTTTTTTGCAGTTTTATTTTTTTAATGACAGCCTGTTTGATGACTGAAGTGATTTTTGAAAAAATAGAAACTGAACACTACATACATACATAATAAACGCAGAATATACATAAGAAAACGAAAACGAAGCAGTGTATACATAATAATATATGCAATGAGAGCGGCTACTTACTTCTGTCATCCTGTCTGTTGTAAACCAAATCTCAGTGGTGTAAACCTTTGTGGAATAATAGACTCCAGCGCACCAGGACTGAGCAACTAATTAGAACACTATCTGAGGATAACTTATTTTCATTTAGGTAACTAAGGCACTAAGTTCACTGCTCTTTTATCAGATCAACTGAGCTAATTAGATATCTAGGTATTGTTTTGTATTTTATTGTCAGTGTGACCGTTATGAAATATTACTAATCTACTAAATTCGGCAACTTTTTCTACAAAAATCTACTGAAATCTACTAAAGTAAAAAAAATCTACCGAAATTCTACCAACCTATGAGTTTGTTTGCCCTTTCTTCTCATAAGGCTCAACCCCTTGGAAACGGGCGGTTGTAGAGCGGCACAGGCATATCATAGATTTTGTATGGGTTTGATTTTTGTTACATTTATTTGGTTACTATTTGACAAAACAGATATTGTTGCCTTTGTGTGTGTTGGTCTATGACTTTAGAGTCTACATGGAAGACGATTTCAAACAATTTTGGAAATTTTATGAAATAAAGAAAGTTTGAGTTGAGTTGAGTTGAATCTCTATCATCAGTGTTGACGAAAATAGTACCAATTGTAAGAAAAACGAAATGATGAAAAGGTGAATATGAATTTTGGGAATCCTCTTAAAATAAATTAATAGAGCCATAAAGTAAACTAGATTAAAACATATTCAAAATCTCTAAATCCATGTAGTAATATAAAAAGCCCCTAGTATTGGACAAAATTCTTGAAAGTGGCAGCACTGGGGTATGTATAAATGTGACACTTGATATTATCCATATCACGCAGTTTATTGACTATTTAAAAAAAAAACAAGAAATATTTAAGTACCGTTAACAAAGTGTTTATTTCACCGTAAAGGGTATCCATATTTATTATTTAGAAAATGACTGAAAATGAATTTCTTAATAACTGCTATTCTTTTAAATTAATTTAAGTACATGTATTTTAATGTGTGTAACTGAGTATCAAAATTATAAATATTAAAATCTACGCTGTATTTAACCTTTTAATGAAACGAAGTTCCTCATCGTGCGTTACACGCTCTGAGCGGATTCGAGCGAGACCGAAAATGTGTAACAAGACTTTTTCCGACACTTCAATTGGCGCGTCGACGCTCACATCTTTTTCTTCGGAGAAAGGAACTTCGTTCCAACCGGGGTCCACGGATCCCTCAACCGTTTTAAATGTTGACAAATGGATATTTGCAGTGCAAACTGCAAGGCAGAATACGTGTGAACACAATTGTATTATCAGAGCCATACTTTTTTCCAGCAAATAGACTATTTGAATGTGAGAGTTGAATCAAGTACTTATATGTCAAAAGCAATATTATTAAATTTACCGGTGTCAAAGGAAGCACCGGTTTATTACCATAATGTAAAACAAATGAAACATCGATATTTCAATATTTAAAATATGACTAATATTTTAAATATTGAAATACCGACGAAGATTACTGGAAGAGAATACGTATTCTGTGGTTGCAGGTACGTTGAGTTGTACTTTGTCTTGTCATTATATGTCAATTAAATTCGATCAATATCAATGTAATACAGTAAGTAGTACAGTACAGTAAGGCTCCGTCACAACGCGTTTTTTTTTGCAAAATTTATTTCCACAGAAAATTGATGTAAGTGAAGGAGTACTCTCTTTTTTTGATGGTTTGAAGGTCGCAACCCTTTCTACAGATTGGTTGTGCGGGGCAAGAAGAGAGTGGTGGTTATTTCTACTTTTACAAAACGTATCACAACACCACGTGTAACCTTGTAGACAATCAATAATATTCAAGTTACGAGGTTGAATGAAGTTTATAGTGTTTAGAAGTATGAGATATTTTGCAAGTTTGAGTCGGTTGTCGCAAAAACATACATTTTGTATGGAGTTGATCCAGTTGAGCCATAGTGATAAAATAAGAAATTAAGGTTACATACCCAAACCATTCCTTATTGAATACTCTATGTAGTACAAATCTCTTTCTCGAGACCATGTGATGTAGTAGATGTAAGATAGATATAAGAGAAACTATAAAACAATGGATTGATTCGAATTATAGTCAGTCTTGCATTCACATTCAACTGAGTATTATTTAAATAGACTCCCAACGTCACATGGCGACCCTGCCATAAAAGTACGAAATTTCGGCAAATATACAAGGTCAAAATGGGTGGTAGCCAGCCTAAAGACGAGGTCATCCTTGCGCAGAACGCTGCTGGAGCGGCCACAAACAATATTGGGTACCATCTAAGCATCACAAATATTTTGCTAATTTTGATGACAACGTTGCTATGCTGTGCTGCACTTTTTGGCATTTACAAGATCTATCGCAAAAGCCAATTGGGCTGGATGAGGCAAGAAATAGACCATAGGTCGTTGCAAAGACAGCTGTCCTTATTCCGGCGAGAGGCTCGCAGGGGTTTTAAAGAAGAAACCGCATAATGCTGGGCATTGTAAGGCAGTACTAATAATACGAAACCAAAAAAAAAAAAAGTGCGGGACAAAGTGGAAGTGCCTTAAAAAAAATGTGTTGGTGTTAGTAATGTGCGGAAAGTGACAATAGTTATCTAAATCGGGTAAAATCAGACACAGGACACGTTTTAATCTTAATTTACTTTTTTTTTAGAGCGTAATATATGCTACCTAAGTACCATAAGTACTCGTAAAAAAGCTTGTTGAGGCCAATTTAATAAATACTAAGTATAGTGAAAGTCTCAAAAATATTAATGAATCTATTAATCTAGGCAGAATTTCAAAAGACGAGCGTCTCTTAATAAATGAATATTGTTCAAAGTTTAAAAACATATATTCTAAAATAATAGAACTTTGTAGTGAGTGCCCTATTATCAAAACTGTAACCATGGAATTTAACTTGAAGATTGCGTTAAGCCTATTGCCTGTTATGGATGGTAAAATGACTACTACTGAGAAATTGATCGATGGCATCGAGTATTATAGCACTACTCTTACAAATGAATCACGAATTGATCTTATTAACTTTGTATTGAAAAATCGGTTAAATCACTCAGCAAAATTATGTTTGTGTCGCACCTATCCCACAATAGATGAATTATTACAAGATATGCGAAAGCATTTATTACCTAAAAAATCCGCTTCCGCCATGCAAACAAAGTTACAACCTTTTAGACAGAACGATTTGTCTATCAACTATTATGGCCAAAAAATGACCGAATTATTCGTTGATCTTACAATTACGCAAGCTAATGGAAACGACAATAACTATAGTGTTCTGAAGTCTGTAAACGAGCAGCAAGCTATAAAGCGCTTTGCGGATGGCTTACGTAATCGAAGGACATTACGTGTGAAGGTACTCTCCTCAGTCCACATAACGTTTGTACATAACCACTGGACAGTATGCGACTCTTATGGGTTGATCTCTGTTTAATAAAGCCTGTACTTTTCGAAACCTGAAAGGCCGTCTATTAGCCTTTAAAATACCGTCGACCTTTCTATGGTGAACACTGAATGTACGAGCAGCCCTACGTAAACTGCATGTAGGGTTAAATGGTCTGCGTGAAATGGTCATACGTTCTTCAGTTTCGAAATGGTCCAATACACGTTCTTCAAGTTATATTGTATAGCTACAGCTATACTTTAGCTTTGTGTAAACATTTGGTGTTGTAAATTACGAGACTCAAAAATCAGTAAAAGTTAAAAATAAATAAAATCATGTTCCTCAAAAAACGTAATATATTTTCAACTACCGATATTTATACCGATGCCAATGGCTACTCGATGGCATCTCAATAGCGTGTCAGTGGTATGACAGCGGCTTGGCGTAAACATAAAATAGCAGAATTGAGGCCCAGGTAATGTAACAAGAGCTCAAGTCACTCCTTTGTTTTAGTGGTTTACTTTTCCCGTTTTTTTTTGTTTAAAAAAAATTATTTCTGTTATAATCAGAGAGGTTAATGTAGCAAAAGACGATTGCTTAGGATAGATTAGGTCATTTTTTGAATTGGAGATTAATCACGAGGATTACAAATACACAGTCTAATTACCATAGTCTGCAGTATTTCCGGACCGATAAGACCTTCAAAACTTCAAGAAAAGAGCGTACTCCTTCCTAAAAGGCTGGCAACGCGTTTGTGACTCATTCACTCAGACGTTCATGGGCGGCGATGGTGATTTTCCATCAGATGACCCGTCTGCAGGTCTGCTCCCTCGACACATATAAAAAATAAGGTATTTGCCGATATTTACGGCAAAGACTGCCCCGCTCCGTCACAGGTAGAAACTAAAACAAATTCGACGACGGTGAACGAATTTCTGGTTCTGTCGAGGTGAGGACACAATGAAACTCAAGTCATTGGACAAGATATTTATTGTTTTACTACAATATTGCTAGCCTAGTGCTGCTTAAAATCAAATTATTACATTGACCTTATATATATAAAACACCGCTACGAAACAATAGCGCGATGCACAAAGGTACTATCAACGCCATCTATCGAACTTCAAGTAACATTTACACACTTCATAAAATGAAAATGTTAACAATATTGGACAGACGGGAAGGTACTAAAGTCGTTTGGCACATTTTATTAAGTATAATAACAAGTTCTAAAACAAATCGAAAATTTTCTCCCAAGGCTCTTCAAAAGAGCTTGCTGATAAATCCCAGAAATCCTCCGCTTGGTAGGCGGTAGGGGCACCCGGGGGCGAGGGAGCGTCGGGAGACGAGGAGGCATCAAGAGGCCCAGCACCCTGGCTACTGTAACGACAATTGCCATTGATGCACACCATAGTTGTGGACGCGGCGTCGTTGACCTCAATGTTGCAAAATGCGATTGCCAGCAAGAGGCAAACCGGGTAATCCTGCACAATACAAACATACAATGATACTGGTACAATCTTAGTCGCACTCTCATAGCATCTGTCCCCTCACCTGTCTAGGGCTTTTGCTAGCCAGAACCGCCTCTCATTGAACTTACTTACTTTATAAAACACATATATAAATTTCAACTTTACAGAAGAAAGTTTATTTTGCAAAGGCCTGTCAATTTTTTTTTCAAACCACAATGATTGAACAAAATCGTATAAAAATTTTACGCTTACAGCAACAAGTAATTTTTTAAAAATTTTCCTATACTTTCAAAAATATAGGGGTTGATGACGTGCAGGGCTGAGGCGTGCCAGGTGATGGTTACCGTACTTAGCATGCTATGACTCATCGCTATAAGAATTTCCAGCTCTTGGTCTATTAGCTCAAGTTACTGGTAATAAGGCTTTTTATTTAAGTATATTTATTTAAAGTTGTTAAAATGTAGGTGTTAAACGCTTCTGCCTATCTAAATGATAGAAAGAAAAGAGGATATATTTAACAACGATTAAAACATAACTAAGAGGATCAAAAAAACTTAAACAAAGAAACGCTTACCTGTAGAAGTCGCATTCTCACTGTTGACTGACAATCTGCAAAGGCAGCAAACAGTATTTATTTATAAGTGTTAGGTGGCGGCGTGCCGTGGGCCAGTGACGTCGGCGCCCTACACAATGTGTATGTGTTAGAAACAAACGAGACAAACATCTGAACAAGCAACAGCCACAACGACCCCACAACTGTTTTCATTAAAAAAATAATCCTGCGATGTGTAATCAATAAGTAATAACATAGTATATTAAATTTGTATAAACTAAAGTATAGTTATTTATCCGGTCCGTGTGGTGACGGATTAAGAATACGGAGGGTCACCCCGCTGATGTCGTAAGAGCCGACTAAGGGAGCAAACCACGAAGGACAACAGCATTGCAAAGTGAAGAAAAACTTGACACAAACCCTATACCAACCCATCAGGCCAGCGTGGTATAGTAGGCCAAAACCTCCTTTCTAAGGAGAGGCCTGTGTCCAGCAGTGGTCTGTTAAAGGCTGTCGATGATGATGATAGTTATTTACATAAACTACTTTAGCACCTGCCACCTAATGGTAAGTGACTTCCACCGCCCATGGACCTGCCATTCAGGAGACACAAGTGCGTTGCGGGCCTCTTGAGTGAAAGAATTATGGGAGATCAGGTATCCGGTGATCTCCACAGAGATAATACAGGTAGAAGAGAGAGGTATTGGATTGCCTGTGAGTGGAATTCCGGAACCTTCCGAAGATAAATCAGCCAGTAGACTCAGATCAGCAGCATACATTCAATTGCTTATTTTGCTGACTCAGATACGGGGAAATGGTACTTATCGATGTTAGGTGACTTTTTAGTTTTATTTAGATCGTCCTTTACAATGCCTACACACAAATCCGTCGTTATAAACAACACAAACACACACTCAGATGCGTTCCATTTTCAAATTTAGAGCATCTCAAAACTTATATAGGTGTTTTGTGACATAAAGTTTGTTTGAGTAGGCGTTGATAAGACTATACTATGGGACATCTTTATATTATAAAGCAATATAATTATACAGGCCCGCTCCGTTCTTGGCGGCGCTTCCACCCGGGACGAACGTACGGACGTAGAAACGGAGCAGGCCTTTGCTCACGCATTTTAAACCTCTAATCTATACATCTATACAAATAAATAAAATTCTGTCTGTGTATTTGTTCCGGGTAATCTTCTAGACGGCAGGACCGATTTTGATAATATTTTACTACCAGATAGCTGTCTGTGTAAGGAGTATTTTTCCTCTCAGAAAAATCATATAAAATTTTGCCCGGTCCGGGAATCAAACCCGAGGCCTCATGGACTGCAGTCGCGTATCGCTAAAACAGTGCTTTTCAAATTCCACGCGAACGAAGTCACGGATACCAGCTGGTTGCAAATGGAAGTCGAATCGAACGTGCATACGTAATGTCCTATTGGAATGTATCTCAAACGGACACACATTTCTCGTTAAATAGCCAAAGATTGCAAGTACACACTCGTGAATGATATAAAGGATTTCCTTTAATATGACCGGATACAAAATTTTAAAACTGTTCCTAAAACAAATTATACACATAACTTACCGTTAAGAATCGCATTTTGACCAACAGCACATTGTCTAGTTAATAGATTACTGTCTGTATTTGTAAGTAGTAATTAATTGTCGTTACGAAGTGACGCTGCTTGTATAGTTAATGCAAACGTAAATTTACATTTGTTAAAAACACTCGCATCTGAACAAATATATTGAAATAAACAATAACAACCTTTTCAAAATACTTTTATTGGTTTCTTTATTTTGAACTAGCTGGTGCCCGCGACTTCGTTCGTGTGTAATTTTAAAAGCGCTGCCTTAATGGCGTGTTTGATTCCTGGACCGGGCAAAATTTTATAAGGTTTTTCTGAGAGGCAAATTAGCCTAAATTACTCCTTACACAGACAGCTACCTGGTAATAAAATATAATCAAAATCGGTCCAGCCGTTTAGAAACAGAAAACAGAGAGACAGACAAAAAATATTTAAACTGGGTTATAGGCATAGGTATCGTTGGGAGAGGGCCGATCCCGAACGTAGAGGACGTCGGCGCCGATAACAGCCGTCGACGGGGCCGCAGGCCGCCAGAGAGGGGACCTCTGGTGGCAAATTGATTGCTGCGGTAGGGCATGGAATGGCCGGCCTGATTGCATTAAGATGCGATCGGGCCGCCATGCCGCCATTGATTGGGGAAGTGTTCTCCCCTGGGATAGGGCCTGATTAGGCATGGTGTCAATTCGGAGAGGACCTGAAATAACATGGTCCGGGTCCTCCCCAGAGTAGGACACCTGAGGCCGGCCGTCGGGGTGGTTTTTAGGGGAATCACCACATACTCCTGGCTCATTTAAGTTCCCGAGGAGCAGGAGATCCGAAGGGATTTTCCACCCCGTCAACAAAAAAAGAAAAGGCATAGGTATCGTTCAAATAACCGTGTGAGCATTAAATAAACCTATTATTTTGACGGTCTCCCACGGTAACGGTCCAACTTTTTATAAAGGGATTTTCTTGTTAGAATTGGTCTTTGAAATATTACAGCATGATATTATGTACACAGGCTAAATTAATATATTTATCAATTAGTTAAATGATTAACAGTACAGTACTCGTACAATACATGTATACATTTAAGATTTGTCTTTTCATTCATCAAGGACAAAAGTATAGACAAGAGATTCCCAAACTATTTTTTAAAACCCCCTTTCTACAATGAGCCTTAGACCCCCCAAAGCCAAATTACTGCACGCTTATCGACTTGTTGAGTTTTTTAAAAGTACAACAATGATACAAAATATTAGTCATTCTTGGTACACGTACCTACATTCAAGTTGGTACACGTAACACAACTAATACAGTACCTTGAAAGTTTCAAATGAAAACTTGTGTTAATTATTAGGGGTCGATTTTAAGACCTTGTCGATCCCACAATCAGTTTTCGTTGATGTTGGCCCCTGGGAAACAAATTAAGGTGTCGATATTGATCACTTAGGGTCGACCTGGTATAGAAGAACCAACAACTGCACGCACAGGTGATGCAATGAACAGTTGTACAGCAATAACAATTGAAACTGAAACAATTGAGCAACTACTAATTTTATCTCTATTCTTATGAAACCATTTGTTTTTTTAATCCTTATCTGTTAGTTCGTTCAAGCTTCACGACGACAAAAACAGTTTTGACATATTTTGTTTACACGACTGAATACTGGAATACTGTTACAATTTTAACCAGATCGGTTGAGTAGAACGGCAGATATCTTAAACTTCGTTTTTCAAGAGTTTGTGCCCCTATCGCCCTGTGTCCCCTCTTTTTATTTTTAAAATGACCCCTCCTGTGTGGGAACCCCCATGTCTTCTTTGTGCTCCTAAAAAGGGGCGCGCGATGCGCAGCGCGTCTCACCACCATCCTGGCCTGCTTCTGTTAGGGCGACAGATGGCCTGACCTGCCATCCCTAGGCCTGCCAGCGTATGGAGTGTCCACGATCACGCCGCACTGTGGAATATTTCGGTGTGTTTCGGATTAAAAATCTGTAACTCCGTCAATTCGAAAGATAAAGCTATCAAATTTTGTTCTAATATAAAGTAATACATAAGAGTTCATATAAGTAATGTTTGATGAATTGGAATGATGCGTATTTTTTTTTAATTGATGAAGAAAGTCACAATCATTAACAATAATATTCATTTATTGAAATATATTTTTTTACAAACATATCGTATGAGTATTTTTTAATTCTAATAACTCAATTAAGGTGATTAACATTAAAATGATTATATAAAATTAAAAATGTAAAAATACCTATAACACTACGCTTAAATATAGAAACACATTGAATTAAAATTATCGCAATATATATATATATTTCTTTCAGCAAGATTGACATCTTACACCCTGTGAGCTTCAGGATCTGAAATAAGTTCATTAACCTTGAGAAGGTGTAAAGTATCTTCATCGAGCTCCTTAACATTTTTTGCATATGGTTTTCTTATGCTCGTTATATATGAATCTGAGGTGTAAAGTTTTTAGCTATTCGTTTGTAGCTATTCGAGAGCATTTCCGAGCAAGGGGAAAGCGAAATTTTTTATAGTCCTTATTGCGAGATTCTTGAGCATCTTTTGAAAGTTGTTGTCCAATTGGTAATACTGCGAAATGGTTTATGATACTCTCTCCGTGAATTAAAATTTTGTGGACAGATGATGGCATGTAATACCAACTATATTTACTCACGTATATTCTTGCTGTTTCCAGAGCATAATTACCAAATTTCTTACTATCTACCACTATACCAGATGACAAAGCCTGTAAAATTATGTATAACCGTTAAATTAAATCAATGTCAACTCCTGTGATATCAGCAGAACAGGCAGCATTGTAAAAAAATCTTCTAGCAGTATTGCCATCATTACTATTTCCCGTCCCCTGTCGTGGTTTGTCAATATTTAGACCCAACTCTTCACGAAATCGCTTCTGTACTTCAGCCTTTTTTTCTTGTTTTTTCTTCGCTTGTAGCAGACCACGTTTGGAAAGATAGATTATATGATATGTGTAATATCATTTCCATGCAACGAATCCAGGCATGTAATGTGGATAATCCGTATTGATAAGCATTTGCATTTTCAGGCCTGGCCGTTACTTTTGTTAAATCATTCATTTGTCTAGGAGTTGCTCCGCATATTGTACATGTGGAACTAGAAGGCGTATCTGTTAAAACTTGTGCCACTTTTCCGTCTATCATCGTTTAAAAAAAAGTTCATGCTTGACTTGAACTCCCACGCCTTCTTTATTATTTACTGATGGAAGCAAAGTTTGTATTTGATTTTTTATTTCATCTACAACAGATTTAGTTTTTTCTGGTGTTTCTTTGCAAAATTCTATAGATATAGGCCGACAAAAACGAACAGATGAAGGCACTGGATTTTGCCATATGATGGCGCCTGTTTCCTCGTCAATTAATCTGATAGGCACAAAAGAAGTAATACTCCTCTGGTAGAGGTTGCTTGTACTGGCTTTGTCCAGATGACCCATCACAACCCCATTTGCTATATAATATTAAATGTTTTTGTCCATTCTTGTAAACTGTATCTATACATAAAATTCGAGCTGCAGTGTGATCTAATAGATCTTGAACTCTCAATATTTTTGCAAAAGTATTTGTGATTTCGATTGTTGATGATGGTGGATAGCATTTCTGTTTCATTTCTTGTATTTTGTAGTATGGTGGAAATAAAGAACAGTTTCTTTCATCTGTAACGTTCCTGAGATACAGATATTATACCTTTGTTAGTTCCAAGTCGATGAAGACACTTAGGCTTCTTCATCTGTAAGCCCTTTAATTATTTTTGCATCATCTAATTGATTTATAACGAAAACCTTTTTCTCTGCATCAGCCAACCTTAATTTTTCAACAGCTTTTGCTTCAGTTCGTTCTTCTATAGAAGATATGCGCAATCCTTGAAGATATGCGCTTAGAATGTGCTCCAAACCATATTCATTTAGCAAAACGGTGTTTTTCTTTTTTTTGCTCGATTCTGAAGAGTCTCCATATGACACACACGATCTTCCTCTTTTACCAGAAGAAGTAGACGGTGTAGAGTCCGTTGATACATTTTCTGATGTTGGTATGGTTAACGAATATTCAGAATCCAACCAATTGATGTTCTTTCTTAAAAAGGTATTTTTATTGCGTCCTGCTTCACTCCAGCGTTTATTAAACGATGGGATGATATCCCTTTGAATATGACCAATAATAAAACATATATTGTCTTCTGAAACTTGTTTTCCCTACAAATATGTTGAAAGTGCCGCAGTCGTTTTTCCGCCTTCTATATAAGACACTATTAACTCACGTTTAGTACAGTTAAAAGTCGACATATTGAATAATGAAACAGCCGTACTAGAGTAGGTAGAAACGGTAATGGAGAAATATTTTTTCACTGCCCTTTTTATATTGTTTCAGAATGTGGGAATATTTCAGATATCTATTTTAAGATATTTATTTAAGAAAAATGACATCGAAATGATAAAAACTTAACAATATCAAATAATTAATTCATAAAACGTATCACAAGTTATTGATAATAAAAGTAAACTACGAAACCGCATTTGATAGCGATTTCCGTTCCCAGACTAGTATTCGATTTTTTCCCATATCTTCGTAAACCGCAAAAAAACCGCAGCTAATTTTTTTATATGTTTTAGGTGAGTAACTAACCTATGAATTACCATTAAATTCAAAGCATCGGTAAACAACTCTAAATGGTAAAAGCTTCGACGAAGTTGAGGAAGGAATATTTTTCCCCATTTTTTCTTTAAATTGGTTTTAATTATATATTCGTTTTAAAAACAATCAATTGTATTTATTTATTTCCTCTGATAGATGAGCTTTATAAAAATATATAATACCTTATACCTTTCATTTCAAGTTTTAAAACTATTTCACGTTGAAAAACGTAAATAAACAACTAAATATTTCCCAATTGCTTAAACGTTTAACTTTACTACATGAAAAAAAAATATATACCAAATACAATAGGAGTTACGCTGCAGAATATTAAACCTCGACTTCTGAACTTTTAAATTACATTCGTAAAGTGCCCAATTTCAATCAGTGATAAAAATCAATTTTGATATGCCTTTGTTCTACCATATTCCACAGTGCGCCGTGTCCACGATCCGCCCATCGCAGTGGTGACACTCAGGCGTTGGCTCCTTGCGGATCAGACATCTCCTACGCAAATTTCCCGGTGATCACCTGCGTCAGGGGTATGAGAGGGTTCCATGATTCCTCTCGAGCCAATCCTCCATAACGGGTCTTACCGCCGCGATAACGACGTGCCCAGAGCTGTGTGCCTCTGGGTGCCTTCATGAAAATTAATGTTTGCGTTACTGGCCACTTTCCGACCAGCTGATCATGCCAAATAATTGAGAAAAAAGAAAGGGATTTGGAGCGGGAAAGGAAACTCTAACAATCATTATTTATTTTATTTTATTATCTTTAACAAAACTAAGTTTAAGAGCTCAAGCATATTTGACTCTGTCCCATAAATTAATTCGAATAAATAGATTACTGTGCCCGTGTGGTGCCGGATTAAGAGTAGGGATTGTCAACAACCCTATTCATCGTGGGTGTCGTCAGAACTAAGAGAGCAAACTACCCAGAAGAATAGCACTGCAAAGAGAAGGAAAACTTGCCACAAACCCTATTTAAAACCCGTCAAATCAGCGTGGTGTAGTTGGCAAAAACCCCCTTTCGATGGAAAGGCCTGTGTCCAGCAGTGGACTTTAATAGTCCTGTTGATGTGTGATGTGAAATAGATTGCTTGAGCAGTTGAATTATTATTACAACACGTGCAAAGCACAAATGGCAGGCATGTATGGGATTTTTGTACTGTCTTGCGTACCTCATGGCAGGGACATAGATTAATTAATAACCTAAGGGTGGGGATTATTGTTGTATTTATTTGGCTGGTAATATAATCGACAATTACTATACTATATAATTAAAAACAAATTTACCTTCTATAATTAGTTTTAATTATCAGATTTTTAGAACTTTGCATTCAAAAGTTGAACGGCTATGGCTATAATTTTAGTTCCACATTACACATCAACAGCCTTTCATAGTCCACTATACAGACTGGTACTTAGTACCTACTTAGTATTTAGCATTGAAGTCGAGACAAGTGACAGCTGGTTGTCACAAATGAGTTGTCATTGCTATCAACAAGTTAACGTAGGTACTTTATCATTAATTCTTATTACACAATCCTATTGTCTTCGGAATAATATTCTTCTGTCAATGTTTCTAAATAGCAAGGATGTTGGTTTTGTCCCTTATAAACTTCAAGTTGAATTCAAGTCAAATGAGAAATAATTTATTTAAGATCATCAATCAAAAGTTTAAGACCGTAAATGTCTGATCGCTAATCAATAATATTTTTTATTCATTTGGACACCAAATATTATCAAAAATTTATTTTTACTATTTTTAAAAGTAAGTTTTTCTTAACCATCATATTATTTATGGTCTTGTTACTATCCACCATCCCTACACTATACTCTATCTGTCTTTGACTACTTGTCTCTGGTTCTTTCTTTCTTTCGCATCTGTCATTTCCGTGTTAGGTGTGCTTTAAGGTGAATATTTTTGTAATTTATCAATTAATTGTGTATTTAGACACAAAAGTAGCTCGTGGTGACTATAAACTTGGGTTTCAGACATACAACATGCAGAACGACGCTGGTGAATTCGTTGACTTGTACTGCCCGAGGAAATGGTGAGCACATTGAGGTTATTTAGACTTGTTGACCACATTGCCGCCGCAACACGCTGTCAAAATGCGCTTCGGAAGTGTTGTTTCTTGTCTAAAAAGACATAATTTAGTTCCAAAAACTCTATTTAATGTTAGAAGTACTATGTACTCGAATATTTCCACTTATATCGAATAGCTTTAACTATTTCAATTATGACAGATCAAACATTAACAATGATTCATTTTCATTTCATAACATTCAATAGTTGATATTTATTGCAACAATTGTTATGACATGGCTATGTGATTGACGATATGCTTCACTGCGACCTACATTTGTTAAATATTGCAAGGCTTTAGACATATAACATATATTCGTAAGATAGATTCTGTACTATATACCCGTTCAGCCATACAGGTTAGTCGATCTTCCTCAGAGGGAAGTTTTATGCAGAAAGTAGATGAGACATTGTTTTAACAAGTATTATTTATTTACGAGCTGGTACCCGCGACTTCGTTTGCTTGGAATTTGAAAAGCGCTGCCTTAGTGGTGTAGTACGGTATGCGACTGCAGTCCATGAGGCCTTGGGTTCGATTCCCAGACCAGGTTAAATATAATAGGGTTTTTCCAAGGAATAGCTTAAGTTACTCCTTATATAGACAGCTACATGTAGTAAGATATTATCAAAATAGGTCCAGCCATTTTGAATATTACTACTACTACTATACTATTCAAAAATATTAGGCATAGGTATTCTGCAAATAACTGTGAACATGAAAAAACCAATTATTCTGATGTTACACAAAATCTGCTAAGCCTAAGGTCTGGGGTCGTGGATAGTGCAATGACCACGAGCATCTGTTCTGTGTCTGGATGTAACTTATCCATACTATATTTTAATTTAGAAATATATGAGTATGTTAATCTGCAGTCTCGTTACCATGGAACAGGCTCCGTCTAGGTTCTGATGAGATGACCTTGTGCGATGTTATTGGTTTACTTACTATTACATTTACTAATTGATTGCCCTTGTAAGTTTTTAATATAGTATTATAGTAGTGGTGGATTAAGAATATGGAGTGTCAACAGCCATGGGGGTGAATAGGGGTCTATTCATCCTATGGCTGTTGTAAAAGCTAAGGGACCATACTCTGACTTGTAAAAATATCTGAAAAGATTTACTTGCAGAAATAAATATCATTTTATCATCATTTCATTGCTATGCAGGACAACAGCCCTGTAAAGAGAAGGCAAACTTGACAAAAACACTATACCAACCCTTCTGGCCAGCGTTTTATAGCAGGCCAAAACCTCCTTTCTAAGGAGAGGCCTATTTCCAGCAGTGGAATATTAAAGACTGTTAATGATGAGTATTATAATTCTTTGCTCCAGCTCGGCATCAAACCGTCTGATCCACGCCAAGGACCATGCTTCCGTGCAGTTGGTGATTGCCGACGTGGACCCTGCCTCGGGCCGCGCCACCGAGTCTGCCAAGATGTATGTGGTGTGCGGAGCCATCAGGCGCATGGGAGAGTCAGATGACTGCATAGTCAGGCTCACAAAGAAGGATGGCATATTGACTAAGTAAGTGTAATCATGTGTATATATACTTGAATAGAATTTTTGTGCTTTTTTTTGTACACGAGAATTAATGTAATCATGCAAGAGGCAGTTTTGGTTGCTTGATGCTGTGAGTTCTCTTAGCTACTTTGATTCTGCTCCAACTCTTGCGATGTTACTCTAAGACAGGTTGAGAGCTCTCAGTGCTCACCGAAAGGTTGTGCAAGTGTGTCGACGCCATCTGTTGCAACAACCATAACAAAAAAATAATGTTGAACTGGCCATGCCCAGAGTCAGCCTATGAAGCCAGCTGCAGTTTGCTGCTCATAATGGCAGACGTTGAAGATGCAGTCAGTAACCCTGAACCCATAGAATTGAGATACCTACAGTTACTTTCCACTGTTGGGTTGGCTCGGCCAACCCTTACGTATATTCTTTACATTGTTCCCTCCATCATAGTTCATTATACTATTTCACAATATTGGTATAACTGGGTATTACAAGTACAATTTCATATCTGGTGACATACCACAGCAAACCTTGGTGTTCTAAATTCCCTAGTTGAGGACATATTAATATCTACTCATCAAAAATAATACAACTGCTTCTCATTTGAGTTTGTCCAGTAGTGAAGCTGTTTTAGGTTAGGTTAGCAGTTTGTCCAACAGTAGTTAATGTATCAAATACAATCAATAGCCACACAACTGGGGATCTTTTACAGAACTTGAGTGCACGGATGGCGTAGTGGTTGATGGTGATAGTAAGCCGTCATTTCGATGTTTTCCTAGTGCGCAGTGTTGTGGGTTTGTTCCCCACATGACAACACTTGGTGTGATCCACAAATTGTTGTTTTGAGTCTGGGTGTTCTTTATTAAGAAATCACCCTCAAATATCAAATTCAAAAAACCATTGAGTGCAAAACACTGTTCTCCTTGTTTCAGGAACTACTGACGTGTTGTGGTCGTGCAAGGGGTTTATTATTTAAGACAAATAAAAAAACTGTATAAAATTTACTCTTTTTGTTTTATTTTTCATTCAGATATGTATAAACAAAGGTAGAAATAAATCGGCAAGTGATCGCCCTCATAGTGAGCCGGCTGGGCTGCGCGAGCTCCCGGGTTCATCTCTTGTGGGAACAATTCTTGGGACTGTAGAAACATTGTAAAGTGTACACTATCACGAAATGTTAGAAATGTCGTTTCCTGCGAGGCTTCCTGGTGTGGCTCATGGCGCGCTGTGGAAAATATTGCTCGCGTTAAAATTTACACCTCGATCAGAAACCAGGCCATCATATGCTGCCTGGTATTATCATATAGTGGGGGAGCCCATGATGCTAAATGGGTATTTACTCGAGCGTCATGGGGACCTATTGCATAGGAAAGATTAGGTAATCGCATGAATAAAAGTAATATGTTTCGACTTTCAGCGGTAGGTAGTAGCAAAACACAAATAAAATTCTACCAATAGCAGAAGAAACCTTTCCAAATACCAAATTATGTCACTATTATTCGCCAAATTCCCATCAGGAACTATTGAGCAGCCTACAACAAAAACTTGTGGACTTTACTATAAAAGACAACCGTATCATTTTGGTAACGGATTAAGAATACGGAATGTCACCACCCCTATTCATCCCGTGGGTGTCATAAGAGCCGACTAAGGGAGCAAACTACGCAGGACAACAGCACTGCAAAGAGAAGGAAAACTTGACACAAACCTAAAACTAAAACCTCCTTTCCAAGGAGAGGGCTATGTCGAGCAATGGACTATTATAGGCTGTTGATGTGATGATGTATCATTTTGATAGAAGACTTTCGCAAAACCAACTATTACTTTTTGCTTATAATAGACACAAGAGACATTATTATCAATACAACATACCAACATTTTTCTATGCTTTCAGTATTCATTTAAATGTGGTCAATATTCTACTATGTATAACGGATGAATAGAGGTATTTAATAACTTACATTATCTTCACATTTACACATATAATTACGCGTTATTGTTTGACTCTAATTTAGACATTTCTTAGGATTAGACTATGTACAGAAAAAATACAGGTATGAAAAATATTTTTCAGTATTTAAAATATACTGTAGGTACATTGCGAAACGTTTAATAACTATATATTCCCGTAATTTAATTGAGGTAGGAGTTCCTATGTTCTTTTCTTGAATGCTCAAAGGTACCCCTAGTAGGTATCACACAGATTACGATTGTCCCACAGATACGGTTGTCACAGAGGTGGAGAGCCAATTATCCAAGTGACATGGATGGAAGTTGACATTGGCCACCTGACATGCTCCGTCTACTGGTCAGTGGCAACTCAGTTCGCAGACAAAAAATAACACTTACCTTTCGTGTGGAGTATTAATTGATGTGTTCTCTGCTATGTTCTCTCGCTGTTACATCAGGTGCCGGTGACGGCGGTGGTAGGTTACTTTCTGTCGTAGTCAGCACATGTGCCTTGTGGGGTCTAAATGTTAACCCTTCCCGCGGCCGCCGCAACCAGGCCTAGCGCCGGGTGGCGGCCGACAGATAGTCTTCTTCTTGCAGCCGAGCGCACCCGTAGCGTTCACCATCATCCAGACAAACCACCAACACAACGACCATACCCAGTCGGAAAGCTGCACAAATAACAACTTGCTAGTTTATTTGCGACCAAAAAAATAATTCGATTTAAATATCGGTTTCTGATAATCGGATACAGCTTTTACCTACGAATAATGATTTCTCTAGAAGCGTAACAAAGCCTAAACATGGTTCTTCGGAATATATGGCGCGGCGGACAGGCCGTGTGCGTGCGGCGCACCAGTACGCCGAGACTCGTGTTGAGCGGTTTTATTACGGGGAGTTTTGACAGCTTATTAGTCTGATTTTGCGCATATTGATTTCGCAAATATGCCGTCATGTGACGTGAAGTGGTGTAGAAGCCATTCAGATATGAAAAACCCTGGAATCACCTTTCATAAGAAAAAAATATATTTTGTTATCCCATACTTACGACTCTTCGAAAGTGTTATGCGCCATGTAAGATTATTTTTTTCTACGCAGTATCCGTCTCATATTGCTTACATAAAATATGTTTGTTTTAATATTAAGGATAAAATTGTGCAAAAGTATAATTTATTTCATTACCGCAGATTTCCGATAGATAAATATGTACTAGCGTGAAAAATAATTTAGTTTGATTGATTTTATAAATCGTCATTCATCATCAATTGCTGAATTTCTAAAATCGCTCAACAGCGATAATAACGATTAATATTCACGATTTTTGAAAGCGTGCTTTCTAAACATACATAATCTTACATACTTTGATGGTAACGTTTCGTATAAACTACATATGGACAGCTTACTTAAGTTTGGGCTTCATTAATATAATTTATAAATGTAGCCCAAACTTTATATAAAACTAGCTGACCCGGCAAACGTTGTACCTATTGCAAATAAAAAAAATATAGGGATGGGTCACCCTTACCATTTAGGAGTATGAAAAATAGATGTTGGCCGATTCTCAGACCTACCCGATGTGCACACAAAATTTCATGAGAATCGGTCAAGCCGTTTCGGAGGTTGTGTGTGACAACAACAACAACATTGTGACACGAGAATTTTATATATAAGATAAATAAATAAATTTATACAATTTTCGCAATGAAAATACCCTAAAAAAATATATATTTCAGTAATGTACGGTAAATTCTTTATTTTGGTTGCACCGTGTGGAATCCCTATTAAACATGTCATAATGATCAGGTGGAAAATACTATTGATAGAAGCAGAGTATTCTCTGCTTGACAAATAGATAGAATACAAAACAGTAAAGAGATATTAACCATAATACCAGTGCTTCTCTATGGCACAAATTGTGCCGATCAGGTAGCAAACCTGGTAAAGGTCTGTGTTCACCAGTACTTAGGTTTGCAGCCGCCAGGACAACGTGGCGGACGACACGCTTTGGGCCCCTTCTTGCCACAGGCTAAAGAACCCACAATCTGTAATAGACAAGTACAATTAGGTAGGTAGGTATATTGTAGACACGTTCTCACAGATCCGAGCGATTCGCTCGCGGATATAGCCAAAACCACACCCTACCAAAGTTATGACAATAAAAAAGTCTCTTATACTGCTTGCCTATGTATGTTTGACAGCGTCGTACTTCTAAAGAAAAAGGCAAAAAATGACTGAAAAATGGATAAAAGTCTACAACTCAACTTTATTTTGCTAAAGATTAATTCCGGCCATTCAAGGTTAGTGGACATCGGAACAATTTCAAGCAGACGTCTAACAATGTAACGATCAAGCATTCGACGCAATTTAAGGGCCACGGGCGCCCAATTCTAGCTCAGCTCATTTATTTGTATGGCTGATGTCTATTATTGTCTGAGTACTCTAGAATTCTAGATATTTCTATGTTCATATCATTACATCAACATACTTTAATAGGCCACTGCTGGACATAGGCCTCTTCTTAGAAAGGAAGTTTTGGCCTACTATACCATGCTGGCCAGACGGATTGGTATGTAATATTATACATTACAAATACTTTGTGTACTTGGGGTCCCATGGTTATGTCCAATAGAATATTCAATTACTTCCACACCAACGTCAGCTGACGAATAAAAATTAATTCATTACCGTGGTTTGCCGGCTTGCTACAGACCCGTCCTCTCAAGTAATGTCACAAGCCAAGTCGAGGTACCTTGCGGCATAGAAAATAAGCGTCTCAAGTTTGCGCACGTACCTGTATAAAGAAGCACAGTAACCACCACAGGGCAGAACCGGTAGTATTCATAGTCAACATGTCGCAGCGCACGGGAGCTACACTACATTGTGTTAACACATATATTTTTTGGATTACTTTATTATTTTTCAGGTAATTTTGAGTGTCATGGCCAAAGTTTTCATTTGTTCTTCTGCTGACAGGTGCTACTATTTTTAATTAGATGAACATTCCGGCCAGAAGTGACTGTCTGCTGTCAGGACAGAACTCCACGAAGTATTTATGTATTGACTTGAGATATTTAAACTTTTGTCTGGCCTTTGGATAATATTTAATTTATTATGCTATATTATCCTCTTCTTTCTGGATTCTAGATAATCTAAAAAAATGGATACCTACTTATGATTGTCGAAAGCAGTCGTTGTTATAAAGTCATACATTATATCTATAGACTCTCGTTTATACCTCGTGAGAGATCACATCACATCAACAGCCTTTAATAGTCCACTGCTGGATATAGGTTTCTACTTAGAAAGGAGGTTTAAGCATGGAGATACTTTGAATCTTGAGGAAACATTATATAAATAGGCTACGTTTTACCGCGATTACCGAGATTTACGCGGGCGGAGCCGCAGGCAAAAGCTAGTTATAAAAATAAAATATCCTCTTGAATCACTATCTCTATTGATGAAAACCGCATTACAATTCCTTTCGTAGTTTAAAGCGTACAAGAACTTGAAGCGACTTCATTTTGTTCTATGTAAAGATTGACACTAATTATACTTACCTAGACGTTTGTATACTTACTTAAAAAAATCTAACTTTTTAAATTTGTGCACAATTAAAAATTGCGCAATGGTGGGCAAGTCGGTAACGGGGTAGTCTACTCTGAAATATACGTATACACACATATATACATACATACAAACACATACATATATGTATATGGGGTCTACCAATAAGAACGTCCTGGTTTAAAAATTGAATAAAACACAATTTTTTATTAATATGATATGAGCTGTCAAAACCAGGTCATCCCTATTGGTAGACCCAGTACGTTCTAAGTTTTGTACATACTTATTATATGAATAGTATATAATGCTTTCTTCAGCGCCATCTAGTGAGGGCTCCATATAAAGTATGTACCAACTATTTGTACTGAATCACATAAAGCAGTGAATGATAACCCGTAACTGGTTCTTTGGTCACATAACGACAACCTGAAAAGCTCCTTTTAATTCGGAAAATAACGAACAAGCGGCCAGGAAGAAGGGTTACCATGCGCTGAACTGATCAAATCCGCGAAATCGCCAACAAAAAGTCCACGAAGCCACGCACATTGCTGATGGCCGTAACAAGTGGAGATCGATCGCGCGGATGATGATTCGTAGAGGTCGTGACCCTCAGCAATACAGAACACTAAGTGTACCAATTTATTAGAAAACTCATACTCAAAATATCGTTATTTCAAATATTGACGTGACAACGTCTTATAAATTGGTTTGCCGGGTGACACTTCAAGAAACTGCGTTACGCTCCGCTCACGTTATGCGCTCACAATGAGAGCGAGTGAGAGGCACGCGTCCCTTCCAATCGGACATGGTTAGCCCGCCTAAGAGCGAGAGAAACAGACATAGTCGTTGTCACGTAAAACTTTCGCCCGTATACCGACTTTACAGGCAACCCATTTTTTTTTTAAATTGTCTTTTATGTAGATTCTTAAGCAGTAAATAAACACACACAATAGCAACAATCACTGTTTTGTCAAATAGTTAGCAAAATTTATTTATTAACAATTATACTAATACAGTAAAGAGTACTATACAATAAAGGGACAAAAGGATTCAAAAAAAAGATCAAATAAGAGAGGAAGTGAAGTATAACATAAAAAATAGAAAAAAATAAACACACCAGCCAACACCACATTTGACGGGCTGAGAACCATAATGGTACAAGTGACAAATTTTAAAAATGTGATCTAAGTATGGTAAACCATCTGTCATGTGCATATATTTAGTATGCTAAACCGATGCAAATGATTTTGTGAACAGCTCCATCTGTGCGTTGGCTGGGATAACTGCCAGTCTTAGTACTAACGTAAGTTCGTTACAACCATAAAGGTATAAGTGATTAAAACAACAAAATGGCGAAGCGACGCGCTAACAAGGTTTTAAATAACGAAAAAATAATTAGCTTTTTGGAAGACAGCGATGATTCTGTGGAAGGTACGTAATATATTTAGATCCTACTATGTTATCTGTGTAAAATATTGACTAAAACCTAGTTAGGTCATAATAAATTTTAATAAGAATCTGACACGATGCATAACTTTACTTTTCATACTTTTTGTATGGAATTTAATTGTACACATTTTAGGTGAGACAAAAGTCACAAAACGCTTTCTCTGTATAGTAAATATTTTTTAGCGTGTGTGTATGATTATGAAGTTTAAAGTAAATTAATCACTACTTGCGCGCAACTATTATAAATCAATTTATCGTCAAGTTTTGTTTACATGTTACTTGTACCGGTCTGGTTCAATATTTTAACATATTGTTTTATGTGTAGGCATCACTTGTAACAGTTGGTAGATAAATACTACTATATTTTCATGTCTTTGTTGTAGATGTTACTTGGAAACCGAGTCCAAAAAAAGTTAATAAATACTCAAATATTTCAAAAATTCAGAATAGAAAAAGAGGACATGAAGTTGATTTCATTGTACAAACATCACCGAACTTGTTACCGATTGCATCCTTCTCTTCTCCAGTCGTGCCAATCACAGACGTTTCAGCTGCCTCAACCCCATACGAATCACCTCAAGATAAGTCTGTGCCACCTGCAATATCGCCAGTTATAGGCGTGCTGGTTAGGTCTCCCACAAGTCATTGTCAGTCGCCAGGTTTGCCCGATTCACCTTCCATTTTACAAGAACAATTTGATGAAGATTACCTAATCCAAGCCATGTCACCGCCAGATGTGCTAATACCACCTGCTACTCCACCTACTGTGCAAATACAATCTACTTCCCAGCCAGTCAAGATAATTCAATTCGCAATCTCACCAACTGTACAGGGGCCAACTGGATCTCCGCCAGTTATCCCCGATTCACCTCCAATTTCGCAAGCAAAGTCTGATGAAGATTCATTTACACAAACTTCTAAACAATCACGAAAGAGACAAAAGAACATCAGTACCTGGAAGAAGAATATAAGAAAACAGAGACGAAATGAAGGAAAAGAGTATGTGTCAACTAAAGGCAAGACAGTACCTGCTAAGGTTTTGGAATCATTTAATCATGTTTGCCGATACCAATGCAACAGTTTTACTGAAAGCGAGCGTAAAACAATTCATTCGGAGTATTGGAATTTAGGAAGCTGGGAAGCACAAACAAATTTTATAAGATACTGTGTTCAAATACAGAAACCGAAACGTTCAATCAGCAAGAAGAAAGTAAGTACGGTAATAATATTAAATACTAAAAGAGTATGTAAAGACTTTTTTTTGAAAGCGTTGACTATTTCTAATAGAAGATTTACCAACGCTGCTTTTACTAAAACTCCAATCACAGGATTACCTGTATATGACAAACGTGGTAAACATGAACCCGGTAATAAAACCAATGAAGACAAATTGCAAGACATACGGGCACACATCAAAAGTTTTCCAAAATTTAAAAGCCACTATTCACGCGAGGATGCACCCTTTAAAAGATACCTTTCACCTGAGTTATCAGTGGCAAAAATGTATTCTTTATACAAAGAAAAAGTTATTGCCGAGGGCAAACAGCCAGTTAAGGACCAAATATACAGAAAAGTATTTAATAACGAATTCAATCTTGGATTTTACAAATTACGAAGTGATACGTGTAATACATGTGACAGGCTAGAGAATCTATACAAATGTGAAGAAAATGCAGAAAAGCGGCAAAATATCAAGGAAGAAAAAACAAAACACTTATTAGACGTTGAAAGAACAAGAGAAAGTAAACATAAGGATAAACAAGATAAAACAGTTAATTTATTCACATTTGATTTAGAAAAAACATTACCTACTCCTTACTTACAAACAAATCTGGTGTATTACAAACGCCAGTTATGGACCTACAATTTAGGGATTCATGACTGTAAAACTGGCGATGCACACATGTACATGTGGAGTGAGAACATTGCATCTCGAGGAGCATCGGAAATAGCTTCTTGTCTATTAAAGTATGTCAATAATGTCGTTCCTAAAGACTTCAACCACTTAGTTGCATATAGTGACAGTTGCGGTGGTCAAAATCGTAATCAAATAATTTGCAGACTTTGGATGTATATCGTAGCCCATACGCACATCGCTACGGTAGATCATAAATTTATGGTATCTGGGCACAGTTACTTAGAAAATGACGCCGATTTTTCTCATATAGAAAAACAGAAAAAGAAAACCCAGCATATCTATGTCCCTGAAGACTGGATGAATTTAGTTGAAAAAACGCGCAAGAAATTTAAAGTTCATAGAATGCAACAAGACGATTTCATTTCTACAGATCCTATTTCAAAAGTAATTATTAATAGAAAAATAGACACTGCTAAAAATAAAATAAATTGGCTAAAAATAAGATGGATGAGGTTTCTAAAAGATAAACCAAAGAATATGTACTTTAAAGAGTCACTGGATGACTCGCCATTTCGTTGCGTTCAAATGGATGCCAAAAAAGGAATAATTCCGAAAATCCTTCCCAAACTTCGGGACAACGAAATAAAAATAAAATCTGATAAATACAAAGATTTAATGGAACTCCTTAAATTCATTCCACCAGTACATCATACATTTTATAATGCATTAAAAAGCGATGAGAATTTTAACAAACAATCCAGCTCTACAAGTCGCGCAAGAGGTCGACCTCGACAAAATAGCTTGAACGAAACCGATGAAGAAAGTGTTTTAGATTATACTTTAGACGAATAAATATATTACAAGAAACAAAATTTAAAAAAGATCCCTCTTAGCATTGTTTGTTATCATTTCCTTATATTTCGACTGATTTAAGTGTAAGCAAAGAAGTAAGTAATTGTTATGTGCCATACTGATATAAGTAAATAGTTTATATTAGTCTGTATGCCATAACGGTATAAGTGATTTTGTATTTTAATTTTCATATGGAAATATTTGTAATTTCCATTACATTTTATATGTAAAACATTAAATTCGATTAAAGATACATGATGTATTTTATTACAATCCCTATGTAAAATGATGTCAAAAATATATACAAAAAACGTTTTTTCTCAAATTATCTTTATTGATACTTGTACCACTATGGTTCTCAGCCCGTCATTTGCACTTAAGAAATATAATGAGCTAAATTAATCTCAAGCATTTTTGTCTTCTATATAATACACAATTGAAAAATAGGGTTTCTGACATAATTTACGTTACGTAAAAAGTTCCAGTGCTTTATTTTTGATGCCATAGTGCTGAGTTTCTTGATCAGCGTTTCATGACATGACATCGCATTGCTGAAGACTTCCACTGTGTAGATGCACATCGCACAATGTCCATTCCAGTGCTGCCCTGTCTAGTGTCTTCTACTTCCCATAAAAAATGTATCTGAGATTTTGGGGATGTTGTATAATTTTAGTTATCATTACATAATACCTGAAGAAATCCTGGTACTGCTGATCACAGACAACAATAAGATGTAATTATACTTGAACCTTCTTAGTTTATGATAAAAATTCAAACATGGAAAGTTGTCAGTGCAGCGTCAGTGTCAGTCGCGATGCTGGCGGCGGCTGAGCGCGCCACCATGCCCCAACACTGACAGCGCGTAACGCGCTACTCTGCTTCCACAAAACAGTGTCGAAGAACTGTTCAAAACGGCGAAGAGACATGGTTTTACCGTCTGTCCGTGTGTTCGTCATGTGTATGTGATACCTGGTATGTGTTTCTTGTTCTAGTATTGAGAGTTTGCGGGTCTGGTGATCACCTAACATGGTTTATACCAGAAGTAAACTAACCCACGTGTCGCTTACGTTCTACAGCAAACATAGCAACCAGTATGTGTTTTTAACATCATCATAATCCAGCGAAGTCAGTATCGTAAATATGGTCTTGAAGACTCTTCTTACTTCGTTGTATATATTTTGAGGGGTGATGACAAAGGCAGGGTACGTTACTAAAATTTTACCCTTTAGGTGGAAACAGTTGGTCTGTCGCCTTCCAGTAGTACCGGTACCCTGGTTACTGGTGTGGTATGTTTATGTGCGCAGCGTGTCGAGGATGTCAGCGCGGTCGACGTCGGTCTCGGGGCGGTCCTGGTCGGGCGACGAGCGCGCGCCGGCGGACATCATCGACCTCGACAAATTCATGCGCGGCGCCGTACGACCCTCCCGCCGGCACGACTCCGAAACGAGGCGGTAACCGCTCCATTACTATACCACCTTACTGTACACTGTAACATAATCTTGAACAGACATAACAGCAAATGCGTATATACTATCTACTCAGCAGATCATGAAATTTAGCACACACACTGTCAAGGGTGCCGAGGAGAATATGGCAGTACTTGCCGGGATATCTGTACTGATTGAATTTCGCATTAATATGAACGAAGTTATAGGTAAAAAGTAATTTTAAAACATACAACCAGAAAACGTTAGATAGCCAGGCGACAGGTATACCCAATAAGCTAATACCGTTCTGTCGCTAAAAACCTTTTTTGATTCAAGACTAAATTTTTTAAATACTCACTTTGAATTCAATCGAGTGCCCAAAACGCTACGTTAATGCACATACACAGAGTACAAAACCATAACAACTGAAAAGCCCAAAAAAGGAATTGACAAACAAAAGCAAAAGATTCTTAACTGCTTGGACTTTATTTATTCAATTTATATATTCATTAGTAGTATTTGTAAAGGGGTTTTCGTACAGTGACAAACTGGTGGTGGACGCTGGTGGCGTGGAGCGCAAGATCGCGGCGGTGGGCAAGCTGGGCAGCTCCGGCGCGCCCACCAGCGTGTCCGGCGCGCCCCTCGTGGTGGCGGGGCCCGCGGCCGTGATGCCGCGCGGCGAGTACACCAGCAGCAGCCGCTCCACGCTGCCGCCGCCGCAAGCCAAGCGCTTCTCGCACGACTCGGGGCTCTCCGACGGCAGCTATAAGAAGCGGAAGCAGCGCCCGCTCAGGTCTCTCCATTCCTCGTAACCTACGTCCTTGGGAAGTGTAACATTATCCTGTCTGTTCGTTCTGCTTTTCTTCCTCAATGTCTCCATCATATATACACTCACTTTTTTATCCTCAAAGGAGTACACAGAAGTGTATTTATCGCTTACATTTTGTCGACTATAATTTTAGTCCTTCTTACGTAATAGGACACAAGTCCATTGCCGTCAACAAACTAAATACGTATATTAGAGACAAATAACACCGAGACACAAAAAAATGATGGTGCTCATAACACAATAGATATTTGTCCTGGGTGGAAATGGAACCATCGTCCACTCGCTTAGCAGCCAGGGTTGCTAGCCACTACAACAATTAAGGCAAGGATATTGTTCACTAAGCCAAGGCGACAGAGAAGGAATTACATTACTTGTTGCACAGACGCGCAACTGTGAGCGAGGCGAGTCGAAAGACGAATAGCGCCGCGCGCACCGTCGCCGGTGGAGCCTCCTCGGACTCGCTGCGGGCCTTCCGCGCCGTCTGCGAGAGAGCTCTCCTTGATCAACAGGTACTCTAGCCTAGCACTCACATATTTACAGATGAAAAAAAAACTTGTCCAATTATAACGATTAAATTAAAAGTTTTAGAAAAGTCTTATCACAGGTACAATGTAATGGCTTCCCGAGCCGATCTCCGTGAAGTAGCACGTCTGATCTATCCGACATTATTTCAACGTCAAGTCCGATTTAGCAGAGGAATACTTGAGCATGCTTGAGCTTTGTCAGTTGAAGCACTCGAGATATCACGTCCAAGGTGGTACAGAATAGACCACGTTTGTTTTGGTGTTGTATCTTAGGGAGTGCCTCCTATGTAATAAAACAGACAAAGCCTCGGGTAAAAGCTAGTTAGTACTAGCTTAGTAGCTAGTCGACACAGGACTAACTGTATTTGAGACTAGAGAGATCTACTACCTATCCTAAAGAATTCTCTTTATCTCTTAATCACATCATCACACATCAACAGCCTTTAATAGTCCACTGCTGAACATAGGCCTCTCCTTAGAAAGGAGGTTTAGGCCTACTATACCACGCTGGCCAGTCGGGTTGGTATAGGGTTTGTGTCAAATTTTCCTTCTCCCTGCAGTGCTATTGTCCTGCGTGGTTTGCTCCCTTAGTCGCCTCTTACGACACCCACGGGATGAATAGGGGTGGTGACACTCTGTATTCTTAATCCGTCACCACACGGACCATATCTCTTAATAATCTATGAAAAATGCAAAAAAAAACTACAACAACTTTATTTTATAGTATATCTATGTACAGTCGACGGGGCAAATAAATATTAATGTATTCTAAGAACATGTCACTCCTCCCACTTCTAAATCTTTCGCCTTTTACTACCTCTTATGGCAAACAGGAAATTTAAATAGTGGTGTTTTCCATATCTGCCACAATGGCAGGTTCATCTCGAGATGTTGTGGTTCCCTGGGCAGGTGCAAATCGCGCGCGTGGCCGAGTTGTGCGAGCGCCTGTCGGAGCGCCAGAAGCCGCCCCCCGCGCCCGCCCCCGCGCCGCCGCCCCCAGCCCCGCACAAGTCCGAGTCCTCGCAGCGCACAACGGACGAGACCTCCAGCACGCAGTCGTCCAGGTCCAGGGACCTGCGGAGGAAGGAAAAACATCGGGTATCGCTAACCGCCCAGTTACTTATAAGTTTAGGACTCTACGTGTACCTGGTGTGTATGTGCACAGTCGTTGGCACGTTGCGTTATGGACGGAAACTGTGTATGCGCATAAGACGTGTCGCCACGCCTCGTATCAAATAAGTAAAACAAAAAACCCAACTTGGTGAAAATGTAAACAAAATTTATAAGCGTGCGATTTGTTTTTTTTTAATTTTTATTTGCATTTAGTCTCATATTACGGCGAATTTAAATGTATAAAGCTTTCAAAATTATTTACTGTCACGTTACAGAACGAGGAGTGCAAGACATACAAGATAATAATGAACAAGCTGGACGAGCTGAACCGGCTGTTCGCGTCGCGCGCCGCGTCCCCTCACTTGCGCGCGCCTCCCGCACCGCGCGTCCTGCCCCCCTCCTCTGGCTCCGTGTCCGTCAGCGACAAGCTCGTCAGCACAGAGCCCACACTCCTGCAAGTGAATCACCTACTATCTTCTACACACCCACGCTTCAAGTCCGCCCCCTTAGAATATGTGTAATAGGTTGTATAGCTATATTTATGCTATAAATATGAATAAGGAACACATCAAAGAAAATATTCAAAATATGTCACTGATTGCGTACAGAAGTCACACTTGTCAATTAAAGTTAGATTAATAGTGACTTCAACACACCCGTTATAAGGTTCAATCTCAGTCAACATTTAAAAACCAATAGTTTTACTAACAGTAATGGTTAAACACTGACAAATTGCCGGTAATATATTAAAAATACCTACTTTAAATCAGCAAATTTCACTCCGACTATAATTGCTATGTTTATGTCATGTGGCTACACTAGCGCCGTTCTGGTCGGTTTAAGAACTATTTGCTGCTTTCTGAAGGACACCTTTTAGGGTTCCGTACCAAAGGGGTAAAACGGGACCCTAGTACTAAGACTCCGCTGTCCGTCCGTCCGTCTGTCTGTCTGTCCGTCTGTCACCAGGCTGTATTTCATAAACCGCGATAGTTAGACAGTTGAAATTTTTACAGATGATGTATTTCTATTGCCGCCATAACAACAAATATTAAAAACACGGTAATGGTATGGAATCCTTCGTGCGCGAGTCCGACTCTCACTTGGCCGGTTTTTTCAGTTTGCCGTCCAAGGTAGTGCTCCATACCTTTACACTCCATAGTTAGACAATTGCCAAATTCACATCTAGGTCTTTTCAATAAGATATTACTAGAGAAATAAGTGTTTTGTTTTGCGGAACATTAGTAAAACGCGTCAACACTTTTCAACGCGACGTCACCCGACACTTATATAATGTGTAGGGTCCAGAATATCAATGTCATGTTCACTAAAGATTCGTCTATTCGACGGGCAAACCGTAATCATCAATATTATCATAATTGATGTAACAGTGTGGCGAGTACTGCTAGCTTCTCTGTAATCAGTTACGTCTAACACTAGTCTTTGTAGGAGACACCACTTAGCCATACTCCTGTTATTGGTTGTAATCCATAAGCGACGGTTACCGCTTCCCATCAGGTCGCAATATGAAGTAACAGTGTCGTCCATGGCGCAGGTGCCGCGCAACCCGCGCATGCTGACCAACGCGCGCGCGCCGCTAAGGACTGAGAGGTGGCACACCGTTTTATTGTTGTTGTAATAACTCACGAAACATAAAAAAAATAACCGGCATAGCGACTTCAATACGCCTACATCATTGAATTGAATTGTTTTTTTCTTAATTTTCATCCTTAGAGGTTCAAGGAGTGGAAATGAACGGGAAGTAGGTATACCCGGGAGGTATATGTCAAATAAAACAATAATTTGTTCAATTCGGTTCATAAATGTCAGAGTTCCGAGTAAACAAACATAAAAAACAATCGAAGTCAGTTAAAGAAGGAGGAGACTCCAAGTTCTACTGCATTTTATTAGTATTTCACATAAATTATCGCAGGTTAAAATCTTAGTAATAAAATGGTAGGAAATATCTGGCAATCAAATGAGTGAAATGACAGCGTTACTTACAGCCGAGAGACGAGAGCGAGTGAGACAGGTGTGAGTTCGTGAGTAGCGTAGTGGTGTGTGCAGTATTGTGTGTTGCAGGGTGGTGGTGGGCGACAGTGCTGCCACGTTCGGGAGCGGGTGCGATGCGAGGTGCGGGTTCGACCTAGAGGACCCTATACACGTGAGCCCCGCTCACTTATTTATTTATTTTAAGGAATATCAACAGTATGCATTGTTCAATTTTTAAGTTACAATTTAGATGTCGGGGCCAAGGTGTTGCAATAAAATTTCTTTCCAATTTGAAGGTTTTAAACTAAAAACGAACGTTTTATAATAGTATATGTAGCTACGTATCAGCAGCAAATATAGAGTTAAATTGATTATTTTTAATTGTAAAATTATTTTGACTGCCTCTCTCAGTGGTGTAGTGGTAGCGTTTGCGACTGCTGTGCTGAGGTCTCGGGTTCGATTCCCGGAACGGACCAAATGTTTGTATGATCTGCAAATATTTGTTTCAGGGTTTGGGCGTTTTCCATGTATAATATGTATGTATTTACAAAAAAAGTAAATAAGTATTCAATAAGCTAATCTAGCTTTCATAGCACAAGCTCTACTTAGTTTGAAACTAGATGACGTTGTGTGACAGACATGTTTGTAAGTTTTAAGGATGTAAATGGAAAGTAATGCCTATATTTGTCAACAAAGTAAAGCAAAATAATTATGTTTATCGTCTCCAATCCATGAGTATGAGCAATACCTATCTCTTTCCCTTCATTGCCTTACATTCTAACCTGCCTCTCGCCTTCTACATACAATTTTCCCATCTTTAATACCAAAAGCGCCCGGTGCACAGGCTTTATTACCATCACCAGCAGGTTAGCATCGCATTACGTGAGTGTGACATTGTAGATGCCATTATGTGGTTGCCTAATATGTCAGAGACACCACGCCTTAGGGGATGCATTTTTTTAGGCTTATTTAAAGATAGTCATAACTGCAGCGATCACCAGATTTGTAGATAACTCCATTTATTTCACCAGTTATATTCTCAAGCTAAAAGGCTACAAGCGTTACCGGTGCTGAAACGACGAGCGCGGAGCGTGGAGCCGGCGCTAGAGCAGCGCTTCTCGGAGCGGTTCGGCGCACACATCGCCGCGCGCGCCGGGCGCTGCGAGCCGCGCGACACCACGCTCTGCGCGCTGTGTAGGGGGTACTGGCGAACCTTCCGAAAGTTAGTACTTATTTAATCATTTTGGTGAACACCGTAAGTATCACAAATGACCAAAGAATAATAAATGAAAGATGTGTCTTATAGCGAGATATTTTTTTGGTAAATATTTGACAAAACAGATTGTTGCCGTTATGTGTGTGGATCTTAAAGTCTACGTAAGAGACTATTTCAAGTAATAGAAACGATGTTCCTTATCGCGCTACACACGCTCTGAGCGGGTGGGAGCGAGACCAAAACATGTGTAACAAGACTTTTTCCGACACTTCAGTTGGCGCGTCGACGCTCACATCTTTTTCATATCTATAC
The DNA here is from genome assembly GCA_902825455.1 of Arctia plantaginis. NCBI lineage: Eukaryota > Metazoa > Arthropoda > Insecta > Lepidoptera > Erebidae > Arctia > Arctia plantaginis. The sequence goes on along the minus strand of CADEBD010000331.1, from coordinate 281,420 downwards.
TAATATTATAAAGCTGAAGAGTTTGTTTGTTTGAACGCGCTAATCTCAGGAACTACTGCCCGATTTGAAAAATCCTTTCAGTGTTAGATAGCCCATTTATCGAGGAAGGCTATAGGCTATATATCATCACGCTAAGAGCAATAGGAGCGGAGCACCAATGAAGAATGTTTCAAAAACGGAGAAAATTTATTACTATTGAGAGACGCAGACGAAGTTGCGCGGGTCAGCTAGATTCATATACATAGCAAACGTCCACCTAAAAGCGAAAGGAACATCGTCTGAGCGGGGGTCCATAGACGCCTCTCGGCGTAATTTAATTTTTTCTTAAGTAAAGATATTTTGACTTTAATTGCGTGTCTTGCGTTGTACGTTGCGTACTTTATTTTGATTGGCTACCGTCTGTATCTCGCTAGTTTCGTAAATTTATCAAACATTTTAATATTCTTTGGTTAATTGTGACCTTGGATGTCGTACACCATAATTAGAGTACAAGATATAAGTTGTGATGTTAGTTAGCGCCTGTATGTTTTTTGGATCGTCGAAATGTCATTTGAAGTGGATAGTAGAGCTGCCATCCCACTATGAGTGTTGCCTGGTGCATAAAACGGTGTGTATGTAGGTGGTACCAATTACAAACTATTTTACAAGATATTTATTTACTAAAAATATTCCAATCAATTTAAGTTATCTATCTCTCAAACCCAACCAACCATTACTTCGTCAACCGATAATCAAGTCGACAGCTTCCTTATTTATACTCTATTTTTTGCCTCTTCTTTATTGAACTCTGCCAGTACCTATCTCAGTTTGTGACGTAATAAAACTCCTGTGTAACATGCGAGTGTTTTAGCATAACATTATAATTTTTTAATTTGTCTTTTCAATTTAATTTTTTTCACAAAACCTTCAAGAGTTAATTCTTAGCCTTTAATGACATCCCCGTTAAGGCTTTCGTAATGTATTCTGTATACTAACATATGTTTATATGTCCTATCCGCAGGTATATCTCGACGCAGATATTTTGCTACCCCAGTGACAACTACTGACAACGTGCAATTTGTTATAATTATTGTATTTAACATCGAATATAATATGAATTGTCTGAGTTAATTCACTGTAATATGAGTCTCATTAATCTATATATTAATACGTGTAGATGTTTTACATATCAGACCGGTTATTAGTGTGGCGACGCGTCGCCACGCCATGCTAGCATACCACGCTATGTGAAAGTACTATAAGCTTCCTGTCCTTTTGTATTCACTATTTCTACATAAATATTTCGATGTTTCACATCTGTCGCACATTCCGCGACAGCTCAATTTCTTTTTTTAAACAAATTTGGGCACGAAAACATATCATTTATTTTATTATTTTAAAAAGATTATTTGGAATACTTATTGTTTATGTGTAGAAGTGCACAAAGCTAACACTTTGATTAACTTTGAGAATCAGCGGCGTGCACAGGATTATGACACTAGGTATGCGGCAGAGTAGTCGGTCACAAAAACTTTTTCTTTTATAGATTTTTAGCTTAGCCACAGCCACGCGATGGATTTCTAAGTCGGAAACCATGCAAACAGAACAAGTCTTAGATGTACTACTATTCATGTACATCTTCAACGGGAACACTGACAAAACTGCGATAGATCGACGATAGATCGCGTCGGAGGAAATTCTAATAAGTAAAATAATAAGCTAAAATATTATAACTACTCACCTGGTCATCTTCAATTTTCTGATATTCACATATTCAAGGTTAAGGTTACTTGAGATTACTCTATCCCAATGTAAATAAACGCAAGATTTCGGCCACCTCAAATATCTTTTCCAAGTGAGTGATAGTTACAGACCTTTAGACACAATTGTAATCTTTTCACTGAATGACAATTGTGAGAACTTGTTATTTTTAATTTAAATTATACACAAATTTTCCACACATACCTCACAATCAATTAACATTTTTAAAAAATCAACGGAACTCAGTAATAAACTGTTAAATGTACACACTTTCAAATAAAACTATAATTATACTGGCGGAAAGAAAATAGTAAACAATGCTTATCACATGAAAAAATCAATATGGCCCCCGCGAACAAGAAACATATCTGCTAATTAAACAAATAAAGCCTTACCATATTCAAAATTCAAAATCCGCATACATGATTAATTATATTTCTGACTATTGTAATTGGGTGGATTTATAGGCAACAAACACTGCCGATTATACCCGAAAACTGACGACAACGATTAGCGCGGGAGCCGAAGGCCAACTGCAGTATCCTGCGGCTGTAGTCGGGCATATAAAATAAACGGGTGTGTGCGTATGCGAACTGTGCACGGACACCAAAATTACTACACACATGCGAACAAATGTCCTGCGCGAGGCGACGGCATGAGTTGCTTTGCGCTTGCTTTTCGGTAAACACCTGGCAAACAATGTTTGTGTGGTGCTATGCTATTTGTAAATAGTACGCGTTTTTAAGTTATTATATTTTGTTTTTTCATTTATTTACTATTAATTAAAGTCATCTAAAACGTACCAACGTTTATTAAAATGTCTGTGAATAGCAAGTAAAGCACTGCATTTCTGCCTACAAGGAGCGCACGCCCCTGTTGAGAACCTTCTGATCCCAAACTAGGCAAAGCCTGTGCTATGGTAACCAGACTGCTGATAAACATTCTTATATATTTCTAAATACATACATATTATAGACAAATTACACCCAGACACAGAAAAAATTACCATGCTTATCACACCGTTTTTTGTCCTGGATGGGAATCGAACCCACGACCTCTGGCTCAGCAGTCAGGGTCACTAACCTCTAGACCAACAGGCAAGCCAATCAGAAAAGGGCTACATGAAACTATAGGGAGTCCAGTAAAATGTCGATCTGTCTTCGTACCAAAGTGTATATCTTGTGTACATCTTTGTCTTTCCGGCCGTCTGATCCCAAACCAGACAGAGCCTGTGCTGTGGTCACCAGACTGCTGAATAAAATTCCTCTATATTTCTAAATACATACAAAAAGTATTATTTTGACTGTCTCGTGGTGCAATGGTAGTGTATGCGACTGCTGTGCTGAGGTCTCGGGTTCGATTCCCGGGACGGACCAAATGTTTGTATGATCTGCAAATATTTGTTTCGGAGTTTGGGTGTTTTCTATGTAAGTATAATATGTATGCATTTACAAAAAAAGTATATAAGTATTCTACCAGTATCAGTCAATCTAGCTTTCATAGTACAAGCTCTGCTTAGTTTGAAACTAAATGGCGTTGTGTGTTAGATGTCCGAAAATATTATATAAAATAGATAAATTACACCCAGACAACAAATGATCGTGCTCATCATAAAATGTTTGTGCTGGGTGGAAATCGAACCCACTACATGGCTTAGCAGTTAGGGTCACTCACCACAAGACCAATACGGCCGTCAACTTAGATATATAGTTGTATATTGTTCATAATTCCAAACTCAACAAATAAAACACAACACAGTTACGGCAAGTTAATTTAATTACAATTAATTATTATTAATGAGTAAGTTACATTATTTATTTAATTAATTGATAGCAGCGGTATCCGCGCATGATGGCGAGCAAGTCCTCCAACATGTTCGCCGTCAACACACCTACAATAAATTGTAGAAATAACCTAACAAACAGAACTTCATACTGTATTTGCAACATATATAACAAGTACCTTGTACAAAACGATAATTTATTACTATCCAGCTAATTTGTAACAAAAACATTCAATAATATAACATTTAGTTAATATTCAGAGGCGTCTTTTTCAGGAAATAGCAGGTACCTGACTTTATATAGATATTAACGCAAAATTCTACCGTCGCAAGGTTCAAATAATGTAAATAAAACGATTATATTCCATTGATAAGGACCTCCTTTCTAAGGAGAGGCCTAGTCCAGCAGTGGACTATTAAAGACTGTCGATGAGAGTGACTTCTAGGGTCCTTGACTCCCAGGCCTGGGGGTGACAGGTGAGGCCATCTGTCACCCTAGCAGAAAGCAGGCCCTGGTGGCGGCGAGCGCGTTGCGAAGCGCGCTCGCTTCCAGGGAGCAGAGGGAACATGGGGTTACCACACGGGGGGGGGGGTCATCTACTCGTCTGTAGATGGCTCGAGGTATGTCGGGGCACCAGGGACTTCCTTTCTAGGGTACACCTGGTTCTCCGGCTATTAGTACCCGAGACGGCGTGCGGTTTTAGTCGGTTCGAGTCCGACATGACACCAGGTGGTATCCGAGGGGATTTCCGCACGGAAAAAAAAAAGGGTCTTGACTCTATCAAACGCTAGAAATTTGCTCACTGACAGCTTAACCTTAATTAAGGGACGCATTTGTTGACCACGAGCTGACTGTTGATTTAGTTTTTTATGGTGTAGCGAGCACAAGAAGAAGTGAGCTAACTTAAAAAAAATTTAACTCAACTTAACTTAACTTTAAAAAAAGAGAAACTCTTTTTTTAAAGTTAAACGTTTGGAACAATCATATGACTTCAAAAGTAGTAGGCCAAAACCTCCTTTCTAAGGAGAGGCCTATGTCCAGCAGTGGGCTATTAAAGGCTGTTGATGTGATATGACTTTTATACTTTAATATCGTAAGTTATTCACTTAAAATAATAAATTCATGCATGTCTTAAATACCACACGATTTCTTGAGGAGTGTTAAATCATTTAAAACATACGCTAACTGCTATGTAGGTATATATATTTACGAATGACACTTCTAATTTTTTCGTAGTTCTATGAAGCAAGTCTGAAATAGCAGTTAGAATCAGTAAGACGACACATAGACCGTAATTATAGCTGGTGGGGGCAAAGCAGGAAAGGAGGTCTGCTGGAAGTAGTTCAAGACCATTTTCAATGGCGTAATCAGAAGGAGGCCACACACCAAAAAGGTTGAGGATATCTGAAGAGACGAAGTTCTATTCATATTATTAAATCTTGCGATGGTCGATTGATTTAATGGCAATTAAAACTTAACAAATTGCATTTAACCCAGATTTTTGTAGTATTACTTTCACAATAGGCCTCCGCGAAATAAAGCCAACGGACTGTAACCGATGAGTGATAGAGGCGAGTATCGTTGGATACATTACACATACTTATGTATAAACACTTGTGTATAAACAAACACGCACGCGTCTGACACACTGTCCACAGACCACGCTCCACGCGCGAGACTCTCGCCGGCAACAGATAGGGCTAAACTTATCATCAATTAATCGTCTAACATCTTTAGTATTTGGGGCCCACACAGCTGTCATTAGTGTCAACTTATAAGTTGATAATAAGAGGAATACCATAAACTATCCAACAAGTTGTGGCGCAAGCTCGCCAACAAGCTGGCGTACAATGTCTTGAGGTAAGTAGTATTAGTGTGTAATGTATGCGAATGAATACAATTTTAAAATGAATTGGGCCACGGAGTAGTATTAGGTAACATTAGGTTCAACGTACACTGTTGGCTTGTAAAGCATACGTATGACACATAGGTAGAGTGATGTTGTTGTGTGATTCTAAACCTTATCACTAAAGTCGTTAAGTCGAAGTTCGTTTCCACGAGTGCACGAAGTGAGCTCAACGCACGGAAGTCTGAGTATGAGAGGAAGCGTGTTTTTTTAAACCGCTAGTAACGTTCGAACATTACTAGTGTTAAATGTACTGTCCGGGACTCAAACCCGTACCGAACCGATAGACTACTGGCCATAGAAGCGGGGTGCTTTAGTAGGGGGTGCTTATGTACATGTCTGGGGGTCGTTGCCGACGTAGTCGCGCGCGACTGACTAGAGGAGCTCCCGTGACGTGCGTGCCGTGACGTCAGCGCGGGTGTGACGTCAGCGGCGGGCGTGACGTCAGTGCGGCGGCGCGGGGGGCTCGGGCGCCGCGGCGTGACGTCACTGGCTGTTCGCCAGCTCGTCCATGCGACATCTGCGGACGAGCGGAGAGTGTTATAGAGGAAGTATTTCTTTTCATTAAATATTTTACTTCTAGACATTTTTTTGTTCTAAATTTGGCTCAAAAACCATATTTAAAAATCAAGAAATAATATATTCCGTAACCACCACAAAGGTCTCTTGCTTTTCAATTAGTTACTTAGTGTTGGTGAATCATCAACTTTAAATCATGGCACTATCTCGGCTTTATCAACTTCACCACACAAATGCTTACACACTTTTTCGCTATCGTTTCTAAGAGAGTAAAGGACCTCACCTGACGGCCATCTCGGCGACCTCGAGGCTCGGGTAGTCCAGCTCCTTGACGAGGCACAGCAGCGCCGACAGCAGGTTCGAGTTCTGCAACGATATAGACGTCTCTCTCTCAAACTTAAAATTTCTCTATTTCATAATGTCTTTAAAAAAATAATTAATATCGTTACAGATGAAATGAAACACACAATAGAAATGATCTGTTTTGTTAAATATTTAGCTAATGAAGTCAATCCGAATGCCTGTGCCGATCTACGACCGTCCGTTTCAAAGGGGTTGAGCCTTATGAGAAAAAAGGGCAAACAAACTCATGGCCACTCTTTTTTAATTAGGTACAGCTAGATACCGTCTCATCAACAAATATATAACAATATTGTTTTGATGTGTGCGCCAGTAGGTTCTTTATTCAGGTCTTAAAGGTGAAAATAATGAAGCGGCGGTAGCCTAGTGGTTGAGGCATTGGGGTCGTGGGTTCGAATCCTGACCAGTACACCACGACGTGAACCCACTCCTAACACAAACAATTTAGCTTAGCTGGAGGGGTTAACGGTCTCAGCCATTAAAAAAAAAGAACGAATGTACACATTTTTTGTTAATATATAGGTGCATCGCCCAATTTAAATAGGTATATTCATGCATATAAATTTTTGCACTGCGCGGGAATCGAACACATGACTGCGAAATGTTACGTTGTATGCTCAACTCTGGCGCCAGGTAAAGGTCAAGGCAAAAGAAAGGCATGGCCGGGGGTGTCCTGACGTGCACCAATACATTTCAACCGTTCAGGGCACATCCCAGCCCGCCTCGCCCGCTGTCTGTCCCGACCTTAATTCATCAATTTGAATGCATAACTCACGCTTTATATCACTAGTTTATAGGCGCCGTGTGCAAAGAGGTGCACTTGCCGGAAAGTAAATCATAGTTCCATGTTATAGTGAAAATACAGATGCAATGCGAAGATGGAGAATAAATACTAACTCTGGTAACAGGCCTCCTGGTGAAGCCCCTGTGTTCGGCCATGACGGCGGAGGGGTACTCCCTGTCCCGCTCGCGCTCGTGCAGCGCGCTCGCTCTCTCGAAGGCGGCGACGCGCTCGCGGCTGCCCCCGCCCGCGCCCGCCGCCCCCGCGCCGCCTCCCCCCACGCTCCCCCCGCCGCGCTCCTCCCACGCCTCGCCGCTGCAGCGCGTCGACATCTGCCCGTATGACTCCGCCCTGGTAACACACAGACACACACGTATATATTTTTTTTAAATGTTCTCTTTTTACATACATACGACATGTGCTTATCAACGAAAGGGTATATAGATTCGATAGTTCTAATTAGGCAACAGGAGGGGGAGAGGGGGGCGGGGGCTTATTGTCCTCAGCTGGGTGTGGTCACAGGCTTTTTAAGTCTCAGTCAGGCTGTGACCACGGCCAGTGCAACTTGGTCAGAAGGTCAATATTTACGGTCTTTCTTAGTTTCATTAGATTCATCATGTTTAGCTGCTGATAATTAACTTTAATTGGATTTTGTGGCTTTTTGCGGGTAGACCATTTTAAGAATGGGTACTCTCAAATAAAGTCCATAATTTCTATTAAATAATATTTATAATATTAAACAAACCTGTCGTGTCTCTCGTAGTAACTTTCGTTGTACTGCGGCGGTGACGAAACACGTCCCCCGGACCCGAACCGACAATCGCCGTTCGAACTGTACGAGTACTCCTGTGGGTACAACCAAGTATACATTTCATCACACATAGTATACACGCCATCACTGGTATACATGTCATCACACATAGTATACACGCTATCACTGCAGTATAATAAGTCGTGAATAAACATTAAAATTAATGAGAACAATATTCGTGAAGAACATTTAGTTACGTTTGTTATTGATATTAATTGTATTAATAAGAAGAATAAGAATCGTTTGTTACTAATTTAATTAAATAAAACGTGTATTTTATAATTAACAATCGGATAAACCAATAAAGAAAGGGTTTTTACGTCCTTTTATGTATTTTAATTCAAATGGGCAACAATAGCTGTTACAAATAAATCACCTCGGTATGGAGTACGTCATGAAATCATTGTTGATGGACAATAGGAACATGCTGACGTTTAAATTTTTAGCTTATTCAACAAAGAAAAAATGAAAACATGACAACAATTAATCTGCGATGCCTTCTCGGAGTCAGGCTGTCGCGGTTCAGAGGTAATTATAAATATCACCGACCAAGTCTCTGTTGTTATTACAAGCTTTGTTTAGTGATATGGAAAAGATTCATTTCAAATCTAAAATAAATTCTGCTAAAATTAATTACTGACATGTTTTAACATTTCAGAAATTTCTTATTGAATATAAATTTCAATTTTTCGGCTAATATTTGGTTTACATTTGAACATCAACATGTGCGCATGCTAACATACATGAGTGAGTGTACCGCAAGCCATACTGTGATTACATACGTGTTTTAACTCATGATCCTACATCACAATATCATCATATATCTGTAAGGTGTATGTATGTGTGTGAGTGTCGGTGTGTACCTTGACGCTGTGCGCGGAGAGCGAGTGGCGCAGCGCGGGCGCGTCGGGCGAGCGCGCGGCGCTGGCGGGCTGCAACACCACACGCAACACAAACTACGTCAACACGCACTAACTACCCCCTAGTGCGCCGGAACCAGCGCCAGATGTGTACCAAGTACACAACTAAACTGCCTATATAATACATTTGTACAACCTTATTGATGTTATAAATGAGTATTGGAGTTTTTTTACGCTTTAACTACTCAACATGAATATTTGTAATTTATATACACGTTGTCCACTTGTTGTTGGAAAATATGGTTTCCAAGTACCCTTTATAACAACAAACTGTCAGAACAGCCGTTACATATGTGGCGAGGCCGTGCCCAAATATTTGTGTATATGAATATCCATTGCATTAGTCTCGGTGTTCTATGTCGAATATGTAGGTCCAAATAATGTATCTGACTATGTCTACCCTATAAGGTACCTTAGATTGTTTTGTTTCTTTCTCGTTAGTAATGGATATTGTAAGTTACCCAGTTTGGTTGTCCTTGGCACACATCTAGCAACAAATTACCAAGAATACAAAGGTGTAACGGCGAATTAAATGTAGTTAATATTGTTAGATTAAAATTATTACGGCGGATATATGTCAATAGCAAAAGCATGAAAATGTCGATGATTCAAACTACAACACTAGTGTCGCAACACTAGGTGATCGACCGACTGTCGACGGTGAGCATGTGTATACAATGAAAATATATATGTATATCTGAACACATATAAGTGGTTCAGTTGGGCGTTAATAATAACCTATATTGTTTTATCTATATACGCAGTTTCATGTCAATACAATCTTGTATACTATAACTAATATACAACCTGTCACATGTATACTCAAATGTATATGTATCATTGTGTCTATTTCGGTACAGTTAAACAAATATAAAAATCGCAGTAAAATAGTTATAACCGTGACAATTACATCCTTAGGTACACAGTTACATATCGTAAGATATTTATATGAAATGTAACGGCTCTCATGACTGTCTTACTAAAACTAAAACACTTGACAAAAAGTACAAATATTCCTTATCATATTTAAAATATACATTAAAAAAAAAATATTTTTATAAGTTTATTGGCAGATATTTTATGGTGTATAGTTTTATCAATTTGAATTGTACTATACCACGGCTATATCTATATCGCTGCACCAAAGTATACAAAGCATCACTGGTATACAGGCTATCACGTCGCCGGAGTATACAGTCGATCATCGGTACTCACGTCATATTGTGACCTGGTCATGGCGGGGTGGTCGTATCTCTCGTCCGAGTCGGGCGAGGCGGCCGCGGGCGGAGCGCGACGCGTCGGCGACAGCAGGCACTGGAACGTCGAAGAGATTAGGCGTAGCTAGTACATTAGCTAGTAGTATTATTATACTTGAGAAACATGACTATGAGTACAATATTATAGAAATATTTGTGTCATTTAAAACAAAGCTCGGCAATAACTACTAAAATTTAGTCTTTCTACTTCTTATACGTTTTGTGTTTGACTATTTTAAAGTTTTAACACAAAAACTGATAAATATCAAAGGATCTTTTATATATTACAAGTCCATAAAAGCGCCCCTCCTGTCGCCGCCTTGCATTTACACAAGACTTTTGTCTTTTTATTAAAAAATATTTTTTATTATTTTATTTTATTATTACGTAATTTTTAAGCTGAATCCTTGAGAAAGGCTATAGATGATTTAACATCAAGCTATGGCCCTTTAGAGCGGAGCAGGGCCAGCAAAAGTTCGACATTTACCTAGCTCAATTCGTACAACGAAAAATGTAGCTAAACATTGTTAGTTTTTGTGTTATTTATATTTCACTGCAGTAGATATACGGATAGGTATATCTAAGGACATACAAACAATCAAGTCAAAAATATACATAAACTATGTTTGAAATATTACAGTACGAACAGAAATTATCTGCTTAAGGTTCACACTTGTTAATTATTAGTATTTGATACTCTATGACGAGAATAAAACAGCATAAATTATGTCTAGTGTTTTTTTATTACCCCTATTTACCGCACTTAGTGGTCTGTTCGATTTTTGAACGACACAAATTAAAAAAAAAAATACATCAATATATATCACAACCAAACATATAATATCTACATGGATTAGAATTTGAAGAACTCGAATCTTAGCAACCGTGACGAACATAATGCGTAGGTTACACGCTTGCCGAGGCTTGGCAAACAACCACAAGCTCCAAGCCTTTACAAATAGGATGCCATTTACACGCTTGTGAGAGTGTTAGTGTGTTCCGGATAGGCAACGGCTACTGGCTTGACATATATATATTCAAAATATAAACAGAGACCCTAAACACACGTCAACATGTAAATACGTCGCAAACGCTTGCCCCAATTTTCCTTTGATCTGTGTTTATAAACCGACACTAGCTCGGATCGGCGGCAAGCTCACACGAGCCGAGCCAAACACCCCGTTTACACGCTTGTTTGTGGACACTTGTCGAGACTTGCCATGCGTGTAAACGTACCATTATAAGCTTAAGATCGAGGAGGAGGGATCGTCATGTCCCTCTGACGCATGGGGAGGATCCTATTACCAGGATAAGTGATCTTGCCCGGCAGCCCAAGCTTAATGGTTGAATTTGGAAAGTTGTGTACATTTACAGACGCGAGAATTGTTATTGCGAGATACAGGATCAGTAGTTACTATGTAGTTCATCTTGTCTCCGCTAGATGACGTTGAAGTGTGTTTTGCTGTATGCGCAAATCGAAACAGTATAAAACTTACGTATTTAAAAAAACCTATTCAGCTGTTTGTATTCGTTCTACGTAATCAACGCGATACGTACACAAGGCAAAAGAAATAACTGGTCAGTAATACGTAATATTTACTTTATTTTTCTTTTTTAAATTTTGTCTTGAGTAGATTAATTTTAAATTGTCCACATATCCGTATCATATCATCTGAGAAAGTTGTTTTCCGCTTGATATTGTACACTTATACAAAATGTCAACAAATGGTGTTAGTTGTAAAAGTTTAACTAACAGTTGTTGACCCAATACACTAATAAATAAAGTACCTGTTATTTTAATGAACTTTTACTATAGAAATTGAACGTTTTGAAACAATAATAATTTTAAAATATATGACTGAAGAAACGAGTTATTTACAATTCACAGACACATGTAAATCTATAATAATTTACTTACCGGAACATAATGTAAACCCGAGCAGGTATTACGTTTGCCTTCTGTAATATGTCGCCGAATGGTTGTATTATAAATAATGTCCTGGTGGTATGCTCTATCATATAGCACGCACTGACTGACTTTGTGTGAATCAAAAATCGATATTAATAACTTTATTGAGTATTTAAATAATAAAGCGATATCTATTTGTATAACAATCGATGCTTCGTAGACAAAACAAATTTATTAATTTTAAACAATAGTCTAATACCATTAAACAAGTAGGGGAGAGTGGGGGAATCACGGACGCGGGGTAATCGCGGATACGTTCGTTTGGCTATGTTAGAAAAGGATTGAAGATATTCCGAGTAATGCAATCGTGAGTCGATCCCGAACCTAGTGCCGAACAAAGAGTTGTGAAGCAACAACGCACTCGGTGTAAAAGGTATGTTAACTTTTTGTTTTTTCAACAATTTCATATAATTTTCGAGTAAAATTGAATAGATATATAATATTTTAGGTGTAACATAGAAATTCGGTATTTTTTTTATGAATTAACGTCCTAATTCAAGAATGTTTCTAAGGACTTGCCGCGTGTATCACGCGATTCTAACCTAAAAAAAAAAAAATAGTTTTGTGATAACGTGTCAGTTGGGTAATTACGGACGATTTCAGTGGGGTAACCCCGACCGTCCGTAATTACCCCTGAACAATTAAATTATTGTTTTTTATTTTATAATTTATGTCCAGCAGTAAAATTCATCATTATTATCATCAACGCAATGCAGTCGGCATTGCGTTGATGATAATAATGATGAATTTTGATGAAATACATTTGAGGAAGTTTGCTTTTATGTTTCTCTGCTTTCAGCACTGTACCTCCACGAGCTTATTTATACCTACTTAAATATGTTTCAGATGCCACGAAATTACCAAAGAAAGACGGAGACCAAATACAAATTAGAAGACTTAGAAAGAGCCATTCGGGGTGTTAAGAACAAAAAACTTTCACTAGGAAAAGCAGCTGCTCCTTATTCTATTCCAAAAAGTACTATATACGACCATCTCAAAAAGGAAGTTATAAAAGAACCAAAAACTGGAAGGAAGGCTGTATTTTCTGAAGAACAGGAAAAAGAATTAGAAGAACATATCATAAAATGCAGTAAGCTATTTCATGGTTTGACCATAGAAATGGTCCGGAAAATAGCTTTTAAATTTGCCGAAGTAAATCACTTAAAGCACAATTAAAAAGTATTGGTTCTACGGGTTTAAGAAAAGACATCCTAATATTTCGCTAAGTAATCCTGAGTCCACGTCTATCAATAGAATTACAGTTTTTAATGAAACAGAACTGAAAATGTTCTTCGACAATTTGGAAGCTTTGCAAGCAAAAATAAGGAGTACATGAAAGGAAGGGAAAAGGCTGCTAGTTCCACTAAAGGTTCCAAGAAAGGTGTGAAGAATCGTCAAGCATTTGCAGACACTGATATTAAGATAAAGGTTCAAGAAAAGGACGTACCGCGTAAGAAAAAGAAAACCAAAGAAAGAGATGCGAAAGAAAATGAGTATTTTTGCTTAGTTTGTGATGAAAAATATGAAGATCCTCCACATGAAGATTGGATAAAATGCTACAAATGTAATTTATGGGCCCATGAAAAGTGTACGAGTGGTGAAAGTACATCAAAAGGATTTATATGTGATTTGTGTGATGATTAGATTATGTCCGTGATTACCCCACACACCATTCGTAATTACCCCACGTGTTGTGGGGTAATCCCGAACCCCATAGTTTTGTTTTCTTATTAATATTCGTTTCTGTATTGAAAGTTTATCTATGTTGCTCATCAGAACTTAAGGTTCATTAGTTAAAGTAAATGTTAAGTAATAAATGACATTCGTAACTTAATCTGGTTTTGTTTAATTTCAATTTCCCCTTAAGTGTTCGTAATTACCCCACTCTCCCCTAATTCTTGTATCGTCCACTGCTGGACATAGACCTCTCCTTAGAAAGGAGGTTTTGGCCTACTATACCACGCTGGCCAGCCGGGTTGGTATAGATAGGGCTTGTTTCAAATTTCCTTTTCTTTGAAGTTGTCCTGCTTAGTTATGGATGGACAGGATGAACAGGGGTGGTGACACGCCGTATTCTTAATCCGTCACCATACGGATAATTCTTGTATATATATTCTAAATCTCGGAAACGGCTAAAACGATTTTCATGAAATTTAGTAAGCAGATCGATTAATCGCTCCCGAAACAAATTTTAGAAAATTTAGCAATAAAAATAAATTCCGAGTAAAGCTCGGTCATCCAGGTTAAGTTTAAATACTTTTTATTCGCCAATATTAAGCCTTCGTTACTTTAAACTAAATTTTTACCAATAAATAAAATTGAAGTGTCTGTTTTTAATGTCAAAATAATAAGTTATTTTCCTTGCTCACACAGTTATTTGCACGATATCTATGCCTAAAAACCGCCTAAAAAGGAAACAGCCACACTACAGCGCTGTCACAGCGTCGAATATCAAACGAACTTAGTTTGAAGTTCGACGCTGTGCCAGCCCTGTACGCAAGCCTGTTTCGTTAGAAAATAGCATTGCTGTTTAAAGTTTTGTGTCCGTCTGTTCGTTCCTTGTAATCTTCGAAACGGCTCGACCAATTTTGATATTATTTTACTACCAGGTTGCTAGGTAGTCTATATAAGAAGTAACTTAGGCTATTTTTTCTTTCACAAAAAACCTATAAAATTTTGCCCGATCTGGGAATCGAACCCAGTAAGGCAGCGCTTTTCAAATTCCACACAGCCGAAGCCGCAGGCACCAGCTAGTCTATACTAATATTATAAAGAGGTAAAGTTGAGTTTGTATGTTCGGAGTAATCTCAGATACTACTGGTTCGAATTAAAAAAACTCTTTTAGTGTTGGATAGCTCTTTTATCGAGGAAGGCTATATAACATCAATGAAAAATGTTTAAAAAACGGGGATAACTAATATAATATATTTGAAACGTCACGGTCACTAAAATCCGAGTTCCACCAATCACTACTGGACATGAGCAGTGGTCAGGCTACACGCGGACGGTCTGTGGCGCGTGCGATGTGCAGTAACACATATATGAGATCACCTGTTGGTCGGAGCGCGCCGACTCCACCGGGGCCTCGGCGCCCGCCTCCGAGCTGTCGCTGCCTGTCTGCGCGCGCGCATGCGGTCACATGGGGGTTAGTGACGTCAGGGATTAGTTATACATATGATACACACAATAAACACATATATATCCAAATATCCATTCACATGATTATTATGCTAGAAATAAAATCTATACATACATACTAATCAATGAAATGTTTTTTGTTTGAAAACGAAATATTTAAAAAAGTTAAATAATCTAGCCTATGAAATGAAAACGAAAATAACAAAAAAGAAAATGTTTGGGGGTCAACTTGTACTAAGAAATATGGGATAAAATTAGTTAACATCGATAGCTCGAGAATCAAGTGGCCAACTTTGACTAGTCGGCTAATTTTGACCATTTTGGATAAATTGGTGCATTCGACTAAAAAAAGATACATTTTTTTTTAAAGTATCACCGACTTACACGCATCTTTATTTTGATGATTTTAATAAACTGCGGTCTGCATTCCTTAATTTACCACCGAAAAACGGAGTTTAATAGAAAAAAAATAACCAAACCTATCAAATATGGTTTCAAAATCAAGAAAATTAAAAGAGGATTACAAAAATATTTATAAGTTTTATATTTAAATTTAATAGAGAATAATAAATTGATTTAAAAATTTTGATAGCGTAAAAACAGGTCATGTTTGTGTCTAACTTCGAGATGTTTCGGTCTTTTTAGTGCATTACATGCATATTATTGATTTTTTTTAATGATTACTTGTTATTGTTAAATATAAAAATATTGTTCCCGACGGTTCATTATGACAAGAGTTCTGAAATAACAAACATAGACAAAAACAATACAATTGAACCGATCCACCGCCTTTATAGGGGTCAGTTAAAAATATCTTTAACGCGATACGATTATGGATTACTCGTATGTTGATTTATTTTTGATGTAGGTATTTTTTTTATTATTATTAAAAAGTAACCCCACCCGCTAAGCTAAATTGCTTTTGTTAGGAGTGGGTTCACGTCGATAGTGTACTGGTCAGGATTCGAACTTACGACCTTTTGAGCGCAAGTCCAATGCCTTAACCACTAGGCTACCGCAACTATTGATTTGAGTTAGATGTTAATAGCGATAAAAAAACTGAAATAATTTTAAAGATTTCTTTAGTGGGCGATGTTTTTATGGCTTTTAATGCTTGTATGTAGATAATGTAAATATTGTTAATTGTATAATAATTATATACCTAATCTAAATATTTTAAATAAATACCAACATTTTAGTAGCAGTTTACAAATATTGATTAACATATTAAAGCCTCAAGATAACTATAAAAAGATCCTAACAATTTTAAGTTATTTATGTAATTTTTTTTATTGAGTTGATTTAAAAACTCATTTTTTGAATGAAGACAGACAATAATATATACTTACAATACATAATAATCACAATGACTACACAACAACCATAATCCACAGTCAAACTTTACAGTGCAGTTTTAAATAAAAGAAAACACACAATATCAACACACGCATTCATAACATAAATATTATGGAGATTATTCATACAATGAACTGGCTATCACACATAGACAATCAGAGACATGTCCTGCAGGACCCACATACCTGGTCCTGTCTGGTGGACGGAGGGGGGCGCGTGTAATAGTCCGTGTCGCGCTCGGGGCTCGACTCGCACGACCGCTGGCGCCGGTACTGGCCGTAACTCTCTTGCTGCGAAACAACATACGTATATCTGTATAGTAGCAGAACCTGTGACGAGAAGCTGGTCACCGGATGGTGTGTCATCACAGAAGCTTATAACTAAAGATAGACTGGTGTATTTTTAGCCTTGCAATAGGGATATAAAAATAATAATATTCTACTACATTCACACAACGCCATCTAGCCCCAAACTAAGCAGAGCTTGTACTACGGGTACTAGACAACTGATATAAATACATATATACTTTTTTTTTTCTTTTACTTTTTTAAGTCATTCAGTATTCATCCCGTGGGTGTCGTAAGAGCTGATTAAGGGAGCAAACTACGCAGGACAACAACACTGCAAAGAGAAGGAAAAATTGAAACAAACCCTATAAAAAACCCGTTGGGCCAGCGTGGTATAGTACGCCAAAACCTCCTTTCTAAGGAGAGGCCTATGTCCAGCAGTGGACTGTTATAGGCTGTTGATGATACTTTTTTTTTGTAAATAGGTACAGACATATTATACAAAGAAACATCCAGACCAAATCAAATATTAAACGTTCATGCACACAAATATTTGACTTGACCGGGTATCGAACCACAAACCTCTACGCCATCCGGCCCTCAATGTATTTATATGACTCTTATAAGGGTCATCTCATCTCTGTTCCAGTGACTTATTTATTAAATATTATTTTGTGTGCGTGAAAATGCACTGTAACAAGGCCTACTCAATGAAGTTTATTTCAGTAGTGCAGCACCAACCTGTTGGGGATAACCCTCGTCATCGGAGTCAGGTATGTGCACGCCGCGACGCATAGCTTCTTGCACCTGCAAACAACCACTGTTGATTAAACACCATGAGAGCAAACCAGGAACTTCTGGGGACTGAGCTTGTTAACACAGCACACAACCTTTTTCACAAACTAGGTTGGGGTCGGCTTTAAGTCTACTACGATACGGCTGAAATTCAATTTTAACACGCTTTGTAACCGACTCCTTTGGGCGTGATTTTGACTGACTTTAAACGGTCAGAATTCGTTCAAACTTTGTAGATATATCGAGGACCGATGACAATACACTAATAAAAAAAAAAATAGTTAAAAAAAAACTTAAGAACACTTTTAACTATTGACAACAGGCACCCAACGCTTTTTTTCAAATTTATTTTCTATTTTTTAGTTTGGTTTTCTATAGCAAGCGAGTTTTTTACTTTTTTAAACTATAACTTTTTTTTACACGGTTAGATTGGTGGGTAGAACAGAATAGGAAAAACTTTGTGTGTGGCTCATATTACATAACGCTATTTAGATATAAACTAAACAGAGTGTAGACACTTTGTTTAGTTTATTTGTGTTGAGTTGTTAGAACAATGTCAGGGTGGAGTCGTCTCCACCACTGCGATGGCCAGACCGTGGACACGGCTCTCCACACGCTGGCAGAGTGCCCGGCGTGGGTTGAGCAGAGGCGAGACCTCGTGGCGGCCATCGGAGTGGGAGTTCTCTCGCTCGATAGCCTGATTGCGGCTATCGTGCGGAGCGAGAGTGCGTGGAACTCTGCCGTCTCCTTCTGCGAGCAAGTTATGCTCGCGAAGGAGACGGCGGAGCGGGACCGGGAGAGGTTTAGAACTCTCCCGGCCCGCCAGGCCCGGGCACGGGCCAGGCAGCGCAGGCGACTCAGGCGCCGGAGGTCGCAGAACGACCTCCGTCCTCCATAAGCGCAGGCCTATGGGGGTGGGACAGGTGAGGCCATCTGTCACCCTAGCAGAAGCAGGCCGGGGTGGCGGCGAGCGCGTTGCGAAGCGCGCTCGCTTCCAGGGAGCACAGGGAACATGGGGTTCCCACACGGGGCGGGGGTCGTCTACTCGTCTGTAGATGACCCGAGGTATGTCGGGGCACCAGGGCCTTCCTTTCTAGGGTATACCTGGTTCCCCGGCTATTAGTACCCGGCGACGGCGTGCGGTTTTAGTCGGTTCGAGTCCGACATGCCACCGACAGGTGGTATCCGAGGGGATTTCCGCACGGAAAAAAAAAAAAAAAAAAAAAAAAAAGGGTGGAGTCGTCTGAAAACTCACCTCGTCCGGCTGTACAGCTACATTGTCCAATTTCTCCAGGTTTGGCAAGTTTCTCAGTACTGTCATTCTGTATCTGGAATTGGTGAAAAAAAAAACCGAATTAGAATAATATAATATATAACATTTCACACACGGCCGTCTGATCCCAAACTAGACAGAGCCTGTACTATGGTAACCAGACAGCTGATAAACATACTTTTCTATATATATATACTTTTTTTTAATATTTAGACTAGTCTCAACACAGATATTACCGATAAATCACACCCAGATACATAACAAATGATCGTGGTCATCACACAACTATTTGTCCTGGGCGGGAATCGAACTCCGCTTTAGCAGTCAGGGTAACTAACCGCTAGGCTAACAGGCCCGTCAGTCTGGTTAGTGTTGGGTTTTGGCTGTCTTAAGAACGATCTTCGTGTTAATAGCAGTTTCATATCACGCACACATGTCAATTTCTTGCAATACCCTGTCAGTCGATGTATTGCCATTCTTGTTATGGGCTACATACAAAATTTGCTCAGCTTGAATGCACTACGGCCAGTATTTAAAATAGGGTGTTAGGAGACTTTTAATTGTTAAATAGCCTATAATCCAAATCGTGACATTCTGAGACATCCTCCTGTCAGAGTGGCAGGTTTTGAATGATAAAGTGTCCTTAATATGAACTTACTCTGGAACCTGCGTACAGGGGTTCTCGTCGAGCCACAGTGACGTCAGATCCGGCAGCCTCCTGAGATGCCTGATCTCGCTGAGGTCTCCGATCTCGTTTTTGCGCACGTACAGCTCCCTCAGCCGGCGACATCCTGCGAAGTCCACTAGGGTTCGTATCTTGTTGATACTGGAACAGATAGAGACCACTCATTAAGACAATAACAGACAAAACAGCTGGTGCTTACATCCAGATACAAATACCCTTTATAAATAGATACATTATATTTACGGCACACCAATAAAGTATTGCACAATATTAAGATATAAAACGGTACAATGGGTGGTCTTGTAGGCAACCAGGATTGACTATCATTTTCATCATCAAAAGCCTTTACACGTCCCCACTGCTCCTTAGCCAAAGCCTGGCAATGCGCTTGTGACTCCTGAGTTGAAGGCGTTCATGGGCAGCGGTAGTCGCTTTCCGTCAAGTGACCCGTCTGCTCGTTTGGCCCATATTCCATTAAAAATCTGCTGAATATAGGCCTCTTTTTAGAAAAGAGATTTTGGCTTAATATACCACGCTGGCCAGACGGGTTGGTATAGGGTTTGTTTCAAGTTTTCCTTCTCTTTGTAGTGCTATTGTCTTGTAATGTGGTCTCTTAGTCGGCCCTAAGTCGGTCCGAGGGGATTTCCACACGTTAAAAAAAAAAGGGGTTTGTTTCGATTTTCCCCCCAACTGTGTCCTCACGTTGTCATCGTGGGGGGTCATCGTCATCGTTGAGCGGGTCAGTAATCTCTGAGGCTATGCCGGTAGAGGCATGTTGTCCTTCTCTTTGCAGTGCTGTTGTCCTGCGTAGTTTGCTCCCTTATTCGGCTCTTACGACACCCACGGGTTAAATAGGAATGGTGACACTCCGTATTCTTAATCCGTCACCACACGACTTGGGGGATGGACTACTACTACTACTGTATAGTAATACTGAGGTAAGTCATGTCCTACATGTACTTATACATACAATATCCATATAGAAATATCTAGTTAATTTGAATGTAAGTAATGATCTTTAAGGAGGTTCTGAAAAATTTATTTGTAGAACTACAAATGTAGAGTAACATTAGTTTTATTAACAAGTACAATCTACATTTATTTCACAAAAGCGAGTGATATAGAAGGGAGGAAGGAGGGGGGGGGGGGGGGGGTGTGTTTGCACGCAATGATGCGGCACCTACTGTTTAAGAGGTAACCGAAGTCTTCTGGGGTCTAAAAGCTAGCAATAAACTCATTTAAGTTGGCTGCCCATGTGATTGTATCGGATACCTACACACCACTTCACAGTGACCGGTAGAGAAGTATATCAAATTAAAATCTTCAATAAGTAACTATGGGCGGTCGTAGATAGGTATTTAGTTTTCTAAATATTTGACAGAACAGAGATAGTTGCTATTGTGTGTGTTGTTCTATGACTTTAGTCTACAGTCTTTAGTCTTTAGTCTTTAGTCTACACAACAGACGATTGCAAATATTTTGAGTTTTAGTTTATGCTTAAACAATACTCGCACGATTACGATAAACAATTTCATAACAAAATCGCGAATTCTCGCTCCAAAAAGTAACAAGTCCCTTGTAAATGACCTTCGCAACTATTAGCACGCATTACAGTTCAAGTTCCAAGGACACTTCAGTTTTGACATGCGTATTACATTAGAAATATGTATTCTCAATTAGCTAGTGCCTGCGGATTTGATGCGGATGGATTATTTGTTACTATTATTATTATTTATTGACTGCACGGATGGCGTAGTGGTTTAAGCGGTCGCCACGCCGCTTTCTACTACGCCGAGTGTTGTGGGTTCAAACCCCACATGGGACGACACTTTGTGTGATCCACAAATTGTTGTTCTAAGTCTGGGTGTTCTTTGTGTCCGTTTCATGTATGTTTGTAAAGTACTCCGCGACACAGGATATATTCCTATTCCTTGGGAGTTGTCTTTAAAAAACTTAAAACTTAACTTATTAAGTCGTGTGTCTAACTTAGGAAATGAACGAACGGACGAACGAAATTCCATACAACCGTTGATCCCTTATTTTATCCAAAAATCCTTTCTACACAAGAAACAACAACATAATTTTAAGTGGTAGCCCCAGGGGGTTAGGGTCTGCACTGATGAATCAAAGCCCCCTATTTCATAAAAAAAAATGACTCAGTGAGTCAGGGCAACTTATTTTAAACTAGCTGAGACCCGCGGTGTTGCCCGCGTTTGTTGCTATAACCGCGGGCAACGCCGCGGGGCGAAGCTAGTCTAAAAAAAGTAGCCTAAGTTACTCCTTATGTCATCAGCTATCTGCCAGTGAAAGTCCCGTTGAAATCGGTCAGGGCCGTTCCGGAGATTACCCGGAACAAACAGACAGGCAGACAAAAATTGTAAAAAAAAATATTTTGGCATATGTACCGTGTTAACATACATATGCATTTAGTAAAAAGCGGTTATTTTAATTTTACAAACAGACACTCCAATTTTATTGATTTGTCTAGATGTGATGATGATGATCTGGTTTCAGCCATGGCGACTGCATTCTGCAACTACTGTCGTCGTTCGTGTGCTCTCATGTTTTATGCAGTCGATCTTGTTTGTGAAGATCCTTGTACATAGTGCCTGGGCATGAGAGCACATGATTATGGTAATTACACCTGATCGCCAGAGGTGGTCGGGCTTTTAGGTCGTCGCGCTTCTGATCGAGGTCGGCGCGACGCTTTTCCTCAAACGCGTTCACTTTGGATTGGATCCGAGATCTCCATTCGGGCCTGCCCTTAGCCTGCTTCTCCCTAACCAAGGGATCCATGTCTCACTTTTTGAGGTGCCGCTTCAGCACATCCTTATAACTTAGGATTTGTCCGAGTTGTCCAGCCTTCCATTTGCCCTCCTCAATTGCCGAGTACAAGAGGCGCTTAGCCAAATCCGTCATACGTGACACATGTCCGCAACATCACAATTGCCTTCGCATCAGGTAGGCTTCAATTCCACACACATTATTCCATCTCAGTATGATTTTATATGTATAGGTAGGTAGGGTGGGTATACCTTGAGCTGCTAGAGCCATTGCTGACAAGCCCAACCCTATCCGTATAACCAATAGCCCTTCCCTTCTTACCCTTTATAATATAACCAAATTTCTCATATCCAAACTACCCGGCACACGTTATCAGACTTGTCCTTCATTACGTGAGTAATTAAAACCCATTTCTAGTAGGCTGTGAGTGTCAAATATACATGTATATATAACTGAACGGGACGGGAATCGAGCCCGCAATATGATACTTTTTTTTCATGATAGAGGCGGCAAACGAGCCGACGGATCACCTGATGGAAAGCGGGCACCACCGCCCATGAAAGTCTCAGTAGTGACAAACGCGTTGCCGGCCTTTGAGGAAGGAGTACGCTCTTTTCTTGAAGGTTTGGAGTTTCATACTTTTTTTAAAGGTAATTATGTTACGAAACAGGTATTGCTAAAACATTACTTCACTGTTACATCCAAGGACTTGGACTTGGCTAACTAGACTGCTTCTCTTGGGCAATGTCACTAATATATTATATACTCTATTGTATTATAAACAACGTCTAAATACCGAGGGGCCTCTTGATCTAATGGTTAGGGATCCTAACTGCTAAGACATAGGCCGTGGGTTCGACTTCATCTGTTCTATCTGGGTGTAATCAACCTACAAAATATATGTATTTAAAAATATTTTACTATGTTCATTTAGGAATATGTGCTCGAATGGCCATCTATTACGTGAGTGGGACCCACAACCTCAAGCCAGACCACTTCACACTACTAAAGCCAGATCACTAACCACTAAACCAGGAATTTCAATTTTGTGAAACGAAATCTGTAGGGGGCCAGGTTCATTCCTTTTTAACTATAATATTAACCCGTGTGGTGACGGATTAAGTATACGGAATGTCATCACCCCTATTTATCCCGTGGGTGTCGTAAGAGGCGACTAAGGGAACAAACTACGCAGGACAACAGCACTGCCAAGAGAAGGAAAACTTGAAACAAACCCTATACCAACCCGTCTGGCCAAACCCTCCTTTCTAAGGAGAGGCCTATGTCCAGCAGTGGATTAGTAATGGCTGTTGATGATTAATCATTTATTAAAAAAAAATGATTTTCTTAATTAAAATTATATATTGACTTATAGGTTTCAACAAGCTCTATATAAAATAAAATAAAATAAACTATCGATTATGATGATGATCTTCTGGATCGATAGTCGCGCGGGCCGTACTGCAACCGTTCGTGAGCCGCGGGCTGTAGTTTGCCCATGATGACAGCTATACAGCCCCGTTACCCAACTCTAACATCAATAAACCTTTAAATACCGATATTACAATGTAGTATTGCTGAAGCAATCAAAATCGAAGCACAGTCGCACCTATAGGTAGTTCAAACAAGGATAGAAAGCATAACGGTCGGAGTCGTGATTGGTAAAGAATGGAAGGTAACCGCGCGTGATTGGGCAACGCTTCCTGCCGCACGAGTTGAACGCTCTGATTGGCGGGCGTCCTTGTCGCTCTGCCGCAATGGCGGAAACTTGTTTCGTATACATAGGGTTTGTTCATGATAATATGATAAATCTTAACTAAAAACAAACATTATTTCTGTTCTCATTATTACGTTTTTACGAAAAACTAAAAGCTAAACAGTCGAGGATTTTTTTTTGGGACCAATCCCTCCCGTCCAATACTTACAGTACACTCCTGTACACTAGGATCAACAGCAGTGGCCCACGAACACGCCGAATTATGACCCTCGGGAAGTCCGAGGAAAAGGTAAACTGTCTTGGAACCCGCAACGAAATTAATCAGAAGTAAATTGGAGGAGTTGGAAATATAATAAATATTATGAACTTTTGCAGACAAGTCAAAGGAACAGACATACGGACAAAGAGTTTCATTCATACAGATAAATAGTGCTATTATTCCAGAGGCATGGAAAGGGACGAAGAAATCTAAATAAAGCTATGGGCAAAAGCTGTCTACATTTATATAGAATAGATATATTATGATAATGGTATGTTATGGTAGTTGCTTACCATCAGGTGACCCGTCTGCTCGTTTGCCTCCTGATACCATAAAAAAAAAAAAAATACTGAATTCTGAAATTCTGAATTCTGACTGCGTCCTTGAAATATTCGCGATAGTTCTTTAGTCTGGGTTTCTCATTTTCCCGTCATTAATTTTTTGTCCTGCATAGTTTGCTTCCTTAGTCGGCTCTTACGACAACCACGGGATGAATGGGGGTGGTGACAATCCGTATTCTTAATCCGTCACCACACGGACAATGTGATGCGGCATATATAAGCTCTGAACCCTTGGGAAAAAAGAAAGTAAGGAGTACTTCATAATGACAGTGGCAAAAAGAGGTAACAAGTAGATTCACATCTTGATTAAGAACTTTATTGGTTCTAAAAGAGAGACACGAAGGCATTGCCGCCCTTTGAATCACCCACTATTCTGAGGCTGGTGGATATTGAGTTTCTGAATGACGAGGGTCATACAAAGGGCCTTCGGTAACCTCAACTACTCGGTGAAAATCAACGAACGAATATTGGTTAGCACCGATTTTCTGTGAAGCCATAGTATCGCTCCGGTCGAATAACCCCATATCAGCTGAAGCATGTGAACAGAAGTGACATAGTAACCAGAATATAGGAATTGAAGAACTGTCACAGTTTAATTCAATTCGCGCTTAACTGAACCCGTTTACTCAGAATTAGATACGGCACAGTATCTTGTGTCACTGTTTCAAACAATGGAATCGCAAAGTTTCCGTGAAGGGGCAACTGTTTTCTGTTCCACTACAATGTGTTTGCAACGTCGGGAAGTGAACCCAATTGTTCGTCGAAGACATTTGTTGACATTATCGCTGACAGGTCATTTTACGAACTAAATTTGTTCAATAAATTTGCTTGTTTATCGACATGATCTTATTAATAACTAGCGATCCGCCTCGGCTTCACATGGGTGCAATAAAGATGCTACTAAATACTAATGTGGTGTCAGTGTAGCCTCCACACTGTGGAGTACTATTATTACGATGACTATACATCTCTATGTATGATCACCGACCGAGAAGTACGTACGGCCCAACACGGCAAAGCTAAAATGTTTAAACAAAAATGTATTATAAAGTTAAAAGTTGGATACGCAAAATGGATCACAAAACTATATATTATATGGATCACAATGGATCACAAAATTCTATTTTTTTATTCCTATATATATTTTGACCTGTCATAGTACATAAGTCTACACAATGACAGATCAAATTACACTGCTCCATGAAATAAAACTAAACATTCTAAACCACCGCCACGAGATCCCCAGTTTTTATAATATTTAAAATATTTTTATGGTTGTTCGTTGATGGTCCCTTATAGACATGTAATTTATCCAGTACTACTAGCCTTCACCTGTAGCATAGCTAGCGTTAATGTCGATTTGTCAATCAATATTTTCTTGATAATAAATAACATATGTGTTATTCCTGAACATACTCTATCTCTCTGCCAAATTTTAAGTCAGATTCGATAAGCCGTTCTGGGGACGAAATCTTTCACGTTTAAATTATTAATGAGTATTTTGCCTAATATATTTCTTAAATATTAAACGAGAGTTTTGCCACCGCACACAGACGTCTGCAGAAAAATAGATTAGAGAAAAGCCAAACCCAATTACTGCGATGTTATAGACGAGACACACGTGTTACAGCCAGGGCGACAGACAGTCAATATTTATCGTAATACACACCGGGCCGGGCGAGGCAGACACCTATTCCATTAGAAGTATTAGAACATTGCCAGCCTAGTGGGGTTTACAGCTTTCCTTTCATATTATTTATTTATTTGGTTTACTTTACTACCATTTCTTTATAGGTAATATCGACGGCAGAAAGCGATAAAGTTGTATCTCGGAAATTGGATACAAATTAAAACTACAAGTAAGTTTGTGTATGTAATTAATCAGAAAGAAAACTCATCTAATAGTTTATTGTCTTTTAATAATGAAAAATATTAATGCTACAGTATTGACTTTTTTCTAAATGTTCTCTGAAGGAACTTACTTCAATACCAACTAACGAGGACACACCGAACTGCGGACTAATTACTAATCCTGAATCACGCAATTCAATTTCTCGCACACACATCGCCCGTTTCTCCACACTTTATTCTATACTAGCTGACCCGCGCAACTTCGTCTGCGTCTCTCAATAGTAATAAATTTACTCCGTTTTTGAAACATTCTTCATTAGTGCTCCGCTCCTATTGGTCTTAGCGTGATGATATATAGCCTATAGCCTTCCTCGATAAATGGGCTATCTAACACTGAAAGAATTTTTCAAATCGGACCAGTAGTTCCTGAGATTAGCGCGTTCAAACAAAAAAACAAACTCTTCAGCTTTATAATATTAGTATAGATTATATTCTTACTACCTTACATTTTTGTGTTACAACTAACAATCGTCCCTCAAAGGCTGTAAGAAGATGCCAGGCTATATGTAACACGTTGCAGATAAGAGAATATAATTGGATATAAACTCATAAAGACATCTGTCTAGTCTGGCCGGGGCAGACGGGTCACGACCCCCTGCGTCTTGCGACAAGGCCGCTTATTGGATTTCGTGCTACGGCAGGATACGTATTTACTGATACCAGTTATGATTTTATGACGTATGTCGTGAACCAGCAGACAGCTTATCTGATGTAAGGTGATTACCTTGCACGGACACCTGTAGCTGAACAAAACTATACCATAAAAAACTATAAAAATCTTTACATCTATACAAATAAATAAAATTGGAGTGTCTGTTTGTAATATTAAAATAACCGCTTTTTACTAAATGCATATGTATGTTTACACGGTACATATGCCAAAATAACATTTTTTTCAATTTTTGTCTGTCTGTCTGTCTGTTTGTTCCGGGTAATCTCTGGAACGGCTGGACCGATTTCGACGGGACTTTCACTGGCAGATAGTTGATGTCATAAGGAGTAACTTAGGCTACTTTTTTTAGACTAGCTTCGCCCCGCGACGTTGCCCGCGGTTATAACAACAAACGCGGGTCACACCGCGGGTCTCAGCTAGTGGTATATAAAATGAAGTCGCTTCCCGTTCTTGTACACTTAGATCTTTCAAACCACGCAACGGATTTTAATATGGTTTTATCAATAGAGAGAGTGATTAGAGAGGAAGTTTTATTTGTTTAATACATTGCAACCGTGCGAAGCCGGGGCGGGTCGCTAGTATGGTATATAAACCGTGCCATATAAAAATAGCTTTATCATTGTTTTAAATCAATTTCCTGATAAAATTTATTTATTTATTTAACTTTTGTACATCGGCGGACTTAATGCCCAGGGCATTCTCGTCCAGTCAACCTTTGGGTGGTGTAGAAATCTTGTAAGGTAGGTGCACAGAGGTTACGTCTTAATATATTAAGTAATAAGTATATAATAATAAGTAATAAAATAATATTTCTTCTTTGAGCTGCAGGCTCCCAAATGACCTTTATCTATAGGCCCTCGATAGATGCAATAAAAGGTATTTTTATCCTTCTGGTGTAGTACTTCTTCCGTATGAAAGATATCCAATGCCCTTTATGTTGTCCAGGAGTACTAGGCTTTTACTTACCACTTAACAAAGTGGTAAGTAAAAGCCTAGTACTAGTACACAAAGTTAACAAAACAAAACAAACGGCACTAAAAACAGCTCAAAGCTGTATAACGGATTTACGGTGCATTATAATGGTATAAGTTTATATTATTAAACAGCAGTAAGCATTTACTTACTACTTAAAAATGTTATTGTAGATCGAAGTCAACAGAGAGACAGAGAACTAAGGTCATCCACAGAGCCCACCGGATTAACAAGCTAAAGTGGCAGTTGGCTGGCCATATTAGCCGCTGACAACCGTTGGGGTAAACGAGTCCTTGAGTGGAGACCGCGTCTACGCAAACGTAGTGCAGGACGCCCACAGGCCAGGTGGAGTGATGATATGCGCAAGATGGCTGGCAGGAGTTGGATGCGAGAAGCCCAAAATCTATCGAAGTGGCGTGCAATAGGGACGGCATATGTCTAGCAGTGGACTGCGATACGCTAATGATGATGTATCCTAATTCGCTTAAATCAGTTGAAACCTGTACAGCTGCGTTGTGGTTTGCGGCACCAAAACTGAAGGCTTAACTGATATGCCATTTTCCAACCGTTATCTAGTGTAAACCATAATGTGGTTTATTAATGCAAATGTAAAGCGTTGTAAGAGTTTGTATGGAATTTAAGATATACACGAGTTTACTATTCGTTTGTTAAAATGCTGTGTTACTTAGGTAAAGCGTGTCATCATCATCAACACCCTTTAATAGGCTGCTGGACATAATCCTCTCCTTAAAAAAGAGGTTTTGGCTTATTATACCACGCTGGTCAGACGGGTTGGTATAGGGTTTGTGTCAAGTTTTCCTTCTCTTTGCCGTGTTGTTGTCCTACAGAGTTTTTCTCCCTTAGTAGGCTCTTACGACACCCACGGGATGAATAGGGGTGGTGACAATCCGTATTCTTAATCCTTCACCACACAGACAATTGAATTGACTGACTGCACGGATGGCGTAGTGGTTTAAGCGGTCACCACGCCGCTTCCTACTACGCCGAGTGTTGTGGGTTCAAACCCCACATGGGACGACACTTTGTGTGATCCACAAATTGTTGTTCTGAGTCTGGGTGTTCTTTGTGTCCGTTTCATGTATGTTTGTAAAGTCCCCCGCGACACAGGATTTATTCCTAATGCGGGAGTTGTCTTTTTAAAAAAAGAAAGAAAAAGAAAAAAGAATTAGTTTCACATATGCACATCGTATGTCTCCGTTATAACAAAAATAACGAAGTGATAAAGTGTGTGTAAAAAACGTGTCCTTATGCTTAATGACATAACAATCCGACCGGTTGAGTAGTTTAGATGAGAAAGTGTAACAAACAAACATATATTCGTACATACAATAATAAGTGAGTGTAGCATTCAACACAACTTCTTGTATAACCATCAATTAGCAGCTCACCGACATGTCCGATATACATCAAACATGTTCCGTAATGCTAACATTGAAGTAACGCGGCGAGAGCGTAAGGCTGCGCGGGCGCATCCAATCAATCACATTGCGTTTGTATCGATTTTTGCTCGAATTCAAAATCACGTTTATTTCTATTTTAAATGACTTTATTGTACAAAAGAATTAATATGATTTTCTATTCTATTGTGTACTTAAAATTCACTTTAACTAAAAATTACTAAAATTACCAACTTTTTACTTCTGACGTGACCATGGGCCAAGATAGTCGCTTACCATCAGGTCTTACCCTCTGCACGTTTGTTTCACGCTAATTTAAGGAAACCCTAAACAAGGATTGTGCTATGTGTTGAAAAAACCCCTATGTACTATTTAGTTAGATATTATTTTTAATCGTGGCACTCTGGATTTTGCGAGGTATTGACCAAGAAGTCGTGCACGACTGATGAGCTGTGAAAGGCCCAGCGCAGTACAATACAGTTATATTGATATTGTTGTACGTATCAAGTAATATACGATCTATAATGCAATTAAATCCTCACGAAGAAATAGAATGACATTGCATTTGATGCATATTATTTCGTCATGATCGTAGTATACCCTTTTTTTCCGGGCGGAAATCCCCTCGGATACCACCTGTCGGTGGCATGTCGGACTCGAACCGACTAAAACCGTCTCGGGTTCTAATAGCCGGGGAACCAGGTATACCCTAGAAAGGAAGTCCCTGGTGCACATCGTAGTATACCTATCGGTTTTGAAAAAAATACGAAATTCAGTTACAGTTACTACATTATCTAAATATTATTACTACATTCAAGAAAAAATTATATGTATTTTAGATTTTAAATTATTCAGTGTTTGTTTGATAGGCGCTCAAAGTAAAATGAAGCATGTAATTTTTATAGAAAACTGTATAATTATTAGTTGTTATTTTTATTGTATTTTACAAACAAACCTTATTTTTGACTTGTATGCCAATTTTCATAATTACAGAGTTAAAATTAGTTATGTCAAAAAAATAACCTAATTATTTGAAATGGCTGCCCTGTAAAAGTTCATTAAATGCCAGTTCCGACACTATTCTACGAATATGAAGATTTATAGTAATTATGAAGTAATTATAATGATTTCCCTTTTTTAACCGACTTCAAAAAGGAGGAGGTTCTCAATTCGATTGGTATTTTTTTTATGTATGTACACCGTTTACTCTGAGATTTATGATCCGATTTACGTGATTCTTCTTTAGTTTGATGCGGAATAGTTGCCATTTGGTCCCATAAAAATTTAACATAGTTAGGCCCAGTAGTTTTCATTTTATGAACATTTTTAATGAATATTATTGTTTACTTGGATGATATAATTTTAGTTTGTGCACGGCCTTTTTAGGAGTTTTCATTTAAGTAGATTATATATTATTTAATGTCGCGTCGGCTTAAAATGCGTATTGTTGTTGACGTCTATTGTCGAACGTAGATTTGAACAAAGCCTAACTGTTATAACCTCAATAATAATGTTTATATCATTACGACCATAAACTACATCTGTTAAAATAGAAAGTACAGGTGTAGGCGTACAAGGGTTATGAATAATTTAATGTATTACGGTAGGAATGAACCTGCCCTCTGGGAAATTACTGGCAACCATTACGTTACACCAGCTTTCGTCTGCAGTTTAGCTGACCTTGATTTAAATTTTTCAAATAATAATAACCTGACACATCCCACACGCGGCCGTCTGATCCCAAACTAGGCAGAGCCTGTACTGCGGTAACAGCTGATTAACATACTTCTAAATACATACATACTATAGATAAATTACACCCAGAAACAAATGATCATCACGAGCCATTTGCCGGATATTTTATTCCATAAGGGGTATAATTCCATACTTAATCGGAACATGTCTCCTTTAAATCCAATAAAAATATCACAACTCTTTCCTAAAATATGTGTTTTTATTTTAAACCCTTTATTTTGTTCAACAGTGGGAAACGCGTGGAAAGTTACCTGAGCGCTAGCACTTCCACGTTGGGCATCCGTCGCAGCAGGCTCACGTCGCCGAGTTCAGCACCCCTGTGGACAAACAGAAATAACATTAAAAACCCTTATTTAAGACTTTTATCTTTCCCTCTCTAGCTAAGACAGAAAGTGGAATTCTAACTCCTCTGGCATTCTTCTGACCATATTCGTCTGACACTCATTATAAGGTAGATAGCCCTGTTGTACGGGAATCAATACATTTTTATGTTCCCGACCAATATATGCGTGCCGTTGGAAGCCGACAACATAGACTCCCATGCTGCGCGCCTACGTGGCGCTCTCCCCAGGCTGACCATAGCCCCACTGCTATAGCAATTAGGCTTATCAATGAGTTTCTTCAGTATAGTCGAGATGCAGATATATTTTTTGACTCCCAAAGCATAATTTTAAAACATATTTATACTTATCTAAATTTTAAAGAGTGATTTTATAGTAGTATGTTGTTTCTTTTTGATGGTCTGAGTTTTACAATTGTAATAGTATGTAGATTATTTTTGATAAAAATTAGCAGATATAAGCGATTTGGTGTACACTGTGTTTATTAATAAAGAATTGAATTAAAAGGTCTAGTTGAAAACCAGCGCTTGACATTTGTCTAGCAGACGCTGAACCAGGTCCTATTCGACCGACACGTGAGGTACCTACAGGTAAAAAAATATTTTCGCTTAAGTCTAGTAAAGTTTCCCTTATATTGTGAGTGTATGTTCTTACGTCCACGAATTGTTTTTTTTTCTTTCTATAGTTATTTATTTAAAACTTAATGCACATGTTGTACAAAGGTGGACTGATGATGCGGTAGGTGCAAAAATGAAATATTAAATTTGACATAGTACAAGTCCAGAAGTATACACAATCATTCTGCTCGTCTGCCCCCCTCTAACATTAAAAGAAAAAAAAACAATACATACACATTTTATAAACATTGTCTAAATTCGGCGTTTAAACTTCTACGAGACTTATCAGGTATTGTGGTATCAGGTTATAAGGAGAGGCCTAGGTCCAGCAGTGGACTGTTAGGAGCTGTTGATGATTCCTTTCCTAGCCTTTCAACATACTGACAATATCCTCATCTAATTCCTGAAGTGACAGGTTGAAGACAATATCTTGCGACCTTTCTTTTTGTTTTTTCTGTGCGGAAATCCCTATTACGTAATTCGGACTAAAATAATAGTCTACAAAATGGCGGCGTTTAATACTTTTGATCAATAAAAAATAAAAATAAACACAGTGACTTTAACCAATCATTGCATCATATGATTATGCTTTAAAAGTAGCAATAATTTCTATAACTTCTTTCTATGCTTTCTATGCTTACACAGTACACGTTCAGAGCGGAACACTGAACAGAAAGGCATGTAGAACTTCGAGGAACGGGCAGTAACATATTTTCAAGAACTAAATAACTTTCAAACGAACTGTAGACCTAAATACACAAGTAATTAGGTAAATATTTCTAGAAATGCTTGCTACGTAAACAAAGCGTGATTAATACCTCCTTTCTTTAACCTTAAACGTGTTTAATGTGTGACAACTTGTACAAATTGAAGCGCCATTAATTTACTCGTATGTACATGATGGGTGGCGTTTAATGGTGGATATTTCTTTCCAAATACATGAGGGGTTATCTGATGATAAGTGTTTCGCCTTTTCTTCAATAGGAATCGGTTCATAAATGACAGAGATCTGAGATGGGATGAGAGATCACCGCGGGAGAGCCATGCTTCGGCACGACCGGAGTGATACCACGGCCTCACAGAAAACCGGTGTTAAGCAATTCTTTCGTTGCCTTTCACTGTGTGAGTGTTTCACTGTGCTGACTCGAGCGAGAGGGACTCCAAGGGCGGCAACGCACTTGTGACTTTGAGTTGCAGGTGTCCATGGGCGGTAGTTGCTTACCATCAGGTAACTCGTCTGCACGTATACCGTAAAAAAAAGAAGATAACAAACAAAACAATACAGTCGAATCTTGAATCTCTTATTTTGAAGTCTGTTAGAAATGAAACGTTATGGTGGTGAGCACTTGCCGCACTAAAGCTAATTAGTTAGTACAAATCACTTTGCACAACAGCATTTAAATATAATCATTAAATGCAATCTCTTCCTGAACGAGACTCGAACAATATATGATCCTATATATAAACAACATATATATACAATAGTTCACAATAAAAACATTATATGGGATGTGCTTACAATTATATACATATACAGAATATATAGGAGCAGGATAACTATTTATAAACAACTACAAAAGTGTGTCACTCTGCCGACTAAATAGAAAAACAATACTTGTAAAGCACTATTTTAAGAAATTTCTACAAAAATAGGTCATTTGAGACATGTGAAGATAATTCAAATACTGTAGAAACATACATTAATCTAGCGAAGGATAGCCAAACTACGTGCCTACTGATCCTACATCGCAGAATTAGAAAGCATAGAGAATCCTGGTCGGAGAATTCCTCTTTTGTGTAGGAGCGGGTATTACAGCGTTTCTCTACAAGACGTATCTCAAAGCCTTATGAAGACCGGTGGCCTGGGAATTTAAGGAAGAGAGGTCCAAAGTAAACCACATACTAATCACATACATACCTTGTGTACGGTTTCTACCTTAATTAGTATGAAAAGCCGCTGTAAGCGATAAGACCGCCGATTGTTACGTCTATATATTTGTAAGGAACTTATGTATTTACTGTATACAATAAAGATAAATAACATCCTAATATAGGGAAACTGTATTTTTATTCGTGGGATCGCCCATATTTCGCCACATAAGATCCTTACAGAAAACCGATTCTTAAACAATTGGCTTCCGTTGCCATTCACCGAGGCAGCGATGCACTTGAGTGCGAAAAAAAAATCAATGTGCAATGCAGAATAATATCTATTACGACTTGTTATAAACTCTTTGAAATAAAGGCAAATTTATACAAGCAATAAATAGCTACCAGACATTGACAACATCAAATTAAAAAAAAAACAGTTTCAGCACCGACGCCGAGCCTATTACGTCATCTGTAGTGAGCGTGACTTAGCAAATGACAACAAAAAATGGCGCTATTGAATAACATCTCACGACAATAATAATATCACAAAGTATAGACCTTACAAAGACAATTGGCTGTACGTGAACATTACAGTGAACACCATCTAACTATATACAGGCTGATTTAACTAAAGATGCAAGATTGTTATGAAGATTTATGTGATGAGAGAAACGTCAAAATAGAACGGTATCAAATTGCGTTACAAAGCTATTTATTGTAACGATGTGGCAAAATAGTACTTGACTTGATTGACTCTACGATTAGAATTTTGTTTTCGTTTTTCCAAATCCGGTCATGAAAAAAAAACGGCTCGCTCTGCTGGGACCAGCCGCTTTTATCAATGAAAAGCAATTACCACCTCTGTTTTTGAGTTTAGTTTTTAATTTGTTTATTTACACAATACAAATAAAAACAGTTAGCTTCATAATAAAAGTTACTTTTGGTTAAGTACATCAAAATTTGTTTGACACGCTATTCGTAAATGTGGCACTGAATTCGATAGAATTCAGTGCCACATTTCTTCTCCCACGCACAACATTTTTTTCACTTAAGTCAGCTAATACAATACTTTAAGATACTAAAAATAGTTTACTTACCGGTATAAAGGGTATAGGGCATTACTTATGTATTTGGGTGTTTAACAGTGCCTGATATCGACGCGGAAAGTAGCTATACCTCCTGATAAAGGTCTCGAATGAATATTCCAGAATGCTCACAATAAGTAAATAATTTACAAATTGTGGTGGGTTTTTTATTTCAAGATTAAATTAAATCAACAATAAAAAATATAAATTTGACTTCACTAAGACGACGACACGTCTAATTATTATTAAAAATTACGCTTTGACGTTTACCAAAAAACCGTAAAATAATTTGACTAACAGTCAAACACTGTTGGAGAGCACGCTGTATAAACACTTCGAGAAGACAATGCAAGGTCGTGTACTGAACAAATATCGTACACACACGTGGTGTGTAGCTGTGATTGGTATTCAATACGAGTACGCACACACGCTTAAAATGTTGAACACACTTATAATACACAACATTCTAAACAAAAATATTTGCTTCGCTTAGCTGTACATCATAAAGTATTATGAGAGATTACAGAGAGATACGACAGGCCTGTTGGTCTAGCAGTTAGTGGTCCAGAACTGTGCAACCAGAGGTCGTGTGTTCGATTGCCACAAAGGACAAATATTTGTGAAATAAACACGATCATTTGTTATGTGTCTGGGTGTAATCTTTAGAATACAATACCGATAAAATCAATCAGTTTATTCAATTCCTAACTAGGACAAACCAACAACGATTTTTACGGTACTTATTTTAAAGTGACGCCACATAATCAAAGGACATTATAATTGTTCTATGCGTATGTGAGTGTGAACTGAACTCCTTTTAAACGGCCGGACCGATTTTGATGTTGTTTTTTTGTGGTGTTCAAGTGCATTAGATAATGGTTTAGATTCACAATTCGGTTCACTACAAAATGTTTTTAGTTTAAGACGTGTGTACAAGACAGCGTCTGTCGGGACAGCTAGTTTATATACAATTGACTGCACGGTTGGCGTAGTGGTTTAAGCGGTCGCCATGCCGCTTCTTACTACGCTGAGTGTTGTGGGTTCGGTTGTGTCGGTTCCCCACATGGGACGACACTTTGTGCGATCCACAAATTGTTGTTTTGAGTCTGAGTGTTCTTTGTGTCCGTCTCATGTATGTTTGTAACGTCCCCCGCAACACAGGATACATTCATAATGAGGGAGTTGTCTTTAATAAAGAAAGAAAGAAGGAAAAAAATGTATATGTGTAGAAGTATTTAAGTATGTTTATCTGTCTGGTTATCATAGCACACAATTTTGGGATCAGACGGCCGTGTGTGATGTGTCAAAGTATTATATTATCATAATACCAAAGTCTAAACTAATATATTTGCTTCGTTTAGCTGTACATCAAAAGTTGTTATGAAAGATTGGAGTACAAACTTTCTACAGTTGTGTTTCTATTTACGAAAGTTAGACGTTTTTATTCTCGTATGTATTTACCAGGATACCCGATCAGGGCCTCAATTCTGCTATTACGCCAAGCCAGTGTCATACCACTGACACGCTATTGAGATGCCATCGAGTAGCCATTGGCATCGGTATAAATATCGGTAGTTGAAAATATATTACGTTTTTTGAGGAAATGATTTATTTGTTTTTATTATAATAAATTATTAAAAGAAATAAATAAATTAAAATAAATTATTAAAGAATAAAATATAAAAATTATGAAAAAAGAAATAAATAAATGAACTGAAATGTATCAGGTAATGTCGTGACGCAAGGGGCGGCAATCGCCTGTGTCGCTGTTGCGAATTGTTTTTGTTAGTTTGGTGTTTACCCCACTGCCTGCAGTGTTAGTACCCCATCATTTACCCTTGCTTCATCCGGTTTGCTTACCCTAGACTTTTTTCCCTTGTGCCATATGACAACGATTACATTACTGTGTAAGCTTGGAGAGTTGTTGAGAATGGGAGAAAATAAATTAGCCAAAGTTACCTGAATTGTTATTTCGCCGACCACTAATGAACTTGAAAATAACCTTTTCATTAAAAAAAAACAGTGTCACTCCGGGAGTGCCGACAGAAGAGAAAACTTATATACTCATATACAGAGGTGTCGGTAACGCTGACGGTAACAGTGTCACGAGTTCAATTGTTTTTTTCCATCTCAAAAATGCCCAACGCGCCTTAAGAAGTTTTCACTTCAACAGAGGTGTCGGCAACGGTAACAGTATCGCGAGTTTAATGGTTTTCCCATTAAATATATGTGTTTGTTTGTTGTTTAAAAATGCACAACGCACCTAAACAAGTTTTCAATTTAAAAAAAAAACCCGACTACAAGGAAATATAATACTTAAAATTTACGTAGTTAGTAATTAAACCCAGTGTCACTCTCTCAATTAAAACAACTGTAACGACACTTCAAACGCAGAAATCCATCAAGACGTATAGGCTACAGAGGGCGCCAAAGAAACTTACATACATACATACATGTTCATGATAGAGGAGGCAAACAAGCACATCGGTCGCCCGATGGAAAGTACATACACTCGCAAAACATACACCTTTTTTTTTTCCTGTGCGGAAATCCCCTCGGATATCACCGACCGGGGCCCGCTCGGCAGCGCCTTTCGCCGCCATTCCGGCCTGCTTCTGCTAGGGTGACAGATGGCCTCATCTGTCACCCCCGGCCTGCGCTTATGGAGGACGGAGGTCGTTCTGCGACCTCCGGCGCCCGTTTCGTCTGCGGTACCTGGTCCGTCCCCGGGCCTGGCGGGCCGGGAGAGTTCTAAACCTCTCCCGGTCCCGCTCCGCCATGCAAAACATACCCCCTGGATCAATCAGTTAAAAAGGACGTTAAAAAGATATGTACCAGTATCACTCTGTACTCACTGTGCTCATTCTGTCAAAACAAAACAAGAAGTGTAGTCAGATTTGTAACAGTTACAATGTAACATGCATTTCGCAAATAGTAGAAACATAGCCTTTAATTAATTGCTAGCTTCATTATTAATGTCATATTATAGAAACAGTGTTGCCAGAAAAATATTTTTTTCTGGATAATAGAAGTGAGTTGAAATCGGAAGCCGTGGGAGAGTTTTGCACCAGCTCGACTGGAGTGATGCCGGAGCCTAATTCCTTGTCAAATAATGCTTAAGGGCAGGCCTATTCAGACAGGGTAGCCAGACTGCTGATAAACATACTTACACATTACTAAATACACATACATTTAGCATATAAGAAGAGTCACCACTGGTCTATCAGGGCCTCAATTCTGCTATTTTATGTTCACGCTAAGCCACTGTCACGCTATTGAGATGCCATCGAGTGGCCATTGGCATCGGTATAAATATTTGTAGTCTACACTAACTAAACAACAACAAAAACAGCAACGATAATTCTTACTTACATTTGTATCTACAAATATGATAAATCCATAACAACTTTATGGACCAAAATTAAAAAAACGTAATACATTTTCAAATTATAAGGAAATGATTTATTTATTTTTCCAAATATGGCAATCTTTTTGATATCACCACTGATGAGCCACTGCCATTCCATTGCCACTGTAAAGACACTGAGTTAGTGTATATGTGATATTTATACCGATGTCAATGGCCACTCGATGGCATCTCCATAGCGTGTCAGTGGTATGACAGTGGCTTGGCGTGAACATAAAATAGCAGAATTGAGGCCCTGGTCAATCAATGGATCCTTGGACAGTCCTGTTGGAAATTTTAAGTATCAACAGTGACAACACTCATCACTCGGCTGTTATAAAAGCGCAACAGTATGTTTTGCACAATGAACATTTAATTACAATACTAATCAGACCACATCGCGACGGATCTTTGTGCAAATTAAATTATTAAATCCGCGTATTGCCAAAACGGCAAGGTAACTGTCACTCTCATTGTTGAGCATATAACAGAGCAGGGTTGGCAGATATTTGTAATCAAAATTATTGTACGTGAAGGTGGGACCCGCGCCGTTACGGGCAGGCGCTAGGAGGGCTCCAGATGTCTTAATAACAACAGTTCCCGGACCCCTCCTATTACAGGCGCAGAGTGGCACACCGTGTGGTTTTAGTCGGTCCGATTCTGACACACCATCCCGCCGCAAACCCCGGTGGGATGACGGCCCGAGGGGGTTTCCACACGTAAAAAAAACATCCGTCCAGCGTGGTCCAGCAGTGGACT
This sequence comes from Arctia plantaginis, assembly GCA_902825455.1. Taxonomy (NCBI): domain Eukaryota; kingdom Metazoa; phylum Arthropoda; class Insecta; order Lepidoptera; family Erebidae; genus Arctia; species Arctia plantaginis. Next base: position 241,930 of record CADEBD010000331.1, on the reverse strand, counting down.
ATTAACGGCTGATGATGGTTTGTCCCATGTGAGTCTATTGTATGGGACTTGGGTATAACCTAGGACGGTAGTCTGCGAGTACCACGGCACATCTTAACCATCATAAGCAGCCACACTACGTGCTCTCGTACACTGCGAGCACGGCTGATACTAAAAGATTTAGCTACATCAGTTTTATGCTTATAAATCTTTAATAAAACATTTTTGAATCGTTGACAGCCCTGCGTCTCTCGTTCAGCGGGCACTGCACCCAGCTGACATTAATCCAGTAATAGCTCGCAATGTGTTCACGATATAATCAAGTGTCTAGTTATTGCGATTGCGATCCGCACATCCTTACGCAACATCCGTCCACTTATTACATATCTATACCAATATATTATAATAATAGGTGGCGCAATCATAATAATTAAGTATGACGGGCCTGTTGGTCTAGTGGTTAGTGCCCCTGACTGCTAAGCCGGAGGTTGAGGGTTCGATTCACACCCATGACAGATATTGTGTGATGATCATTTGTTCTGTATCTTGGTGTAATTGATCTATAATATGTATGTATTTAAAAATATATAAGTATTTTTATCAGCAGTCTGGTTACCATAGTACAGGCTCTGCCTAGTTTGGGATCAGACGGCCGTGTGTGAGATGTGTGAGGTATAATATAGTCGGCGCTCCACTACTGTGCGCTTATCGAGACGCTTTTTGCCTCGCACAACCAATCTGCGGAACGGGTTATCGTCGGTATTTCCGGACCGATGCGACCTTCAAACCTTCAAGAAAAGAGCGTACTCCTTCCTTAAAGGCCGGCAACGCGTTTGTGACTCTTGCGTTGCAGACGTTCATGGGCGGCGATGGTCATTTGCCATCAGGTCTGCTCGTCTGCCCCCTCTAACATAAAAAAACAAATTTGTGACATATCACACACGGTGGTCCGATCCACGCACTACAGAGAGCCTGTACTATGGTAACCAGACTGCTGATAAACATATATATTTATTTCTTAATACATGTTGTTGATATCATCATCAAAGTTTTGGAACGAAGCTCCTTATCGCGCGTTGTGAAAGGGGGCTAGACGGAAAAAAATCTCACGAAAAGTTGTAACGACACTTTTTATGTCAGTCATTCAGCGCCATCTATCGAATAGATAGGAAATTATTACTTTTCATCTCAGTATTTATTTTGAATTGTCACTTGTCAGTCATTCAGCGCCATCTATCGAATAGATAGGAAATCATTTCTCAAGGAGATTTTACCAATGTATAAATTGTTTTAATTAGAAACCAACTGAAAAATATGTAGGTAATAGCCGATTTCATAGATGGCGTTGTAATTAAAATCGTGTCGGATCAGTTTTACTCGATCGTCACAACTTCGTTCCTATCGGGTGTCCCACGACACCACACGGCTATTTTTTTCCCACGTGGGGAGCGAACCCACAACAGCGCGCAATAACTCAGTAGGAAGCGGCGAGGTGACCGCTCAAACCACTACGCCATCCGTGCAGTCTACTAGTCCAAAGAAAGGGGCTTCAAAATAAGATTCCTTTTCGATGGAAAGTTATCTAGACTATAAGTAAGGATATAATGACACACAAAAGTCAATACAAACCGACTCTGTATAAATATAAATTGTTTTCCAAGTCTTGCGATCATACACAGGTATTAGATTTGTAAGTTGGCACTTTCTCGTGATAAAACTTACAAAGTACAATGTTCTTTTGTTGGTCACTCAACGTTTTGATCGAATGGCAATGAACATGACAGGAGAGGTATTTAGGCATAGTTTCTGTCGAAGTACCAGGAGTATGAACCATGGAGGGCCATGGGTCAGCTCGTTCGGAGTGATACCACGGCATCACAGAAAACCGCTGTTAAACAATTCTCTTGTTGTGTCACCGAGTGGGTGGCGTTACTGGTGAACAAATCCCCCCTGTGTAGATTCTCGCACATATATAAAACTGGCTTTTGCCCGCGGCTCCGCCCGCGTAAATGTCAGTTATCGCGGTAAAAAGTAAGCCTATGCCGTTCCTCAAGAATCAAAATATTTCCATACCAAATTTCATCTATTGGTTCAGCGGTTATTGATTCCCAATATAAACTTCCACCTCCCCTTTTCCCCGAAAGGATGATTTCTGGGATAAAACTACCCCATATCCTTTCCCGGGACTCGGACGATATCCATACCAAATTTCATCTAAATCGGTTTAGCGGTTTAAGCGTGAAGATGTAACAGACAGACAGACAGACACACGTCCGCATTTATAATATTAGTATGGAATAGTACAGGTGGAATGTGAAAGTTTAAAACTTAATAAGATCTTTATAAGGTAAATAATGACTGGCGCTTAATAATAAGGCCTATCGTACATTAAGTTTCAGGAGTTAAAGGTCAAATGTGAGTTGTCGGAAGCTCCGAAGTGACGGAGCCCGAGGACAGAGGAGGTCGATGAACGGCACGAAAGTGAAATCGCCACGGGCGAGGTCAAAAGTACTATCCATTATCCAAGATGGCGATGCGTTTATTTGTAGCCATTTTTGAAAGTAAAATGTATTATTTGTTTGCTATAAAGTTATGTAAGTTTTCCGTGTGGTAATCCGTCAGATTAAGAATACAGAGTGTCACCACCCCTATTCATCCCGTGGGTGTTGTAAGAGGCGACTAAGGAAGCAAACTACGCAGGACAACAGCACTGAAGAGAGAAGGAAAACTTGAAACAAACCCTATACCAACCCGTCTGGCCAGCGTGGTATAGTAGGCCAAAACCTCCTTCCTAAGGAGAGGCCTATGTCCAGGAGTGGACTAGTAAAGGCTGTTGATGATGAAATTATGTGTATACTGGGAAAGGCGTGAAATTCAACCAACATACTTTTACACATACATAAAGTCAAGCATTATATCTCCTAAGTTGTATGCGAAGTCGTTTTAAAGGTCCACCTTTTTCTAATTACAATTTTAGTCCCACTTATACTCGTACTCAGATATCGTCTTTGACGTTGAATTTCGTCAACGTCAAAGACATTCTGTATAATAGGAGGCAATCCTGACTTATTAACCTAGTTCTTTATGCAAGGGGAAGTCAGGAGTATGTTGAAAGGAACAGACAATAAGTGGAGGCAATGGAAATTTCAGCAGCTCAAGGAGGTCAGGATCACGAATTGGATATCGTCAGAAATTCCGAGCTCTTTAGCCTCGAGCTATGATATTGGGACATGGGCGGTATCTAAATCATAACTACGCATAGCTTGTTCTACGGGTTTTTAATAAGCATACCTAGATATTTTTTAGGAATTATACATAGAAACACCTATACTAGTGCAAGTAATAATACATAGCGTGATGTAATATGGCCTTCCTGGGTAAATGGACCATCCAACATTTTCAATTCGAACCAATCGTTCCTGAGACCAGCGTGTTCAACCAAACAAACAAACTTTTCAGATAGTTTTAATATTTTTTTAGCCAAAGCGCAAAGGTTGCAAGTTAGAAATTACTTTCACCGATAAGGAGGCCATTTCTATATTATGTTCTAATGATGTTAATCTATTGTGAGGCAATCGAGAAGGCCAGACACTTGATGGTAAGGATCTACCTGAATACCATCTCCCAACAGCCTCTAATAGTCCACTGCTGGACATAGACGTCTCTTAGAAAAGAGGTTTTGGCCTACTATTCATCGCTGGCCAGGCGGGTTGGTAAAGGGTTTGTTTCAAGTTTACCTTCTTTTTGCAGTGCTGTTGACCTGAGTAATTCGCTCCCTTAGTTGGCGTCTGTCATATACACCTTCAACTCAAGATATGCAAGTGCGAAGCTGATCATTGAGTTACCCCTGCCCCTCCCAGAGCAAGGAAAAAGGGTATCCGATAATCCTACTCTGGCGGTGAAAAGCAAGGAAAGAATGCCTTAACACGGGTTTCTTGTGCGGCTTTGGTATCAGTCCACTCCAGCTGTCCAGTATGTGCTGTCCCATGGTTCGTACTGTCGGTACTTCGACACAAACTGTGCCTAAATACCTCTCCTCTCACGATCATGATCGGTGTCATTCGATCGAAACGTTATCAGTCCAGTCCAGCTGGCCCGTTTGTGCCGAAGCATGGCCCTTTCGTTCGTTGTTCATTTCCTCGTTTCGTTGACCTGTACCCACATCGATGGCAAGTTCAGTTGAACTCAAACACGGTCAAGCGCCGACCGCGTCACGTTCACTAAACAGCACGCGACGAACGAGCCACTTACAACGATATTTAATACAAATAGTATTGTTTATTAGTAAGCACACGCGGCATATCTCGCAGAATAATTGGATATTTGTGTTTTGAGGGTTCGTGAGTCAATCCACACACCTAATTGAGTTATTTATTTTAGCTTTTATTTAGAGTTAGCTTTTGCCTGTGGCTCCGCCCGCGTGTGTTTCGGTTATCGCGGTAAAAAGTAGCCTATGTTACTCGCAGATGATTGAGCTTCCCGTTGGTGAAATAATTTTTAAAATCGGTTTAGTGGTTAGGTTAGGTTAGTGGCGTACAAGGCGTTACAAACAAACAAACTCACTTTAACATTTATAATATATGTATGGATTAGTAACTAGACATTAATTGTTGAATGTGGGTGTGGGTAAGCACATTTTTGTCATTTGTTCAACATACAATGACAGAAATAGTTTTTTTTACGTGAGGAAACCCCCTTGGTGTGGTGTGTCGGAATCGGACCGACTCAAACCACAAAGTGTGCCACCCTGCGACTGTAATAGGAGGGAACCGGGTACTGCTATTATTAAGTCATCCGGACCCCTTCTAGCGCCTGCCCGCTATGGCGCGGGCACCATCTACGGGTACATTCTCATTATATTTGCCATATCCATACATTCTCCTTATCCTCGCGGCTGGTCGTTATGGCGGGTGGACCGGCAAACCCGCCCCGTCCACCCGCGGCCCACTCAGAGCGACATGAGCCGGTGAACAGGACCTCTACCTGCAACCTATGGCGCAATGGTCGATCGGTGTGGCCGTAGCCGCGGAACCCTATCATGTTCGTCACCGTCCAAACTACAGGCTCCAACTGAGGAGATCGACATGGGGGCTGTTCGCTTCCGTGATACGATTACGCAGATCTGCGATGCAGCCATGCCCCGTATCCGAGGTCGTCGGCCTCCAAGTAAGGAAGACTACAATGACAGAAATACTTGCTTCAATGCCATCCAACAAAGATACATTGAACTACGGAGGGACTACTTATACTGCATCGCGTAATAAAAAGGTTCTCAGTCCACAACCCCAAATCTCGTGATGTAGGCTAAATAATACTCAATAATAATATTTTTACACATCTCACACACAGCCGTCTGATCCCAAACAAGGCAGAGCGTGTACTATGGTAACCAGACTGCTGATAAACATATTTATATACAGTAGAACTCCAATTATCCGAATTAATGGGGACCGGGACCCATTCGGATAATCAAATATTCGGATAATCGGATTTTTTTAAAAAACATTGCCATATGAGAGAATAAAAGCTACGTTTTGATATTGCACTATTTTTTTTATTGAATTAAATGAAAGAAACATGAAATTTTCACATGTTTTAAATATAAATAAAATGTACTTATGTACAAGTTTAGAAATAAAAATCATTGTTTTTTAAACATCTCCGTCAATGTAAGCTGTTTTGCGGTCTTCAACCGTTTTCGGGCAGCCAGGTCACGCATTCGCTTGACGGTGAGCAGTTGCAAGTGGTCACACTCGGGCTGACGCTCCATCCACTTCAAAGCAGTCTCGAGGCCGGCAAATGCTTCACTAGCTGATGGTCCAGCGTCTACTTCAACATCAGCAGAAAGTTTTTCTTCCACTTCCACTTCAACATCTTCTCTCACACTTACAACAATTTCATCGTCATTGAGAATTTGAAAACCAGGGTCAGACGTGTCACAAGCCATCCACTCTCCTACATCTTCAGCACTTACTTCTGTACAACCAGGAATTTTTACAATCATTTTTCTTATTTCCTCTAGTGACAACGCATCTTTATCATCATCATCCTCTCCATATTCTTGTTTCTCATTTTCTTCAGATTCTTTTTTTTTGTTCTTCTCAGACGGTAGGCCTTTCAGTTTATTCCACGCACGTCTTAGCGTCACTGCCGTAACCAAACTCCAAGCTTCCGCTACCATATAACAGCAGTCCTTTAAATTTATTTTGCTATGATTTGCCAAAACCAATTCTTCATCTTCAGCACCTTCGATCAGCAGTTTTCTCAGCAGTTGCCTTCTGTAATGGCGCTTCATTGTTTCAATAACAGACTGGTCCATGGGTTGCAGCAAACTTGTAACATTGGGAGGCAAAAACGTCGTTTTAAACTGCCCATTCTCTCTTTCCAACAGTTCTGCTGTAGGATGAGTGGGTGCGTTATCAACAATTAAAAGCACCTTACTGCCTTCTTTTCCCACCGATTTTTGGTGCTTTTTCACTTCAGGAATAAACACTTCATCATACCATTCGGTAAACAAAGCTGCAAACACTGGCTTCGCGGGGGGAAGAATAATAGCGCACTTAGACTTTTTTTGGACAATTTTTTTGTGATTCGGATAATCGGCGATTCGGATAGTCGGAGTTCGGATAATTGGAGTTCTACTGTATTTCTAAATACTTAAATATTATAGATAAATTACACCCCGACACATAACAAATGACACTCATCATTATTGGTCCTGGGTGGAAATCGAACCGAATGTTATTTATTTAGAAACACACCCGCCTGTCACAGTATGTCTTACGAATCGTGATGCTGAGCGCATCAAGGCGATGTGTGTAAGAAACTGTGTTGTTTCTGATCAAAATAATCTACAAAATGTGTTATTTTCAAATCCTTCCATATATGTAGTGTCGTTTGTCACGAGCACTGCATTAACATACTACCTATTTGACTATGTTGCCGGGAAATCCGAGCCCCTAAACATTTACAACTATATTTCACTAGTTCGAACCCGCTACCATATGATATCATCATCATCAACACCTCTCCTTAGACCACTGCTAGCCAGACGGGTATGGGGTTTGTGTCAAGTTTTCTTTTTCCTGTAGTCCTGTGTAGTTTGCTCCCTTAATCGGCTCTTACGACACCCACGGGATGAATAGGGGTGGTGACGCTTCGTATTCTAAATCACCACACAGACGCCATAACATAGCAAGTCTGTCATGGCAACCGCTAACTTCCTATGTAGTTGATCTACAGAACGTTAAAGACAAAGATGAAACGAACCGATAACACACCTCACACACGTCCGCAGTGCGTAGCATTTAAACAATTAGCTGTGATGAAAGTCTGCAGATGAGTGCCACCGAGTTTATAGGCGTTTAGTTTTGTGTTACGCTCACTGCTCCGCCCCTGATAGTCGTGGCGTGATGTTAAATAAGTCTATAACCTTCCTCAACAATAGATAGCCCACTATTTAATCCGATCTTTTTAGATAACGTTCTTTAACGAAACGTTTACGTTTATAAAGTTCTGAATTTAGAAAAATAAGTAGAATGCTTTTAACCAAATACAGATTTATAATATCTAGTGTACGAGTAGATGTTATCTTTAAAAAGTCGCTGTACGCGTCTGTCTTTATATTCGCTAACTTCTCCTAAACCATGCAACGGATTTTGATGTAGTTTTCATCATCAGTTAGACTATTTTTCAAGGAAGTTTTGTGTAACGAAAAATATTTTTTTTAATTATGTACTAGACATTGTAGTCATTCTAAATTACACCCCTGCGAAGCCAGGGCGGGACGCTAGTATACTACACATAATATATGGTACAGGTTTTGAAAAAAAATCCTGTTAATATTTTTACATACTTTTCAAGTAAAGTGAATTTGTTCGACGTGCCTAATACCATAACGCTATGAAATATAGGAGCGGAGTAGTGAGCCTACACTACTAGGAACTCCAAGTCGCCAGCGCACTGATGGACAGACAGACGAACATGGAGAAACTATTTATAAACCCCGGGGCCTTCGAAATTCGACTATGGATTCTTGAAAACAGAGCAACCTTAAGGGTGGAATTACTATGGCAGTTTAACACCTCAAATTTAACTCTACATCGACGACTTTAGAACTAATTCTCAAAGTTCGTCTTTCTATCGTGTCAAGAGGCCCTTTCATTTGCCTTTGTCATATATTTCAATCAAACTATTAAAGTAGCCGCTATAATGTTTGTCTTGTCTCTTTTAACGCATATTATAAATAAAACTTTTCTTATTAAAATGATGAACTAAGTTTCTTCACCCTGTGTGAGCCAGGGACGTCTCCGCCGACCTTCACACAAAATTATACTAAATTTTTCATTGAATAAGGTTCAAATTACAATACACCAGTGACAACGCAACCTTAAACCGTGTACAATGAAATCGAAACTCTATTCAGGTTAATGTAAAGAATAAAATACAATGGGTATTGTGGATACCTCATGGTACCGATTGCAAATAAAGGGTTGTGAGTTCAGGTGCTTTGTGGCTTGATGTCTGTTCGTTAATGTAATCGTCAATTACTCATACATAACTTTTAAATCGCAACCAATATTTGAAGAAGATTTCATTTAGCGATAAGGCCGCCATTTGTGTACCACATCGGCTTTGTATACTTAAAAGCAATATTGTGTGTATGTGTTACGATATAGTTTGTTCTACTGTATGGTGTGTCGGTTGGTTTAGTGGTTCCTGCCCATGGTGTGTAATTTATCTATAATGTATAACTCGTCTATCTGTAATGTGTAACTATGTATGGCGTAGTGGTTTGTGTAACGGACTGCTATTCCAAAAGTCGCGGGTTCGATTCCCGCTCAAGTTAAACATTTGTGTGCATGAACATTTAATGTTTGATTTGGTCTGGGTGTTTCTATGTATAATAAGTATGTATTTACAAAAAAAGTATATATGTATTTATATCAGTTGTCTAGTAGCCATAGTACAAGCTCTGCTTAGTTTGGGACTAGATGGCGTAGTTTGAATGTGGTAGAATCATCATCATCATCATCATCAACAGCCTTTAACAGTCCACTGCTGGACATAGGTAGAATATTATTATTATTATATTATTATAACTTCACTGCACCTCGCCGCTTCCTACTGCGTTGAGTGTTATGGGTACGATCCCTACATGGGACAACACTTTGTGTGATCCACAAATTGTCGTTCTAACTCTGGGTGTTCTTTGTGTCCGTTTCATGTTTGTTTGTAAAAGTTCCCTCGAAACAGGATATATTTCTATTGCGGGAGTTAAAAAAAAAGAAACAAACCCTGTGCCAAACCGTCTAGCAAGGGTGGTATAGTAGACCAAAACCTCCTTTCTAGGTAGAGGCCTATGTCCTGCAGTGGAATATTATAGACTGTTGATGATGATGATGATTTAGTAATATATTTATTTTTATTTATTCATATAGGACAACTTACAAAACATACACTAATACATAATTTACAAACATGTTTTACAAATATTTTCTGAGTGTTGTCTTACTTACAAGTTGCCACGGCATGGTAAGGGACAGTTGCATCTAAGATTACAATGCAATATCTATAATAATACACAATAATATACACAATATAAGTATGTTTATCAGCAGTCTGGTTACCAAAGCACAGGCTCTGCCTACTTTGGGAGCAGGGTACAATAATTATGCTTTAACCTATTAATCGGTAGACATTCTGTGGCCATACACAAGCTGCTAATGCACTAACATTATGGTCTCATTGTACCCACGCAGTGAATGAAAACCAAATTTGCTTGGTCTTCCCTCTGAACAGTCCTCAGCCTTAATGAGCTTAACGACAGACAATTTGGACAACAAACTGTTGCTTCACACACATTGACAAAGTAGTTTGAAGAACTGCCGTTTAAAAACTCTAACGTTGATATTAATGGTCGCGGAAACATCATTATCGTTGTATTACGAACTTTATGAACAGGACAACAGAGTTCAATGTACTATATTAGTTCGCATAATACTACTGTGGTGTGGTAAGTTTGTTGATTGTTAGTCACAGTCAAGATATTGTTCAATTTTAGATAATTTCAAAGAAGGTCTTCATACAATTAAATACGAAAGGTATGACGTCATCATTTACCGTCTTTATTGCATTTCGCGTTAACATATTGCTGGTAACAAGAAGCTTTATAATAATAGCTAGCGATCCGCCCCGGCTTCGCACGGGTGCAATGTAGATACTACTAATGTGGTGTAAGTGTGGAGTAGTTAATTATTCTATTATTATGATAGGACTATACTACGGGAATTATTTGATTGCGCTTTTTATGGGCCCACTCTGATCCTGCCGGCCGCTGCCACCCGGAACGGACGTAAGGCTCAACGGTCGTTGGACCTCGCACATTAAACCGTTAATATCTTCTAAAGTATTCATTTTAATGATATGCTGTAAAGAGCAATTTTAATCTACATTAAATGAACAACGTATCTAACGTATTTAATTGGATAAGGAATAATAATGTATTGTTTAAAATAGATTCTTAAATAACCCATTTTTGTAATATTTAAAAGATAAAAGAGGTTACTGTGTGTTATCCTTAGGAGATAGACATACACCATCGCGGACTTTTTTGTAGATTTACAAAAGATATACAATACCGTAGCACATTATTTTGATTTATCTCTCAAGGTTTAGAGCCAGCGTTTGAAATGAAAGCGCACAAAAACATGTTTTTTACAACTAATCTTTGAAATTCTCGCATTTCTCTAATATGCATGTATTATACATACATATAAACCCGCCTCTTGAATCACTCTCTCTATTGGTGAAAACCGCATTTAAATCCGTTGCTTAGTTTAAAAGATCTAGGCGTACAAGAAAACAAAAGTTGCTACATTTTATTCTATGTAAAGAAGATAACTTCTTTACACATTTCACTCACGGCAGTGTAATACCAAACTAAACCTAACCAATTTTGAAAATTATTTCACCAATGTAAACCAAAGTAGGTTTGACAAAAGACAAAATGTGCTTACCCACACCCACAACGAAACGAACGAAAGGGCCATGCTTCGGCACAAACGGGCCAGCTGGACTGGACTGATCACGTTTCGACCGAAGGACACCGATCATGATCGTGAGAGGAGAGGTATTTAGGCACAGTTTGTGTGAACGAACCACGAACGAACCATGGGACAGTACATACTGGACAGCTGGAGTGGACTGATACCAAGGCCCTACAAAAAACTGGTGTTAAGGAGTTATTTCCTTACTGTTTCTTTCCTAATGATAAATTACAGCCTGACACAGAATAATGGAACGTGCTCATCAATTATTTGTGTGTCATATTATATGTTACTAGCTGACCCGCGCAACTTCGTCTGCGTCTCTCAATAGTAATAAATTTTCTCCGTTTTTTAAACATTCTTCATTGGTGTTCCGCTCCTATTGGTCTTAGCGTGATGATATATAGCCTATAGCCTTCCTCGATAAATGGGCTATCTAACACTGAAATAATTTTTCAAATCGGACCAGTAGTTCCTGAGATTAGCGCGTTCAAACAAACAAATAAACAAACAAACTCTTCAGCTTTATAATATTAGTATAGATAGGTGGGAATCGAACGTCGTGGGTTCGATTCCCTTTGGCTTAGCAGTCAGGGTCAATAACCAATGGACCAACAGACCTTCATTCCATGTCACCTAGGCATCTTTCTGCATTTGTATATTGAATTGGTAACATACTAAAAGGTTTTGGCTCGTTTACTTGATGTCGACGGCCTGCCTGAGGCTAATCCTCCTTGGGGATATAATCGTTTTTATGCGGGACATAGTTAGATATATATAGGGAGGGTAATGCTGATAGGGCAAGGGATACCGCTAGTCGCGGAACAGAATAAGAGTTTAATAGCTCGAAAGGCCTAGGGTTGGGCACGTTGGGCAACACAGGAGCAAAAACTGTCTTAGCAATGGCCAAGGACCACTTCTAATCCAAGCTATAGCAGGCAAAATTTAACCCTCACTTGCGCGGAAAATGCGCTAAACTGTCGATGCCATTTTAATTCAATACCCAGCATTAGCATTTATAGTGTTTACTGGATAGAGAGCTGCGTGTGCGCATGCAATCCACACATTATGTCCGAATAAAATCTAAAATCAATATTAATCCACAACATGATACATAGCCTGTCTAAATGTCGACAGAAACGAGTTCCGATTATCGATACAATCGATTAGTTCCGATGTTATATAATTATATTCACACACCTCAATTGAGGTGCTATTTTTTGACAATAAAATACTTATATCGGCGATAGTGTAATGACTAAGGTGTCAGAACTTTTGATCGAGTGATTGTGGGTTTGAATCCTATCCGTTATACTGTCGACGTGAATACCTTACACGAATATTCAGTTTTGTTACGAGCCAGGAGTTCGGCAAATAAAAGTAGACGTTTATTTTACCGTATACGGTATTACCAAAATTGGCACTGTATTTATCAACACACAGTTTTACAAACAATAACTTCACTAAATAACTTCTAGAATGTCGCTTAGATGTTAATCCGCTGTGTCGTAAAACAATACTCGCCCGTACAGCCAACACACTCAATAACTAGAATAATCCCTGTTTCCCTTTTAGGAAGGAGTACGCTCTTTCTTGAAGAGTTGAAGGTCGTATCCTGTTCCACAGACCAGTTGTGTGAGGCAAAAAGTGTCTTGAAAAGCGCACAATGGGAGAGCGCCAATCATCCAGGTGATGGGGATGAAAATTCTGCCGTGAGGAATGATGGTGGAAAGTTGCGGCCGGTACTAGTCCGAATAATTCATCGGAGCACTCTCCGTGATACATACGATAGAGAATGCAGAGTGAAGCTACATTTCAGCTACATTCTTTTAACTTCTTTATAATAGCTCATTTAATAAAAGGCACTTCGCGGTTGCATCCAGTGGAACGTGGGTTGCCACACGTCGCCCTTGGCATATATATCTTATTCACACTGCGTATTGACAACCTTGGCCAAGGTCCGGAGTAGATTAAACACTTGAAACAAAACACGTTGAATAGTTATATTTGTCTAAAAACTTATTTTACTACATTTTGGAGCACCGAACGTCGACATTTGAGTTATTTTAAAATGGGATACCCATCACCATCTTCATCAACAGCCTTTAATAGTCAACTGCTGGACATAGGCCCCTCATTAGGAAAGAGGTTTTCCTTCTCTTTGCAGTTCTGCTGTCTTGCGTAGCTTGCTCCCTTAGTCGACTCTTACGACATCCACGGGATGAACAGGGGTGGTGACACTCTGTATACTTAATCCGTCACCACACGGATATTTACCATGTTTAATTTCGAGAATTAGTTTCCTATAGGTATTTTGGCACCGCTGCAAGCGCCATGATCACGGATGAACTGCGTGGCACTGGTAAATATGCCGTTTATGACAACTTATCAAGTATAATGTGGTTACTCTCTAAAGTAAATCTATGCTAATTTAATAAAGTCAAGTATAAAACAAACAAACCCGTTGGGCCAGTGTGGTATAGTAGGCCAAAACCTCCTTTGTAAGGAGAGGCCTATGTCCAGCAGTGGACTGAGGCTGTTGATGATGATGAAGTATAAAACTACCAGTTAAATTTGAACAATCGTATTATTCCTATTAATCACAACTCTTAAAGAACGCTTCTTTACAGAAAGACGGAGTTTTTCACAGAGAGAGAGAAGTTATCAGATGCCCAAGAAAAGGAGGACTCTTCTTCCCTAGTGTATCTTCTGACACTTACTTATCGAATGCTCATTTCCCCTCTTATACCAGAAAAATATGTTACTATAATCACACATATTTATATGTAGTCAAATTGTTTTTGTCACCCAAAAAAATGATTGTGCTCATCGCATGTGTCCTGGGTAGGAATCCCACAACCTCTAACTCAACGGTCAGGTTCACAAACCACTAAACCGAATCGTCTTATTGTCCATTGTGTTCAGTATCAGGCAACAATCAATAGCCAACTTTGTGCAATGGCGTTATGGGGGGTGCGGTGGGCCGTGACCTCGTGGACCAACCTTCACGCTTGCTCGGTAATTACTCACGAACCATGATGTTTGGAAATAGGTGACCCGGACATGAGCCACTCCAATATTTATATCGATTTGGAGCTATAAACTGACACCAATATCTTTGGGAACACCCACATAATTGTGACATAAAATATTTAAAGGTTTTGGTCGCAGTAAGGACCAGTTGTAACCCTATACCAACCCGTCTGGCCAGCGTGGTATAGTAGGCCAAAACCTCCTTTCTAAGGAGAGGCCGTGTCCAGCAGTGGACTAGTATCGGCTGTTGATGATGATGAAGCACCAGTTATTGGCTCTGAATAAACGCCATATTGGCAAGAGATAAGTTACAACTAATTATAATAAGGATACGATAGTAAAGGAGTGCTAGTACATTATTTAATTTGGCAATAAACAATTCTCCTTCCATCTTTCAAATGTAGGTACTAATTAACACGCTGTAATTAGCTTGCTGTGTGTGTACTCGTATCTATGTCTCGGAATCTTAGAACTCAATTGTCTCCCTTTAAGAAGTCAAATTGAATTCAAACTTCGCAGTTATCAAGGACCGAATGACAATACAATAATTTGATAATTTTGTTATTGTCCTGATCAGGATCTAGAGGATTAACGGTTTTTTTCCATTAACATTACGGTAGTTTCTTGTGTCACGTACTAAGGTGAGTGCTGAAGCATATGTGACTTACCTACTTGTTACTTTTGTCTTAATGAAAAAATAACCATCATTATTGACTAAAAAAGCATAAATAAATTATAGTTTATAAAACTAAAAAAAAAACACGTTTTTGTAACTAAAAAGTAGACAATAATTATCTATGAGTTCAAAAAGGAAAAAGATTTTATCGTAAAAATTCATGGGGTGCTAGATGTCAATTGTTGTAAATATCAATAAATGACAGATTTATTATATATATATTTTTTATGTTAGAGGGGGCAGACGAGTAGACGGGTCGCCTGATGGAAAGCGACTATCGCCGCCCATGAACTGCAACTCAGGAGTCACAAACGCGTTGCCGGCCTTTTTAGTTAGTAGTATAGTTTTTTAAACTATAATTTATTTTAAGCTAAGTATTACTTACGAAGTCCTCCATAAACTGTTGCCGTGATAAATGTAGGAGAAATTTGGTACTCACCTGAAACAAAAGAAAGTGAAAACATTAGATAAACTAATACAGCTATTAAAAATAACACAAACCGACTTTAAAAAAGAAGCCTCGGATTACAACATTTTTTTTCCTTTTTGTTTGATGATATATTTCTATTCTACTATTTCTACTCCAGGTCCCATGCAAGGATTTCATTCCTAGGGTACACCTGGTTCCCCGGCTAATAATACCTGAGACGGCAAGCGGTTTTCATTCGGTTCGAGTCCGACATAACCACTGGTGGGTGGTGGTATCCGCACAGAAAAAAAAATGCAAAAATATTTTATTTTCAAGGTGGCAAATTAAACAATGAAGAATACATTTTTTTACATTTTATCATGGTTTAAAGTTATTTTTTGTAATTCAGCCCGTAAGGACACCGACATAACCTTTGTAATTGTTCATAGTTACTGTCTTTTTTGCAATCTGTTCTGTGTTGCAAAAAGTAATAAATATATCTAATATGCCTTCTGAGACTATTTCCCTCTGTACGAATATTCTCAGCATCAAACATAATGGTATATTCCCTGAGAAACCTTTGACAGTGACAACCACTTACTAGAACTGAAAGGCACTTCATTGGCAAAAGGCTTACGAAATTACATTAAAGGAAATGGAATTTCCTCATTCACAGACGTCTACTCTCTACATTGAAAGTAAGAAAAACAATTGCCTACATTGGTACATGGGTTTACAATAAATGTTGTTATTTCCGAACCGATAAGACCTTCAAGAAAAGAGTGTACTCCTTCCTCAAGGGCCGTTTATGGGCGGCAGTAGTCACTTCAGTCCATCAGGTAACGCGTTTGCTCGTGTGCCCCTCTATAAAAAACGTATGCGTCTCGGGACGCCCGACAGAAGTGGTAACTTAAACTAATCTAAGTTGAACCATTTAATATTGAAATTATTTAACTTGAGAAAAGCTTAGGTTATTACTTAAATTTTATGTAAAGCGTCTGTCCGAAATACGGCTGGCGCTGTGGGTTAGAGTGAGAGAGGAGGAGCCTGCCTACCGCTGCCGTATGCGTGAGAGAAAGGGAAGCCAGACAGACTGGCGCCGTAACGAAGCGGTTTACCCTCCCATAAGAAGTTATCACTTCAAAAAAATTACCGCATTCAACGTTTTACTATTCTTTAGCCTAACAAACTAAAGCACAACGCTGTTTTTTAATTGGATGCCGTTGGCATGTCGTTTGGCATATACATAATAATAAACCTATTTATCAATAAAACAAACAGTAACGACTGAAATGAACTACTAATGCGACTCACCTACATTACGTGTTAATTTACCACAACAACAGTATAAAAATAACTTGAGCTAGTAGAACGACATTTTTAAACATGTAACACTTTTCCACTCACATCTGTCAGCTGTCAACTGTCACACAATTACTGTCAACTGTCAGTTGCGAGTTGCAGTTATTTAACATAGTAAGTACTACGCTAATAGCGCATAACATGCTATTAACTGTGATTATAACGGTTATAAACGATACCGCTCGCTAATAACACAGTGGCGGTAAAAAATGACAAAGTGACGAGACGTTTTTTTTGGTCGGACGAATCCGGAGAGATAAGCTTTGGTAAGACTATGGTGTAGGAGGCAAATGAGCAGACTGGTCACCTGAAGTTAAGTGACTAGCGCCGCTCATGAACACATGCCATTTAAGAGACACAAGTGTACTGCTGTAACCTTGGGCTACGGTAACGTCACGGGCTACGGCAACGAAAGAAATGCTTTACTAACAGCGATTTTATGTGAATCCATGGTAACACACTGGTGGAGCCCGTGCAAGCGGGCCGAATCATGACCTATTCGTATTTATTATACATGTACTCGGCCCTACAATGTTAATAGAAGGAAAACTTGACACAAACCCTTTACCAACCCGTGTGGCCAGCGTGGTATAGTAGGCCAAAACCTCCTTGCTAAAGAGAGTCTTATGTCCAGCAGTGGACTGTAATTGAGCGTGAGAGAGAGAGTACTCGGCCCAGATCCAGTCTGAAACTAGTCTAGCATGTTTACTGACCAAGAAATAACCTAACCACAAATTTTGGTACGTTAATTTCTACATCGCAGTATTAACCTCAACGATCACTGAACATTCACGTCAGTGCATTAGCTGCTGTCACCCTTGTCAAGTAGGAGCGACATGATACGGTATGCGATATCGTTGCGTGACACACGCACATCACACTCGTAACTATCAATCAAAGTTAGGACACAAAGAAAACAGACTGCGAGTCGGATCAAAGCACGAAGTGTTCCGTACAGTCTTATAAGATTTAACACTGCTTTTGAAGGATCTGTAGGCCAATTAAAGTGCCCGTTCGCTTCTCTTGAGGAACTCTTCGAGGTCCGGCAGACTCAGTCCTATTTCCTAGCCGCGACTGGCGATATCCCTTATAATACCTCCCTCGCCATTACCACAATTTTACTTCTCCCTTTGTCTTAGGCAATCAAAGGCAGGATTTTTTTAAATAATAACTTATTACATTTATTTATTTTTAATTTATAACTTTATGCACATTTGTACATCGGCGGACTTAATGCCCCTGGCATTCTCTTTAGGTAGTGTAGAAATCGTGAGTGGTAGGCGCATATAGGTTATAACACTAATCACTAAGATATACACTACACATCTCACACACGGCAGTCTGATCCCAAACTAAGCAGAGCCTGTACTATGGTAACAAGACTACCGATAAACATACTTGCTTGATTTCTAAATGATCTGGTACCCGCGAATGCGTTCGCGTGGAAATTAAATACGCGACTGCAGTCCGTGAGGCCTCGGTTTCGATTTCCGGACTGGGCAAAATTTTTGAGGAAAAATAGCCTAAGTTACACCATATATAGACAGTAAAATATTATTAAAATTGATCTAGCCGTTTTGAAGATTACCCGGAACAAACAGAAAGACAGACAGACAAAACATGTTCTTAGGCATAGCTATCGTACAAATACCTGTCTGAGCGTGAAAAAAACTATTATTTTGATATTACAAACAGACACCAATTTTATTTCAAACAAATGATTGCACTCATCACACTTGGTCCTGGGTGGAAATAGAACCCATGACCTCCGGCTTAGCAGTCAGAGACACTAACGACTAGACCAACAGGCCTGTTGTTGCATTAATTAAGATGATGATGAAAGGCATTTTTTAGGTCTATAACGTACACTGGAGTTGACCTGCCAGTTTAGTCAAATACATTTAATTAAAGGAAGGAAGATAAAAAAATCGTAGGGCACACCTAAATACCGATAATAATGTTTTACATAAAGCCCCCGAAACAAAAATCAACACAACAACAAAAAAACAACTGCTCATTGAGACTGTTCTAGGCTAGGAAGGGAGTAAACAGTGAGATGACGCATGACAGAGTAGAATGGAAAAATCATACATACTGCGCCGACCCCAAATAAAATTGGGAAAAGGGTAGGCAGATGACATTGAGACTGTTCTAATAAGGCCAGACATGGTATATATGCTGTAATTTTATGAGGAGTTGGCTATCCCGCAGACTATTTGATGCAGCAACAGGTTTCAGGTACCATGTTGTGGAAATACCATTAAAGTAACAGTATACCAAATTTCAGATCAATCGGACCTGTGGATTTTGTGAGATTCCTTTATCTCCTAGGAATTGAGCTCCTAGGAATTAAGAACCATCTCGATCACATCGGCTTTCGAACAAAAAATCCGAATTGAAATTGGTTCGGGAGCTATGATGCCACAGACAGAAAGATACACAGATTCGCAGATACACATTTTAAACTAATAACACCCCTCGTTTTCCGTCGGGGGTTAAAACCTCTACCATATTTAGATAGCGACTTTAATGAATATTGTAATAAAGTACTAATAAGCTTGCACAACATACTCTTTACGTGTGTGATAACAATGCCCCACGATTAGATATGTTATCTATGTGTGATTACTTAATAATACCGTGAGAGAGCCATTAATTAGGTCGAAGCACGGCACAAACGCAGGACGACAGCACTGCTAAGAGAAGGAAAACTTGAAACAAACCCTATATACCAACCCGTTTGGCTAAAACCTCCTTCCTAAGGAGAGGCCTATGTCCAGCAGTGGACTGTTATAGGCTGTTGGTGGTGGTGGTGTTGGACGGCACAAATGGATCGACTCAGTCACAGTAATACCACAGCGTTACAGAAAACCAGCGTTAAGCAGTTCTTTCGTTGATTTCCGAGTGAGTGAGCCCCAAAACACCCCTCCCACCCCCTCCTTGCTTCTGATGCTGAGGAGGGACTCATAGGGCAGCAATACTACTGTACCACAACATAGGCAGACGAACGGACAGGTCTCTTGATATGCGTTGCGAAGAAGAATTGGAGAGAAGAATGGATTTGGGCTCTGGAGACAACTGCACCCGTACACATTTGTTTGTAGATTTTTGTGTGCCTGGAATCGATTCTCTTAGTTTTTGCACTTTAGTTTCGAAAGAAAAAGTTACTTTTGAGTTCTCGAAATACCTTATTTTAACAAACTTAAAGATTTTAATAGCAAAAAAATATCTTTTTTGTGTGGTAATGCGAAGAGTTAATTAGTCAATATAAAAGATTTTAAAAGCCATATTAAAGGGTGCTTCTTTTGATTGCGTTGACTTATAAAGTTTATTTTTTTTTACAACCTTAAGGGACACGCAGACATTTTTACTTCATCATGAGCCTTTAATAGTCCACTGCTGGTCATAGGTCTCTCCTTGGCAAGGAGGAAGAAAGGAGAAAGGAGGTTTTGGGCTACTATACCACGCTGGCCAGACGGGTTGGTATAGGCTTTGTTTCAAGTTTTCCTTCTCTTTGCAGTGTTGTTGTCTTGCGTATTTTGCTCCCTTAGTCGGCTCTTACGACACCCACGGGATGAATAGGGGTGGTGACACTGTATTCTTAATTAGTCACCACACAACACAATGTTAATTAATATCGTATATCATCACACCATGAGAAAAAGTCTTAACTAACAAACAGATAGACAGACAAACAACGAAGTAACAGCATAGGATTTCCTTTTGTCTTTTGTTGAACAGAATACCTTAACGAGAGCGAAGGTGCGTTTAGAAGTTCGTTCAATATAATTACATATTACGTGAAGTATTCTCAATGCGGTACACAAGATACCGCACTGCTGTTTATGTACCACGTGGTGTTGTTGTTTTAACTCTCTAATAAAAGGGGTCATTGCCACTGCGGATGTGACGTGGCACGTTTGGATCGCAGACGTGAGGGACACGCGGCGGGTTCACAGACGTTACGGCAGACGGCCGGGAGCCAGGGCTGTCAACACGCTTAGTTTTAAGCGAGCTGGCGAGTTGTGAAGAATCTTTGGGGATTGTGCTTTGATCTTCCTTTAAAATGGTTTGAACGAATGATAATAACTCGACACGATTTCCTGTATTTCCAACTCCTCCAATTTTCTTCTGATTAATTTTGTTGCGGGTTCCAAGACAGTTTAATTTCTTCCTAAGACTTCCCGAGTGTCATAACTCGGTATGTTCGTGGGTCACTGCTGTGGATCCTGGTGTGCAGGAGTTACAGTGGTGGTCGTGTGGGTGGGATTGGCGTGAGAAAAACGGCCGTCTGATCCCAAACTAGACAGAGCCTGTACTATGATTACCTGACCGCTGATTACCATACGTAGATATTCCTAAATACATACATCCATACTATACATATTATAAATGGGAAAGTGTGTCTGTCTGTCTGTTACCTCTTCACCTTTAAACTGCTGAATCGATTGAGTTGAAATTTGTTATGGAGATAGTTTGAGTGCCGGAAAAGGATATAGCATAGTTTTTATCCCAGAAATCACCCTTTAACACCTTTAACAAGGGGATGGAAGTTTGTACAGGAAATCAATAATCGCTAAACCAATTTAGATGAAATTTGGTATGAAAATAGTTTGATTCTTGGGGATGGACATAGGCTATACTATTTATCGCGATAACCGACATACACAAGCCTTGGGCAAAAACTAGTATTATATATGAATTACACCCAGACACAGAACAAACGATCATGCTCATCAGACAATATTTGTCTCGGGTGGGAATCGAACCGACGACCTCTGGCTTAGATCATTAACCACTAGACCAAGAGGCTCGTGGATATCCTTTTGTATACAGGATTGTTACAGAGAACAGTGGTCAACTTTGTGTCATTCCTCTCATTATCCTGCCAGTGATTTGGTAAAAATAATAATAATATAATATTGTACCGCATACACACAACGCCATCTAGTCCCAAACTAAGCAGAGCTTGTACTATGGGTACTAGACAACTGATATAAATACATATTATACTTTTTTTTTTTGTAAATACATACATATACATAGAAACACCCAGACCAAATCAAACATCCAATGTTCATGCACACAAATGTTTGACTTGAGCGGGAATAGAACCCGTGACCTTTGGAATAGCAGTCTGTTACACAAACCACTACGCCATCCGGTCGTCAAAGGGACCGAAGTGTGAAACAGGAAGACGGGGAAGCGCTTTTCTATTTGAGCAATGAGTCTGTCACATGGTAGGTAACATATCAGATATTACACATCGTATTTCTCTTTCACTCTTGAGCTGTAAGTGTCCATGGACTGCGGTAGTCACTTACCATCATTGTTTGCCCGCCCCTCACCCTACCCCTATGCAAGAAAACCGGTCAGGTACGAGTCGAACTCGTGCGCCGAGAGTTCCAGACCTACCCAGATTTTACGTAGATTTTTGCGTACGTTAAGTACCAAAATGTATCTTAATTTACAACTTTTTTATTTTTTGGAATTATTCCTTTATTTGTGCTGTAAGACGTTTCTTTTTGCCAAATTTCGTGATTCTAGGTCAACGGGAACTACCATATAGGTTTTCGACCCAAAACCTTTAGGGTACTTCCGGTTTACAAACGGACAAGAAAGTGATCGTATAAGGGTTCCTTTCTTACCTTTTGAGGTACAGAACCCTAAAAAGTACCTAATATTAGTTTTATTGGTTAATTTCGAAATTAAATTTATTAGTTTTAAATTAAGTAACATTTCTACATCAACGGCTGCTGTAGGCTCTGGCTAATACTTGTAGATATTCTGTACACGCTACCAACCCTATTATTACTTTATATTTTACTACAATAAAAGATTAACCTGCATTAATTTAGTAGTTTGTGTAACGTAATACTAATTTTCGTTTAACCTCATTTATATTGTCCTACTTTTGTGGTCCGTTCGTGTAAAATAGTACATCAGCGCGTTAGAATAATCGCGATGGGTTAAAATGCAAAAAAAAAGTATTTTCCCTTTACTTGAATAATTGGCACTCCACCACTGTACCACCCTCGTACAAAATATCTGTGACCCACCAAACCTTTAGAAAATAGCGTACTTCTACGTAAAACGGTGCTGAGTTGCAGGCGTCCATAGGTGGTCTTAGACAGGGTGACCCCCTTGATCGTATGCACCCAATATCATAAAAAAAGATTCGTTTTCTCCTCTTTTTTTTTCCGTGCGGAAATCCCATCGGATACCACCTATCGATGGCATGTCGGACTCGAACCGACTAAAACCGCACGCCGTCTCGGGTACTAATAGCCGGGGAACCAGGTATACCCTAGAAAGAAGTCCCTGGTGCCCCGATATACCTCGGTCCATCTACAGACGAGTAGAGGACCCCCCCTCCCCCGTGTGGGAACCCCATGTTCCCTCTGCTCCCTGGAAGCGAGCGCGCTTCGCAACGCGCTCTGGGGTGACAAGGGAACAAGGGTGACAGATGGCCCACCTCTGCGAGGTTGGCCCCGATCTGTCGGACGCCCAATTCGGTTTCCGAGAGGGGCGTTCGACGATCGATGCCGTGATGCGCCTTAGGGCCGTGACCGAGGAGGCCGTGAGCTGCGGCGGAGTGGTGTTGGCGGTGTCCTTGGACATCGCCAACGCCTTCAATAGTCTGCCATTCAGCTGCATCAGGGAAGCGCTCCGCTACCACGGAGTGCCGGAGTACCTGAGGCGGCTGGTGGCAGACTATCTTGAGGAGCGAACCGTCATGTACGAGGACCGAGATGGCGTCTTGAGACGCAGGGCCATGTCGTGCGGTGTTCCGCAGGGGTCTGTCCTAGGACCTCTCCTGTGGAGCATCGGGTACGACTGGGTCCTACGAGGGCGTCTCCCCCCCGGGCTGGGTGTCATCTGCTACGCGGATGACACTTTAGTCACGGCCCGGGGGGCTAACTTCCAGGAGGCGGCGCGCCTGGCCGCCACGGGAGTTTCCCAGGTGGTCGGGCGCATTGAGGCGTTGGGATTACGGGTGGCCCTGGATAAGACGGAGGCCCTATTATTCCATGGGCCCCGTCGTGGTCCACCCGCCGGCGCCTCAATCGAGGTCGGCTCGGTCCTCGTACCGGTCCGGGCCCAGATGAGGTACCTGGGTCTGGTCCTAGACGGTAGGTGGCTCTTCGACGAGCACTTCCGACAGCTTGGTCCGAAGCTGGTGGACACTGCCTCCGCCCTAGGGCGACTTTTGCCCAATTTGGGCGGGGCCAGTGTTCCCACGAGGCGGCTGTACGCGGGGGTTGTCCGGTCCATGGCGCTTTATGGTGCACCGGTGTGGGTGGCGGCTCTGGCCGCCACGAATAGGGCGCGCCTCTGGCGCCCCCAGAGGATATTGGCGGTCAGAGCCATACGCGGATACCGCACGGTGTCCACCGAGGCGGCTTGCGCCTTGGCCGGAACACCCCCGTGGGATTTGGAGGCGGAAGTGCTCGCCGAAGTTTATCGGCGAGTGGCTGACTTCCGGGCGGAGAGCGGATTTCGCCCTCCGCCCGAAGACGTGCGCGAGTGGCGCGAAGCCGCTCGCCGAGCCACTATGGTGAGATGGTCGTTCCGGCTGGAGACTCCACGCGCTGGCTTCGCCGCCGTGGAGGCTCTCCGGCCGGTCATCGCCGAGTGGGCAGGGCGGCAGCACGGGACCCTTTCCTTCCGGCTGACGCAGGTGCTTTCCGGGCACGGTAGCTTCGGAAAGTACCTGTACTCGGTCGCTAGGAGGGAATCGAGTCCCGCCTGCCACCACTGCGACTGCGGTGAGGATTCGGCCCAGCACACGCTGGCGGTTTGCCCCGCATGGGCGACGCAGCGCCGGGCCCTCACTGCAGTCATCGGAGCAAATCTCTCGCTACCGGCCGTAATTCGCTCCATGGCCGGTAGCGACAGTTGTTTTACCGCGGTCGCAACCTTCTGCGAGGAGGTAATCTCGCAGAAGGAGGCGGCGGAGAAGGCCCGGGAGGACGACCTCCATTCGGACCTGATCCGCCACCGGCGAACCGGGCGGCGGAGGCGCGCTCACCCGCCCGGGTGGACGGGATGGGTTCTCCCCTCCACCCGCATTAGTTGGCCAGCCGCGAGGGGGCGGCGTCCGCATGTGCCGGTCGCCGCCTAAAGAGAGGGTCCACTGAGACGGAGCCCGCGTCAGGAGCGGGCCGGCGCTGGGAGGGGTCCAGAAGGAGATAGCTACCTGGACCCTTCCTAAACTGGAAGCGCAAAGAGGGCACACCGTGTGGTTTTAGTCGGTTCGAGTCCGACACACCGCCCCGCCGAACGAGAGCCCCGGCGGGGTGACGGTCCGAGGGGATTTCCACACGTAAAAAAAAAAAAAAAAAAAAGGGTGACAGATGGCCTCACCTGTCACCCCCAGGCCTGCACTTATGGAGGACGGAGGTCATTCTGCGACCTCCGGCGCCTGAGTCGCCTGCGGTACCTGGCCCGTTCCCGGGCATGGCGGGCCGGGAGTTTCATTTTCTCCCCTAAACACATTATCGACTTACAAACAAAGTAAACACTTGCTACCGTCTCTTTCATTCGTTATAGGGTAGACTCATAGCTGCTATGTAAAGCTAACTATCTGCGTATTGACGCTTTCCAATCGATGTAGTGGAAAATGCTCGGAAAGGACATTCACCCAAAGGCTGGTCTCGGAGACTCAGACTGACGACCATTCGATTTCGAAGATGCTTCGAATATATCGACCTCGTTACAAGAAAGAGAGAAGAAAACCTGAACTATATTATTATTTAAGTATATATATGTACGTATGTATTATGTGTATGGATTCTAGTGTATGATAAGTTTATGTACGCGTATTTGATATTACAACTACAAACAAACTTTAACTAAAATGCACCTACTTCCTGTTTTCTCTGCATCACCCAACAGTTGACTGGTAGATAATGCCTTAGGCATTAAGTCCGCCAATTCACCAAATGTGCATGATGTGTAAATAAAAAAAAAAACTTCTCTGAGGCTCTCTTTCTAATGTTCTAAACTACTAATTAGGTATTATGGAAAGACTATTTTTAAAATTTGGTTTTAGACGAAAACAAAGAATTGTTGAAAATCATAGTTGAAAAAGGTACTGAAAGTAGAGAAATTGCCTCACTGTAATCTAGTAGCATCATTTAGCTTTTTTATGCTTTTGGAAATCCGCGAAAGTTACCAAAAAGATAAAATTTACAAAATCAAATAAATAACCAATATATTTCTACATATTTTGAACTGTGCGCAAAATAGATTCGCACCTGTATAACCACAGCATGTTCACATTGCAGCAGTACAACCACTCACCACGTCTTCAATTGACCTACTGCGCCACCCTTGGCACTGCGCCCGACCCACTTATCTAGCGTGAGTCAACAACTCTCACACCAATTGAAGACGTGTTCAAATACTTACAAACAATGTTTTTACCGAACTATTTTTATCACTTTCTATTATTATACGTGGATACAGAGATCTAAAAACTAAAATGAACGCTTGAAAAAGAAAGGTAATTCATCTTAATTTGTTTAAAAGAATTGACTTTCAAAGTATAAAAATGAAGTTCACCATCGTTCCACACGACAAAATTTTCACCCCTATCAGTTGGATTTATTTATTTTATTTCCGAGATTTCACGAAACCCCAAAGAAAAATATCGCACGGCGTTAGATCGCACGAGCTTGGTGGCCAGTTGACATCAGATTTCGTGAAATAATGAAATACACACCACGCACACAACTGAACACACTGGTGAAGATATGGGCGTTTAATACGTCTCTGTCTGTCCCCACTCGGGGATATAAGACGTTAATATATATGTATAACTAGCTGAGACCCGCGTTTGTTGTTATAACCGCGGGTAACGCCGCGGGGCGAAGCTAGTCTAAAAAAAGTAACCTAAGTTACTCCTTATGTCATTAGCTATCTGCCAGTGAAAGTCCCGTCGAAATCGGTACAGCCGTTCCAGAGATTACCCTGAACAAACAGACAGACAGACAGACAAAAAATTGAAAAAAAACTTATTTTGGCATATGTACCGTGTAAACATACATATGCATTTAGTAAAAAGCGGTTATTTTAATATTACAAACAGACGCTCCAATTTCATTTATTTGTATAGATGTAAATAAACAAAATGTCATTATCGTCGGTGTATAAAAAGCGAACAAAGGTAATTCGGATTATTTATTTCGGATATACTTAGGACTCGACGGGACATTTTGTAACGGTAACGCGAAACTAATCAAACATCTACAAAAGTCCGCATACCTTTAATATCACAAATTAAATATTTTGAACATCCCCGACACAAGCATCAACCCCAGGTTTGGCTGCAGCATCAGGTACCATATCATTGAAATACCACTCAAGTAACCAGTACACTAACCAGTACTTCACAAATTCTAGAGAAGAACCATCTCGATCACTTCTAAACAAAAAACAACATCAAAATCGGTCTATTCGTTTAGGACACACAGACACATCAACTTATAACACCCCTCGTATTGTGTCCGGGTTGAAAAAACCGGTCAGGTACGAGTCGAACTCGTGCGTCGAGGGTTCCGTACCTACCCACGTAGATTTTAACGTAGGTTCCAAAATTTATCTCAATTTTCAACTATTTTTATTTTTTGGAATTATTCCTTTATTTGTGCTGTAAGACGTTTCTTTTTGCCAAATTTAGTGATTTTAGGTCAACGGAAACTACCATAGAGGTTTTCGACCCAAAACCTAAAACAAGTAGAGAAAATTCTGAAAAATAAAAAAAGTTGAAAATTAAGGTAAATTTTGGTACTTACAAGTTTTCGCGGCAAATCGAAATTAATTTGCCCATATCTTTTTATCCTGTTGACTCATGACCTTGATTTTTATACACCTAATAGGGACCATAGACCTCAGTATCTGGTATAAATTTCAACTTGCTAGGTCTACCCGTTCCAGAGAAAATGGGTGGTGACACACGGACATATGGACAAGAAAGTGATCTTATAAGGGTTCCTTTTTTACCTTTTGAGGTACGGAACCCTAAAAATAGGAATACCGCTCCCAATAGTTTATATTCTAAGAATCTATAGTTCAGTTGATAATACGCCGTTCACAAATGCTATATCGATGTGTGTTCAGACGCCATTTTCCATATGTAACACATACTCGTATATTATTGATTGTGAATAAGTCTCGCGTTGCATCAAGGTCGTGTGTCGTGTTCTACTGCTTCAGTTACATGCAGTTATAAATGATTGCTCCTGTAATGTCAGATCACATCACATTATCACATCAACAGCCTATAATAGTACACTGCTGGACATAGGCCTCTCCTTAGAAAGGAGGTTTTGGCCTACCACGCTGGCCAGACGGGTTGGTATAGGGATTATTTCAAGTTTTCCTTCTCTTTGCAGTGCTGTTGTCCTGCGTAGTTTGCTCCCTTAGTCGCCTCTTACGACACCCACGGGATGAATAGGGGTGGTGACATTTCGTATTCTTAATCCGTCACCACATGGATGTCAGATACAATACTATAACGTCTTTATTATTTCCTATATTAATATAAAGTCGAAGAGTGTATTTGCTTTGTCGGTAAAACGCGCTAATCTCAGGAACTACTCGTTCGAATTGAAAAAATATTTTAGTGTTGGATAGGCCATTTATCGAGGAAGGCTGTATTACATCACGCTATGACCATTACGAGCCGGTCATCAACGAAACATTTGCAAAAACGGGTTAAATTTATACCTTTTGGGCAAGGTAGGCGACGTTGTGCGGGTCAACTATTTTTTTTTTTTAAGTCACTCGGTGAAAAGCCGCAAAATAAATAAAATTTGTTTATTACCATATTTTATGTAACTTAACAGTGTCCTGTGTACACTAGGCAAGCTTGTTCTGTGAGTACCAAATACGATAAACAGTACAAATAACAGTTTTTGACACATACAACAGAAATATACCTAAATAAAGAAAAAACGGTCCAAATATTTCGAAAGCGAACTGGACAGAAAAGGAATTCGACTTATTTGACAAAACAGTAATTAAAATCTAGTTGGAAAAGTTGTTTTTACATAATTCACTAAACGAGTTTTCGACCAGATGTGAAATTTAGACAGTGGCCAATTCATTTAATCCTCTGTTAAACGCCACTAATTCACATTAAAACTCTGTTTAAAAGTAAAGGAAAAACATCATGTGTGGTCTATGGACCCCGACACTTCTTGCGGAACCAAGTGTAGAAAAAAAAACCGGTCAGGTACGAGTCGAACTCGTGCGCCGAGGGTTTCGTACCTACCCAGATTTTACGTAAATGTTCGGGAAAATTTGTAAGTACTAAAATTTATCTTAATTTTCAACTTTTTTAATTTTTTGGAATTATTCCTTTATTTGTGCTGTAAGACGATTCTTTTCGAACGAAAATCGAAATTTGCCCATATTTTTTATCGTGTTGACTCAGGACCTTGATTTTCATACACCTAATAGGGACCATAGACCTCTGTATCTGGTATAAATTTCAACTTGCTAGGTCTACCCGTTCCTGAGAAAATCGGTGGTGACACACGGACACACGGACAGACCGACCGACAGACAAAAAAGTGATCTTATAAGGGTTCCTTTTTTACCGTTTGAGGTACAGAACCCTAAAAAGGTCCTGTTACATATTTTTCGGCCTCGTTCTAATCCGCACAGTGTGTAAAGGGCGATAAGGATCTTCGTCCAAAAAAAAATATTAGCCCAAAAAACTTGCAAGTGTAACGAAACACAGAAAATCGATTGAAAAATAGACGAGAAAAATGTATTAAACCAGATTTTGGTTATTTGTTAATAATAGATCAACTTTTGTTTATCCTGTCTCTGGAGCACCCAAAGATTGATTACTAGAACATGTCTCAGGCAATGAGTTCGCACAGTGCATATACAATACAATAAATAAGTCCCGTCTGGCCAGCGTGGTATAGTAGGCCAAAACCTCCTTTCTAAGGAGAGGCCTATGTCCAGCAGTGGACTGTTACAGGCTGTTGATGATGATTGATGAAATAAGTAACGGGCCTGTTGGTCGAGTGGTTTGTGATAGTGACTGCTAAACCAAATGTCGTAGACTCAATTCCCATAAGTGATCCCTGAGTGTAATTTTATTTATTTATTTATTTCAGTTAGGAAAACCAACAGCTACAAAAATGAAATGGTCAGATTGATATGCTACATCAAGCCAATTACAGGTTTTCACGAATAGAATCATTGTAAATAACAGAGGTTCTGGAGCACTAACTAATACGACACTACACCTATACAACTATACAATAAATAATAATCGATCTAAAAATGTTACGATCTAAAAAATTCAAGGTTTAGCATACCGCGCACAACATTGCTTTTGGTATTAAAGGGATCAAGAGAGTATTCCTTGCACAATTTATTGAAATCTCCGCTCGCTCGCACAATATATGAATTTTTTTCTATAGATTGAGGAAGAAATTGGAATAGAAATGGGTGGATTAAATCTAATCGACTTACGGGGACATTAAAATTTAACTTTTGCAAAAGGCTAGGACAGTCAATCTCATTAGAAATAATTTTCAAAAGAAAAGAACAATCAGCTAATCGGCGTCGATTTACAAGTGGCTGGATATGAAATTTCTTACACAGACCAATGTAATTGTTTGAGCTATAAGGAATATTTAAACGAAACACAAGAACCTCAGAAAACGTTTCTGTATGTTCTCAATGCGATCAATGTACTTATGATAGCAAGGGTTCCAAACTTGCGAGGCATACTCCAGGTGGCTCCTAACAAAAGTACAGTAGAGAATTTTTAGCGTTTTAGCTTTTACGAAACATTTGGCAATTCTCATTACAAACCCCAAAGCCTTGGAAGCTTTAGCAATAATTTGCTCAATATGCACATCGAACAGTAGCTTCGCGTCATGGTAAACACCAAGGTCACGTACCCCATCACATCTTGGCAATACTTGTCCCTTAAGTTCGTATGGTGCTAGTATTGGTGACCGTTTTCTACCAAACGTGACGACTGAGCATTTAACGGGGTTTAGTTCCAATTTATTTAATTGACAGTAGTGATCAAGTCGTGATAAGTCTGATTGAAGCGCCTGCACATCGTTTGCCGATGATATTGCAGAATAGATCTTCATATCATCAGCAAAACAGAGCAGATTAGAACTTTGGAAGCAGGAGTCGATGTCATTCACGTAAATCGTAAAAAGCAATGGACCCATTAAGGAACCCTGGGGCACGCCGCTGGGGATAGAAACCCAGCCAGAAATATAATTACTGACAACTACAGCCTGAGTCCGATTTTCAAGATAAGAGGAAAACCACCGAAGTAAGTCCCCCCTTATGCCACTGTTAAACAATTTTATTTTCAGTATGCTGTGATCTATTTTATCGAACGCTTTGCTATAGTCAGTATAAATAACATCGACCTGAGCACCATCATCCATGCCCTGCGTCACATAATCATTCAGTAGTATCAAGTTTGAAACGGTTGAACGTCCTCTTAAAAAACCGTGTTGTGATGGATTAAAAGTATTTTTAAGCGCCGCGTACACTTGATCGTAAACAACCTTTTCAAAGACTTTTGCCAAAACACATAATTTGGAAATGGGTCTATAATTAACAATTTCAGTTTTTGGCCCTTTCTTGTGCACGGGTGTAACAAACGCAGACTTCCAAATCCGAGGAACAGCACAAATAGTAAGTGATTTCTTAAATAACAGCGATATCGGCAAAGCTACAGTTTTAGCACATTTTATTATAAATTTAGGTGATAGGTAATCAGGGCCGGCTGACTTCAATGGGTCAAGGCCACTCAGAATTTTAGTAATATACTCCAAATTAATTTCAATTGAATTAATATCACAAGATGTGTATGATGTACTTGCAGTACAGGTATTCATAGCAGTATCACTAACTGGATCAATGAAAGTGGAATGGAAATGTGAAGAGAACGCATTGCATATTTCATCAGCAGATGAGATCGATACGCCACCATAATTAAAGTAACTAGGTATTGAATTAGATTTAGAGCGTTGCTTTACAAAACTCCAAAAATACTTAGGATTCCTTTCAATAGATTCTTCAGTGGCAGCTAGGTAATTAGAGTAGCAGTCAGCCTCAAGTTTCTTCACCCTATCACGTAAAAGCCTAAACGTAGCCTGGTCAAAAAGTCTGCCATATATCTTAAATCTACGTAGGTATTTCGATTTTTCTTTTATTAGTCGTTTAAGTGAAGAGGAGTACCAAATCGGATAAGAATTATAATATATATTCTTGCTAGGAACATATTTATTTTGAATATAAGCTAACGTATTATAAAAATAGGTCACACATTCGTCGAGCGTCATATTCATAAACACGGTATCCCAATCCACAGCCGCCAATTCTCTATTTATCGAAATAAAATCACCCTTCTCATAAGTATACCGGGTGTACGACGCAGGAAGCAAACGTGTGTACTCCGCGGAGTTCAAATTAATTAAAAGAGCAGGGTGATATTTATCGACAGCTACCAAGGGCACAGGACATTCACTCACCGACACACAATCATTACACAAAACCAGGTCCAAAGTCTTCCCGAAGTTGTTTAATATACCATTGTACTGTCTCAGACCTAGAATACGCATCTCATCCGTTAACATATGCTCGTCACTGCTACATATGTTTACGGGTTGCAAAACATTGTCCGTTAATTGCCATGAAATGCCACTTAAGTTGAAATCACCTATGATTAAAAATTTATCATCTGAGTTATTTAACATTGTACTATTCAATTTGTTAAGAAAATCAGACAATTGTTCCGAAAAAGAGAATCCCTGACTTTCCGCACATAAGTAAATGACACTCACGTTTAGCCTGAAGACCTCCCTTGTACCTGGATAACGTAGGTTCACTGTTACCCATAAATCTTCCGCTGAGGAGTGAAAAGATGGTTGGGGCATTGCAGATATCTCTTTACGAATAGCTATTAACACCCCACC
This sequence comes from Arctia plantaginis, assembly GCA_902825455.1. NCBI lineage: Eukaryota > Metazoa > Arthropoda > Insecta > Lepidoptera > Erebidae > Arctia > Arctia plantaginis. The sequence continues at coordinate 209,443 of CADEBD010000331.1, read as the reverse complement.
TCCGCGCGTTTGACCAGTCCGACAATAATTACGATCACGGCGCCACACAATATACTGATCACTAAACAATTCTGAATCCGAGATACTATCCACTAACCAAGTTTCCGTTAACACAATCGCATCATATAAGTTAACACACACTTCCCTATAAAAAACATCAGTCTTGGTACGAAGCCCTCGCACATTCTGGTAGTATATGCGAAGATTCTTAATATTATTCTTAGCCATTAAAAACTTTAGAAGTAATAGCAACTGCCTTAATAACTATATGCAATATGATTCTATGAAAAAATAAAATAAGCGAAGTATATTTTGAATAGTTTATTTTATAAAACTGAGAAGCAGGTAGGCTGCAATAAATATGCAAATACCAAGTAATTGGGTGAGCGAGAAAGCAATGAACTGATTCACATATAAGTGCAAGCAGTGCGAGCAAGAAAAGTAGATTCTGTTTTAAGTTTATATTAGAAATAGTGCAATAACGGATATCTATGACCAGTGAGCGAGAACAGCAGCGACATGTCGAACTTTCGAGATAGGCAGAGATGCTAAACCTTTTACAAATGTTAAACATTTTAGTAATTATTAAACACTTCATATGGCGAATTTTAAAAACAATGACATTATAATTTGAATATTTAACACAATGCAACGAATATTGATTAACGCAGTAGATTAGGATATTTTGTTTAAATCTTTTTCATTATACAAATAAATAAAATTAAAGAGCCTGTTTTTAACGATGATTAAATTATAATGATGTCTTTCCTTAAGAATTAAAGTATCTTTATACCAAATTTCATCTAAATCAGTTCAGCGGTTATTGATTCCCCATACAAACTTCCACCCCCCTTTTAACCTCCCTAAAAGGATGATTTCTGGAATAAAAACTACCCTATGTCATTTCCCGGGACTCGGACGATCTCTGTATCAAATTTCATCTAAATCAGTTTAGCGGTTTAAGAGTGAAGAGGTAACAGACAAACAGAAAGACAGACAGACAGACTTTTGCGTTTGTAAAATTAGTATGGAAGTATGAATGTATAAAGGCAATAGCAGCGCTCGCTATTACCTAATTGGGACTAAGATTAGTCGACAAAAATGGGCGTTTAATATGCCTTTAGCCTTTCCGCATCAAAGACGACAACACGACCAGCGTAGTGGTTTGTGTAACGGACTGCTATTCCAAAGGTCGCGGGTTCGATTCCCCCTAAAGTCAAACATTTGTGTGCATGGACATATTTTAATGTTTGGTCTAGGTGTTTCTATGTATAATATGTACGTTTTTATAAAAAATAGGTATATATGTATTTATATCAGTTGTCTAGTACCCATAGTACAAGCTCTGCTTAGTTTGGGACTAGATGGCGTTGTGTGATGTGGTAAAAAAAAAAACACTCATTTATACATACGGATTAGGTACACAGAAAAGGAATTGGACTTATTTGGCGATGCACCACTTTATAAGTCGTTAGACGAAAGTTGTTTTTACATAACTAAGCAAAACTAACACGATTCTGAACGAATATATGTTCTTGACCCGCTGTGCCCCAAGATTTAACTTAAGTTTTAGGTAAACAAACAGACGGATCATCTGATAGAACTACCACCGTCCATGAACATCTGAAGCATACACCATGCAGCTGGAGATACAAATGCAAGCACCTTTCATGTTGCCCTCCTCAGAATTAAGGGTAAGCGGAGGGGGTGAGGTGTAGTGTATCTAAGTTCCTTTATATTATTAAGTAAGTATACTTCTTTACAACGATGTCTCAACTGTCTTAAGTTATTGCTTATGTTGCGTTTTGGAATTGTTTTATGCATTATTTATTTATTTAAGTTTTATGACATTATAATTGTGGAAGCTAACCAGAACAGTACTTTTTATTTATACATCCCCTTTTTATTTATTCATCCCCAATACATCTAAGGGGAGCTGGGGGCTCAGGCCTCTGGTATGATGCAGTGGCATCAGTTCGGTCGAGCCGTTTGCTTGCATTGCTCTCCAACGGGAAAATGGTCCGACTTCTTTACACCATACAAAGAAAATAAACTTATTAAAATTATCAGTACTAATATATCTGTTTCTTTGGTAAAATGTTGGCTATTTATTATTGTGTATTCATTAATAACGGTTATAGCCTATGTAATGTCACGCTACGACCCTTAGCAGGCAGCAGGGCCTATTAACGGATGCAACGCTAATAATAGAAAAACGTAGAAGAGTAATTACCTTATTTAAATTCCAAAAAAAAACAAGATACCTTCGACACAAGATGGTTTATATGTACATATAAAATTACTTGGGCTGGTTCATCAACGCAGAGCCTTAAACCGCTGGGGCTACAACTTCAAACCTAGAGAGCTGATAATGCTTTTTATGTTGTAACACAAGGAGGTAAAGTAAGGGATGAACGGTTGCATGGAATTTCGTCATTTTCCAAGGAATAATCACGCAATCAATTGCGAAATATATACAGTTCATTGATCTGTATTAGTTATGTATTTATGCCCTATGTATATATGTCTATGTTTAGTGGCTGCGAGCACGAAGGATGTACTGTGGAGCAATGGTACCCAGGGCGTGGGACGCGACCCCGCTGCAGTCTCGGAGCCTTCACATATATGGACATGATTACAAACAGTGGTTTTATTTCTATTATAAACCTTAAAAAGAATTTAAATATAAATTTTAGGGTCAGAAGTAAACTGTATATTTTTTTTATAATTTAAAGATATATTTTTTTATGTTAGAGGGGGCAGACGAGCAGACGGGTCACCTGATGGAAAGGGACTATCGTCGCCCAACTCAGGAGTCACAAACGCGTTGCCGGCATTTAAGGAAGGAGTACGCTCTTTTCTTGAAGGTTTGAAGGTCGTATCGGTCCGGAAATACCGCAGACGATAACCCGTTCCACAGATTGGTTGTGCGGGGCAAAAAGTGTCTCGAAAAGCGCACAGTAGTGGAGCGCCAAATATCCAGGTAATGAGGATGAAAATTTTGCCGTGTGGAACGATGGCGGAAATTGCGGCTGGTATTAGTCCGAACAATTCCTCGGAGCACTCTCCGTGATATATGCAATAGAGAATGCAGATACCACTTTTATTAAAAAAAAAACGAGCAGACGGGTCGTCTACTATTATACTCGTATTTGGTAAAATGTGTGTGTATAATACCCCTTAGCATTCCCCTTCGGGGTCATAAGCGTGAGTATACTCGTATACCACTGCTGACTACAAATAATAATATTATCGGACATCTAACATATTTCATCGTCTTTATTCTTTATTGTACACACTGAACACAAGGAAATATCATGTACAAAGGCGAGCTTGACCCAAAACTGAGTTTTTTTCCAGCAAATCTTGAGCGAATAGAGGACAACAGAGAAACGTAAGGGCACAGTCATGCGTACTTAGGAATCAACACAGAAAAGCATATAAATTAAACAAATACCGACATTAATTAGGATAGTAAAATATATTATACGTATAAATACATACAACGCCATCTTGTTTCAAACTAGGTAGAGCTTGTATTATAAAAGCTAGTTTGAATTAAATAGGACTTATAGTTACTCAGTATTACTCATATCGAAACAATCAGTCATTTACTAAAAATGACTGCACGGATGGCGTAGTGGTTTAAGCGGTCGCCACGCTGCTTCCTACTGCGCCGAGTGTTGTGGGTTCAAACCCCACATGGGACGACACTTTGTGTGATCCACAAATTGTTGTTCTGATTCTGGGTGTTCTTTGTGTCCGTTTCATGTATGTTTGTCTAGTCCCCCGCGACACAGTATTTATTCCTTATGCGGGCGTTCTTAAAAAAAAAAAAATACTAAAAATGTATTGTGTAAACTCTATGGTATATGGTACAGTCAGTATGTCCCACATTCGACACGAAAGGGCAAACATAAGTAATGCAAACACGATATGAAACAATTGTACTTGTTCCCAGAAACTAGCGGCCATTTTATTGACATATCTATTGCGGTGAAGGTCACTGAACAGCTGAACAATACGGCTTCACCACAAATCCTGCTCGATCGGAATGATATCATGATCTTATTGAAAATTATTGCTAATTCTTTTTGAAGTTGATTTCCGTGTGGTGATGGATTTAGAATACAGAATGTCACCACCCCTATTGGCTGTTCATCCCGTGGGTGTCGTAGGAGCCGACTATGAGAGTTCAACATGACTGACTACGGGAGGACAACAGCACTGCAAGGAGAAGGAAAACTTGAAACAAACCCTATACCAATCCGTCTGGTCGGCGTGGTATAGTAGGCCACAACCTCCTTTCTAATGAGAGTCCTATGTCCAGTAGTAGACTAGTAAAGGCTGTTGATGAATTCTTTTGGTACTTTTTACCCAAACTCTCTATACACACTGAATGCGTGGGGGGGGGGGGGGGGGGGGGGGGCCGAAACTGACCGACGGCTATAATATACCATAACAAACCCGTACATACATCCTTCCCGTGACGAGAGAGTCTGTCTCAATCTTTCTAGGACGTGGTCAGCAATACCTACTAGATTTATAAAAGTAAATAAATAATTCAACAAGAATTGTCTAGCAAAATATCCATATTATTGGAGGACTATTAATCCTGTATTGTTCAAACATTACCCAGCAGTTTTGACAACAAAATGGGCGCTATCGAAGGCTGTTACGGGACGGAAGGAGCTCTTTGATATTCATGTTTATGTACAAAATGGAGAGGCATTAAGGTCAAAATGGCCGAAGGTTTTCATGAAAAAGGTTTAATGTTGCAATAGAATAGTACCTACCGTGAAACGGCAGACTTTAAGAATATTGTTTTACATGTATTAATACACTTAAATATACCTAGATAAAAAGCAGAAATAAATTATTAACCTTTGTCATCCCCAATATACCTATATATACTCGTAATAACCTTATCACGTGAATATTTAAAAATATAAACACAAGCATTCATACACATATACACATCTGTTATATTATGTGACAGCTATCATCGTCAATTACTGCAATTTTAAAACGATGACGTCTTGTCCTTATCTATATCAGTGATAATGACCAAGAGAACATAATCTTGCGTAGATATCGGCAAATATCCGAAGATTTCATTGCATCTTATCTACAGATAGGAGACCAAGTATTACTGTAATGTACCGGTAATCGGAACTGCTTGTTGAGATACTGCAATCTTCACTTAAAGTGGTATAATACATCAATTTTGGTGAGATTAAAATCTTGACACTTGTGGACGGACGCTACCTGCTGTGAGTGGTCGGGTCGATCTTGATACTTGACCTGTGTACTTAACCCTTTTGGTTGAGGGAGCATGTGTAATATTAATAATAACTTGAGACATCTGCAGTCCGATCCCAAGCTTTGTGTTTATTGAATAGGGGGCAAACGAGGGTAAAATGACTAAAGGGGGTCCCTACTAAACTCACTCACTTTTTTTAGGTTAATAATTAAAACACATGTAGAAATTCTAGAAAAAATAAACTAACAATAAAATAAGTGACACTAGGGATTCCAGTAGCAAGAGACCGAATCTTGCTACGATTTTGCTACTTGAATGGTTTTAAATATAACTAATAAACAAAAATATAACTATTATTAAATATAATCTTATTGCTCTTCCGGCCATGTTTTTCTATAGTACATTTCTTTGTGTTTTATAAAAGCGTTAATGAACAATTTCAAACATTACCCCACTTCTTCGTTTTTCTTTTTAAAGAAATATATGTATCTAATATTTGCTGATTTCGGACCCGTTCTTTTTATGGGGGCCTCACTATTATCCTAGACTCATTTGTAAATGGGGTCGTATTACTGTGTGACACCAAGCGTGGGAACAGTTCACAAGCATAGGCACCCATTTATAATTCGTCATACAACCTTAAGAATATATTTTTATAGTACCTACAATTGTCCATATGATCGTGAATTAAAAACAGATTGATAAAATAACCAAACGAAACATCAATAAAAGAAAGTTAATAAGGTAATAAGATATGCCCATGTGGTGACGGATTAAGAATACGGAGTGTCACCACCCCTATTCGGGGTGTCGACCGTGGGTGTCCTAAGAGCCGAACTAAGGGAGCAAAATTTGACTGCACGGATGGCGTAGTGGTTTAAGCGTACTCCTACACCAAGTGTTGTGGGTTCAAACCCCACATGGGTCGACACTTTGTGTGATCCACAAATTGTTTTTCTGAGTCTGGGTGTTCTTTGTGTCCGTTTCATGTATGTTTGTAAAGTCTTCCGCGACACAGGACTCCGCGACACAGGACTCCGCGACAGCACTGCAAAGAGAGGAAAACTTGACACAAACCCTATACCAACCCGTCTGGCCAGCGTGGTACCGTAAGCCAAAACTTCCTTTTTAAGGAGAGACCTATGTCCAGTAATGGACTACTAAAGGCTGTTGATGATGATGGATAAGATATTTCCTGAAACTAAATAAAAAGAATACAAATATCCTGTGTCACATAACATTTTGCTACACACTTCAGAAAAGTAGATACTTGCGCACTTTCAGAGCTGCGTTAGAGCTTCCCTGACGTCATAATATGTACGATGAACTGGTGTCCATAGTTGGGCAACATAGTACTTAGGTTTTGCTGCGGCCCACGCGATTCTAACCACAACGCCTTCACCATATATGGGGTAAGCAAGCTTTGTAAACATAAACCACCCACGCGTTCCACGAGCGTACTAGGGTTAACACACAGAGACTAAAATATTATTTGAAAACAATGAATTTTAAACAAAGAAATTCTTAGGAAGTTAGTTTCATCATCTTCCTGCCATTTTCGCAATAACGTACTGTTATGTAATGTAATGTAAAAGAAACCAGCCAAAATTAACTTACCATACCTTGAACTAAAGAAATGGCTAATTGAACAGTGCTTTTATTCTGTTAAGGAATTCTTTAAAAAATTAGCTACTCGGTCTTTTTATTTTAGAAACGCGTTGTGTTAATTAACAACTACAAACTATATCTCGTTGCTTATGTTTTATTATTGTTACCTTCCTTCTAAATATTTGCATGCTATTTAATGGCTAAATATGTCCTGTTCTCATTATTTAATTTACTCAACATCTTTTGTACCACAGTTTATGCAAATAAACTCATTATTATTATTTCATCGCCGGCCACTTCTTTGACGCAAACTCTCCTTGGCAATGTAATTGATTCCACATTGTTCCACGACAGTTTAATATATAAGCATACACAGAGCATACACATACACTGAGCTTGATGTGGTGGTTTTTAAGTAATTTTTAGCTTCAGCAAAAACTGTTAAATCAAATTACACGCTCTTTACAGATGTTAGAGTAGCTTGGTCTTTTCAGAAACAGCCAGTTCGAGTTACAAATATGCCGTGATCAAGCTCAAGTTATTGGTAACATCCCCTAATCCATTAGTATAGGTCCAAAAGTGCGTTTTTGGTGGCAATAGACTTGTCCCTAATACGTGAAACTAAAATTATAGTAGATCTTTTGGTGTTTAATGTGACCTGAAGCGGTACACAGAGGTTTAGTAAATACAAGTCGGCATTATTAAACGTGATTGTGGGTGTTTATCTTTTTTTTTTATTTACCTATTAATTTTTTGTTATTGGCAACCCTAAGTTCAACAATTTATAACTGAGATGACGTGACATCTCAGGAATCAAACAGTACTTATTAAATTTAATTTCTGATTCACCAACACTCCTACGATGCGAACATACTCGTATATTACGTCTTATTGTAGTTAAGTTCTTGTACCAAAACACTTTACAATGATTGTAATTCTGTTGTTCGAAAACTCTATAAATTAAACTGAAGAATTACCACCAATACCTAACTATTCATATTATAAACGCAAGGTAATCCTATTAATCCCTTATATAATTACCGTTTATTATTAATCATTTTTATACATCGTAAATGAATGAATCCCAAAAAAACATTGGCAAAGAAACGCGTCATTGTAATATTTTTGTTATATTTCATTATTACTGCAAAAAGACAAGTATAGGTACCCTCTTTTAAATAAACTGTCTACCTCTAACTGGATATAAGACAAGAGAAAATAAGGGAAACAAAAAAAAAACAACAAGCTGACAGACAGACAAACGAATAACGAAAAAGGTTCAATGAATAAATTAGCAACTTTAAAACGTGTTTGGTAACGGATTAAGAATACAGAGTGTCATCACCCCTATTCATCCCGTGGGTGTCGTAAGAGCCGACTAAGGGAGAAATCTACGCAGAACAACAGCACTGCAGAGAGAAGGAAAACTTGACACAAGCCCTATACCAACACGTCTGGCCAGCGTGGTATAGTAGGCCAAAACCTCCTTTCTAAGGAGAGGCCTATGTCCAGCAATGGACTATTAAAGGCTGTTGATGTGATGATGATGTGAAAACGTGAGTGAAACCGCGGGCAGAAGTACATATACAAGTATCTACAAGGTCGTCTTGTACGCAAACAGGGAGGCGTTTTGCTTCCGACAAATAAGGAGATACACACGTTTACGACGCACTCAATATGCAAACAGATAGTAATTATCTTTTAAAATACTACAATCAACTTTAACGAGCCTGAATCATGTCTATTGAATAGTATGTTTGAAGTCTAGATAAAAGAAGTATCCGGGATTTGGAGAAGTTGAACGTTATTAGATAATTGATAAGGGTCCCAGCTGAGATCGTTGGGGACCCTGATCAATTCTTTGACAAATCGTATGTTTTTCTTTAAGGAAATTAGCAAAATTGTACAAAGACATTTAGCGTTGCATAGCGCACTAGATTGCTAACCTTACACGTCTATTTTACTAAGTGGGAGAGCCGTGATTCGGCTCAAATCAAACGGCTCGATCGGAGTCACCACAGCATCAGAGAAGTGACTGAACTGTGACTGAACCGTGTACCGGAACCCAAACCACTCCACCTCCTGATTCTCCGAGAGAAGAATCCATTATATCTCCATTGCTGCAGTGTGTAAGCACTCGGTAAATAGAAATGACAGAATAGCTTAAGTTTTCTGTGAGTCTGTGGTAAAACTGCGCTCGAGCTGGCCCATTTCTGCCAAAGCATGGCTCTCCCACGGTATTATATTGATTATTGTAATATTATGATTATTTACGCTCCAAGATCTCTTTATCCTAGTGACCCAGGACAAGTGCTTGGGTTCGCAAGCTTCTAAGTGCTATTGAACTCTCAGTCCTTTTTCACCATTTGAGTTCTGCAATCTTCTACCTCAGCTTACTCGCCCCCTATTCGATGTTCTTACAATAATTTGCAATATTTTTTTAACTCGCCTGAAAAACGATTGCATTCGCAAGGATGACCTTCAGGCAGGAGCGTGTCATAAAAAATTAAACAAATAATGAATAATCGTGCTTATCACACAAATATTTGTCCTAGGTGGAAATAGATCATACGGTCTACGGCTAAGCAGTAGGAGTAACTGACCTAGACCAACGAGCCAGTGGAAAAAAAGATGGATGATTATTAACAACTCAATCAAATAAATTTACATAAATAACCCTGGCGGTAAAATTTCGACCGTTTTCAGTATCTGGTTTGTTTCTTTGTTGTGTATAATGACCAGTATTACTTGAACTGTCATTGTATAGATTTTTGCACAACGACAAGTCTAAACATATACTGGTGCCCTATAGTTTATATATATAATATATAGTCATTTATATATAACTTTTAACTTAAAGCATGTAATTGTCTTTAATTTGAGCTTTATGCACTTCTTTTACAAACATTAAGTATCTATTCCAAAACCTATGTCGTGCGCCAAATTTATCAGAATAGGAGTATAGAGAATCCTTTTTAACCGGCTTAAAAAAGGAGGAGGTTATCCATTCGGATGTTTATATTATAATCCTGATATTTCATATAGATCTGAAAAGAAGGAAAACTTGAAACAAACCCTATACCAATCCGTCTGGCCAGCGTGGTATAGTAGGCCAAAACCTCCATTGTAAGGAGAATATTATGTCCAGCAGTGGACTGTTAAGGGCTGGTGTTGATGATGTTAATGATAGATCTGATGATGAGTTTCGGAGACAGACAACGTAACTCTTCAAAAAATTTCAGCAATCAACCGCGACTGCTGCTAGGTTTTTATTGCTTTTTGTTAGTATTGTTAGAAGTCGGATTAAATTTAAAAAAAAGGATTCATTCTTGTCACGTATTAATATATAGATAACAACTTTTAAATAAACAGAAGCAGGTAATCTATTGTGTAACATTGAGTTTGTTATGCAAGTCAAGCGCCATGTATTGTGGGTGAATGCGCGTGCGCACTGCGCCTAAGTCTCGTTCGAGACCGAGCGCTGACTCACAGCATGAATCAAATTCTCTAATTAGATTAGTGCTCTCGCCGCTAACAGCTGGCACGGTAAAGCTGGGTCCACACTCACTCGCAACACTGACACAATTTTATTTAGATTAGATTTACTACTAGAAAAAGCAAGAGGGATGTTATTGTATATGTACTAATATTATAAAGAGGTAAAGTTTATGAGTTTGTATATCCGGGGTAATCTCCAATACTACTGATCCGATTTTGAAAAAAAAACACCAAAAGAAAGCTACATTATCAGCGAGTAACATAGGCTACTTTTTACCGCGATAACTGACACACACGCGGACGGAGCCGCGGGAAAAAGGTAGTGTGTTATAAAAAATATGTGTGTATGTATTTCATTCACGGCGGTCCAACAATGATTCTCTCCAGTAATATACGCCAATACACCAATACACTACGCCACAGGCTGCATTTGTGGTGAATTCCTCGTGTGCAAACAACAATTAAGTACAGCCTTTAGTCTTGTCACAGGAGATTTTCATTCAACATTAAAATTATAAGGGACTCGTTAAGATCCATTTTAGTAGTAGCTGTAATTAGTTAAGATGATACCAGCTAATAATGTAGACAACCCTTTACGATAAGCTGTAAGCAGTTCCATGACGTCACAGCACTATCGTATGTCTACAATAGAACGCGTTTCCTTGTTTGCGTCTTTAAGGAGTTGTTCTATATTAAGTACGTAGATAACCGGTTTTACCTCTGGTAGTCTGTCTTTGCGCGACAGATGATGAAAGATTATAAACATTTAGTTCTACAACATTATTGCAATCATAAAATATTTTAACAAAAATAATGAAGTCGTCAAATAATGGCATGTTCATCATAAAAGCCATTAAAAACAGTATTTAAATATCATCGTTAAAGTTACCATAAAAATCTTATCGGTTTTGACACATTACCTGAAAACTGCATTACTATTTTTGATCTATTTTAAAGCGTTTCATAATAATTCTTTTCATAATTGCGGTTATTTTGACAACAGATTTTTACAGCAATGGTATTTTATAATTAGAATACTTGAGACAGGTCATTTGTGCAAGTACCTAGTAAAATAGTGCAGGACTCGGCCCATTCCCTTGTGGCACCCCAAACAGAAATGTTTAACATTCAGACGCCTATATCACGTACTCTTTGTTAGTTTGACTTTTTTGTGAACTGTAGTTTCTTTTGAATAAGATTCTAATATTTTAGGATTTTATCATTATAGCCTTGACCTCAATATTTCTTAAGAGAATATCGTGTTGTACAGTCAAAGGCTGAAGACGAGTCACCTAACGCTAAAGTCTATTTTTATTTTGGACCGTTAGAATCGGTCATACAAAGGAACAAAGAAACCTTTCAAAGTAACAAACAAACAAAGGAAACAGCCGGTAAGGTAAAAGTGACACAAGTTGATGGGGTCGTAAACGCAATATTAATACAATGATATCTAAAACATTAAATAATATCTATATATTATTATTTTCTGTACAATATGAGGAGTTAAAAAAGAGTAAAAAAAAAAAATTCTTTGTGTTTAGTTTAGTTTAGACATCCAGTCTAAACTTAAATATATTATTACATGTACAGTGGTTTTTTTTGGTTATTTACCGCACCTTTTTTTAGTTATTTACTCAGTTTTAGCCGAAGTTTCTTGTAATTAATTACTCTTCAAATTCAGTTCCTTGTAGTTATAAACTGATTAAATTATTATTTATTTCGTTTACCAAATAAGGAGAAGTGAGGAAAGAAGAAAGAATTGAGGAGGCAATGAAGTAAATGTGTATAGATAGAACATATAATAAATTGATTTCATCATCTTCATCAACAGCCTATTGTTATAGGCTGTTGATGAAGATGATGAAACACTGCTGGACACAGGCCTCTCCTTAGAAAGGAGGTTTTGGTCTACTCTACCACCCTGGCCAGACGGGTTGGTTTAGGATTTGTTTCAAGTTTTCCTTCTCTTTGCAGTGCTGTTGTCCTGCGTAGTTTGCTCCCTTAGTCGGCTCTTACGACACCCACGGGATGAATAGGGGTGGTGACACCTCGTATTCTTAATCCGTCACCACACGGATAACCTAACCTATTTTGATTCTGATTTTGAAATTGATTTCATTGGATATAAAAAGAAGAATCTAGAAACTAATGGCTCGTTCTTTCAAGATTAAGAAAAGGTATACAGAATATCCTAATAACCCCCCTATGTTTCAACTCTGCAATGTCTAGGAACAGAACTATAAAATACTTTCGTGTCTCACGGGTCACTGGAGGACAATTATTAATAATTTAAAAGATATTAAAAACAACATAAATTTCACTTTCATTTTATTTAATCTTTACGATATTAATTAACTCAGACAGGCGCCACGACGAGCCAAAGTCACGGCATTAAATCTAGTTACATAACATGCGCGGGCGCACCCGCCGTACGTCAGACGCTGAGCAAATCTCGCCCGGTTTCACTTTCGCGGAAGAACCTTCTAAACATATATTATTTTATTTGTTTAGAATTCGAACGAGCTTTTGACCAAGTGTAACAAACAAAGACTTGACGTTTTTTTTTGTATCAGGGTTCCAGTAGGTTTAAGAGTATGCACTGGGGGAGCTATTTTCAACTAGTGAGTAAGATTAACGGAGGCCCAACCCCTCTAATTCTGGGTGGTAGGTACGTGTCCGTGTGAGCAAAAGGCAGCACCACACTTGTTCCAGACCTTGGTTGACCGTGGACACGGCTCTTTACACGCTGGCAGAGTGCCCGGCGTGGGTTGAGCAGAGGCGAGACCTCGTGGCGGCCATCGGAGTGGGAGTTCTCTCGCTCGATAGCCTGATTGCGGCTATCGTGCGGAGCGAGAGTGCGTGGAACTGTGCCGTCTCCTTCTGCGAGCAAGTTATGCTCGCGAAGGAGACGGCGGAGCGATATCGGGAGAGGTTTAGAACTCTCCCGGCCCGCCAGGCCCGGGAACGGGCCAGGTACCGCAGGCGACTCAGGCGCCGGAGGTCGCAGAATGACCTCCGTCCTCCATAAGCTCAGGCCTGCGGGTGACAGGTGAGGCCATCTGTCACCCTAGCAGAAGCAGGCCGGGGTGGCGGCGAGCGCGTTGCGATGCGCGCTCGCTTCCAGGGAGCTGAGGGAACATGGGGTTCCCACACGGGGGGATCGTCTACCCGTCTGTAGATGGCCCGAGGTATGTCGGGGCACCAGGGACTTTCTTTCTAGGGTATACCTGGTTCCCCGGCTATTAGTACCCGACACGGCGTGTGGTTTTAGTCGGTTCGAGTCCAACATGCCACCGAAAAAAAAAAGGTACTGGTAGGTATATCTAGATCTTATGCTAAAGAGCGTTTGGTGGTCCAATTTGAATCAATATTCAATAAGTTTATTTATTTTTTGTTACTTACGCGGCCTGTATAACTTATATTATTGTAGACATTGTATGTTTTTGTTAACAGACAACTCTCGCATTAGAATTATACACGGTGTCGCAGGAGATACATGAAACGGACACAAAGAACACCCAGACTTAGAACAACAATTTACGGATCACACAAAGAGTCGTTCCATGTGGACGTATGGCGTAGTGGTTTACCCTTTGATATGCCACACTAGACAGTGCTTTACTTTACGCACTGTACCTACAGCAAAGCGGCGCGCGACGTGTCAAAGGAACATGATGATGATGGTGGTCTCCGGGACGCATACGTCGGTGGCGAACCCTACTGTAGATTTCTGTTATGGGCGCGGATTTGACTGGCGAACCCGAATTTAATCTTAAAGATCCTGTCACACAGTGCAGTTGACTTGTTCCATAATGTGTCTTTTTCTCCGAACTTTCTCGGAGAAAACGCAAGCCGGGGGGACAGTTCCTGCGTTACAGGGACGTCCTGAAGCGCCACCTAACAGCATGTGACATTCCGTTTGAGAACTGACAAGAGCTCGCTTACTACGATCTGAATGGCGAATGACCGTCCATCAGGCTATTGAGCAATACGAGGCAACCCGCCTTTAGAGCATGGAATCTAAACGGTGGATTGCAAAAACAAGACCCAAGCGCTTGTAGAACTACAAAGGAACAACACTTTGTGTGATTTACAATTTTTGTCCCGAGTCTGGGTGTTCTCTGGGTCCGTTTCATGTATGCTTATAAAGTCCCTCGCGACACAGGATATTATGTTCCTAATGCGGGCGTTTTCTTTTTAACAATAAAAAAAAAACGGGATCGAAGCTGCGTGGCGACCGCTTAAACCACTACGCCATCCATGCAGTATTATCCGTGCAGTATGTTTATAAATATTAATACGATTATTAATAAACCGTAAAGTATTATAATTCGTACTTATGTTTTTTTTTTTGGGCAATAATCCTTTCCGTCTATATAATTAAATAAAATACAGGAAACAAAATAATTTAATAAAGTTATTAAACGCGTCATCTTTGTAACTATCAGACATACTTGAATAATTCTCTTTGTTTAAGTTAGAGTATTCATTGGGGAAGGTCGCTCGCTATGTAACATCACGCTAAGATCTTTAGGAGCGGAGCAGGCAACATAAACGTAAGCGAAACTGCGACAAACTGTGCGTAATTAATATTCTTTTAAATCATTTTGTTTAATATATATTTTGTTATACTGCAATTGGAGCACTTTTGTGCTTTCAAAGTATATTTTTTATGAATATATATAAAATATATTCGATGAAGAAGATTAGTCATTTATGTAGATAAATTAGTTTCGCAGCTTGGTTATTGAGGCTTTTTAGATTTTGTTTCTTTTCGCTTAATATTTTGTATATTCGCTTAATATATTATGTACCCGTGTGGTGACGGATAAAGAATACGGAGTGTCACCACCCCTGTTCATCCCGTGGGTAAGAGCCGACTAAGAGACCAAACTACGCAGGACAAAGCTCTGCAAAAAGAAGAAAAACCTTGACACAAACCCTATTCCAACCCGTCTGGCCAGCGTGGTATAGTGGGCCATAACCTCCTTTCGAAGGAGAGGCCTATGTCCAGCAGTGGACTATTAAAGGCGTTGATGTGATGATGTGAATATTTTGTTGTTTTTGTTTTATATTATACGAATATATATTTTATATTATAGGCTTTTAAAGTGCCGTTCGATTTGCCTTACTCGTTATTGTGAGAGCACTGATTGGCTTGTTTAGCCTGGTCGCTTCACCTCTTAGAGGTAAAGGATCTCTATTGGCCCTAGAAGTAGTCAGGTATCCTTCAAATATACTCAACAAGAATACAACATTATATCTACACTAGTATTAAAAAGCTGAAGAGGTTGTTTGGTTGAATGCGCAATTTTTTTTTTATGTTAGAGGGGTCAGACGAGCAATCGGGTCATCTGATGGAAAGTGACCATACCCGCCCAAGAACGTCTGCAACTCAGGAGTCAGCAACGCGTTGCCAGCCTTTGAGGAAGGAGTACGCTCTTTTCTTGAAGGTCGTATCGGTCCGGAAATACACAGAATACAACATTATATTTAGACCAGTATTAAAAAGCTAAAAAAGCTTTAAGTTTTTTTTAAGGGAATTTTTCCTTTGCCAGCAGTAACAGACTAATCTATGCATGAATTAGGTGTTTAATGATACATTTGGTTATTAAAGTGATGATGTATAATAATAATATAATAATATATCTCACACATTTCACACACGGCCGTCTGATCCCAAACTAGGCAGAGCCTGTGCTATGGTGATCAGACTGCTGATAAACATACTTATATATTTCTAAATACATACATATTATAGATAAATTACACCCAGACACAGAACAAATGATCATGCTCATCACACAATATTTGTCCTGGGTGGGAATCGAACCCACGACCTCCGGCTTAGCAGTCAGGGGCACTAACCATCGACCAACAGGGCCGGCCCCGTAAATTCGGGTTATATTATAGTTTATTTGCATGATATTCGATTATTTCTTGTATATTTCTATTTCTGTTTATATTCAGTTGTATATTCTATTTCTGTATATTTTCTTAAATTTACTCTGTACACACGAGTCTCTCTTGTTGTGATATCCTCTCTTCACTCTAAGGTTTGCTGGAAGAGAACTCAATTATGGGTTAAGCTCGCATCTGTGCCCACTATTCCTTAATATATTTTTTAATAAATGTTTATATTGTGTAACGTAAGAATAAATTAAAACAAAAATAAAAAACTAAAGAGTTTGTTTGGTTGAATGCGCTAATTTCAGGAACTCTCTTCTTTCCTCCGAGCCTTTAACCCAAACTGGGTTTAGGACGACGTTTAAGTCTGCTAGGATACACCTTTTTTACACGGAGCTACTGCCACCAGACCTTTAAAACCCCAAGTACTAGGCGATATCGAAGTTCTGTAGATAGGCTTTTTTAGGGCTTCTAATACCCGTGGCAATCACCACGCAATATATGTTCGTATGGCAACTGTTCGTATTTTCGTAATTTCAGGAACTACTGGTCCAAATTGAAAAAATGGTTAAGTTTAGGGTAGCCCAATTTTCGAGGAAGGCTATATAACATCACGCTACCACCATTAGGAGCCGAGCATCAATGTAAAATGTTGTAAAAACGGGGAAAATTTATTCTTTTTAACCGACTTCAAAAACACAAAAGAGTAGGTTTTCAATTCTTCTGTATAGTTTTGAGAGACGCAAAACTGAGTTGAGCGGGTCTGCTAGTCTTTCATGAATCATAATAATAAGCAGATAATTTACAAGTCAAGTTAATACATTGAGCTAATTTTTGTACTACTTTCGACGCATAATTAAAAAAAAGAACCAAAAATAACATACAACAATGGTACACGGTCAAATTAACGAGCAAAGTATTTATAATTGTATTTCTGTTGGAATATAATTACGAACAAAAGTTCATTTGCATTTTTATAAAGGCGACTATTTAAGACCTCAGCACACTGTCACGATGACTCTTGGGGTTTAGCAAAAAGTTTTCATCCATGGGAGAGTCATGCTTCGGCACAAATGGGAGTGCAGACTGGTTTTAAGCTGAGTGAGGTTAGTAACAGAGTAAGGGAAGAAACTACGCAGGACAACAGCACTGCAAAGGAGAAAAAAACCCTATACCAACCCGTCTGGCCAGCGTAGAATAGTAGGCCAAAACCTCATTTCTAAGGAGAGGCCTATGTCCAGCAGTAGGCTATTAAATGCTGTTGGTTTTGATGCTGATGATGACGTAAGAATGAAATTATCTATTCGCGAATGTCATTTTAATGAGAATTTAAACGCATCTGAGACTAGTAACCACATGATATACCAAGTGTGTTCAGACCTTAAGACTACAATTCGTGAACGTTTCTATATCAGTAGCAAAACGCCTCTTCTCGTCTCTGACGTATTCTTTTATCTACAAATGAGTAAAAATAATTGAATATGTCACTAACTACTCAACTATCAATAATATTGAGATACATATTTTAAATACATACAGACATATTTGATTCTCATTAGGTACAAATATTTATACTGAGAATTGAACCTGCTACCTTTGATGTTGCTACTACCGTAATGTCACAGCGACAAATAATCTAATGAGATTAAGAAGATGAAATAATTATAGCAGAAGCTATCTACATCGAGATTAATTAATGATTTCGGGTCGCATTGTGTTTTATTTTTTTCTTTTAAATAGACAAATCCCGCATTAGGAATATATCCTGTGTCGCGGGTGACTTTACAAACATACATGAAACGGTCACAAAGAACCCAGACTCAGAACAACAATTTGTGGATAACACAAGGTGTTGTCCTAGTGGGGATCGAACCCACAACACTCAGCGCAGTAGGATCAGCAAGGTGACCACTTAAACCAGTAAGTCATCCGTGTAGTCAAGTTTAGTAATGAATGTTTCAGGCCAACACAAGCAGAAGACAGAGAATCAAAGACTATGGCGGGAATTCATTGGTGGATTGGTGGGAATGGAAACCACAACCAACAGATAGTTTTACAGCAGTTTACCGTAATTAGCCAGCTCGACCGGATTGATACCATAGCCTGTCAGAACACCTCTGTTCTTTCCAGGCCGTTCTTCCCTTGGTTATTATGGAGTGACTGTGTATTGTGACTTTTTTTTTACACAGTCACACAACACCATCTAGTCCCAAACTAAGCAGAGCTTGTACTAGACAACTGATATAAATACATATAATACTTTTTTTTTTGTAAACACATAAGTACATATTACATAGAAACATCCAGACCAAATAAAACATTAAATGTGCATGCACACAAATGTTTGACTTGAGCGGGATTCAAACCCGCGACCTTTGTCGTAGCAGTCCGTTACACAAACCACTACGCCATCCGGTCGTCGGAACACTTGAGTCACTTACATAAGATGATACATCTGTTCGTGCCCTCTTATATCATAAAAAACAATCTCTGATTAATATGTTCAAAATAGAAAGTTCTAGACTCAGATCAAATAAAAAAGTTTGATTGTACTCTATAAGCAAAGAAGTAAGGGCTATTCAAACTACGCCTTGGCGTGTATATACACATTTACACGCACACACGTACAACGAAACTACGCCTTGTCAGTTAAAACACCATCACAATATTTACTACAATTAAAATGCCGAATTGAGTTGTGAAAGAGTGTAAAAATCAAATTACAAGAAATATATAGTAGGCTCGCATTTCACACATAGGAAAGCGTAGAAACCAATATGTTCGATAAAATAAAATTAAGATGGCGGCATCGGCCCACCCACACATCTTTAAAACCGGCGTCATTTAGTTCTTCGCAAAAGTTTTTTATTTTTTTTATTTAATCTGTGGTTCTAGAGTCCGTTTCCATTTTTAAACTCGGTTAAAAAAGGCGATGTCTGTTGGTACAGAGATCATACTGGATCATTACTTATAAGAATGCAGTTTGTATGTCCATATAAGTGAGACGAATTAACAGCACGCTTTGACTCACCAAGGTTGTATGTATGTGAGTTAATTTATTATAGGTACTCGTAATTTATGTAGATACGATTAAAACGAAATGACGATACTGATATTTATATATATCTATATTTAAGAGTGACTGTAAGTTTTTTACACATGCATTTCGAAAATATTTATCGAATTTAGTTAAGGTTTTAATAACTTGGCACATCTAATACGTATGATCCCAATCTAGACAGAGCCTGTACTACGGTAACCAGACTGTTGATAAACATACTTATATATTTCTAAATACGTAACAAACAAACTGAAATTCTAGTTTATAATAATACGTCAGAAATTGAGGACTAAATAGGCATAGCTCCGGACACAAAAAATATAATATTGTCAATGCCAATAGCACTAGTTACTGTTACATCTCTGTGCAGACATAGAATGCGGAAGTAATATACCATAGACAAAGCAGACATCTACGATAGCCGTAGACAATAATAATTGAATGGCAATGAACTAGCACACACTGTGGGAATGGGTTCTCACATACAATTGAAGAAGCAACGAGGTTTTTTATTATGCTTTCCCACAGATACATAAACAAAGACTGCGTGTGAGTGTGGATTCAGTACGATAGTGTAACGTTATTGTCTATGGGTAAAAATCGTATCTGCGCACGCGCACGTCTTGTACAGAGTGATTTATAATGTGAGTTTTATACAGGCTTATTTTTTGCTACCTCTTTTATCAAACTAAATTAGAACTCTATAATTAAAAGCACTGGATATCAGGAATTACCTGGTTACAACAACGTAGCGAGGAGACTCTTTTTGGATGATTGTTATATAGGCATTTTAGTGTTTTTATTTTCCAGTAATTAATTCACGAATAATTCGTCGGTCCTTCGTGCCCTATGGCACGATGAGCCTGAGGAACGTGGCTATCAGTGATGGAAGCGGACTGCCCAAGACCGGGATAGGTGACGCTCTTTGGGGGAGGCATCCATTCAGCTATGGACGACGATAGGCTGATGCTGATTAATTCATGAATGTTCTAGGTATTTATTTATTTACCCATCATGCACATTTGGTGCATTGGCGGACTTAATGCCTAAGGCATTATCTACCAGTCAACGATTGAGTGATGCAGAGAAAACAGAAAGTAGGTGCATTTTAGTTACAGTTGATTTAGACATATACAAATCTACATTAGTACATACCTTTATAATACATAAATACAGTATAAAAGTATATAAATACATACATACACACGCAAATAGATACTGATAACTGATTTAGCCATTGAACAATTAAGAAAAGTGTAGAGCCAAGTTCGAAATAGCCATGAAGCAGGAATTTTATGTAAAATCGTCAATACATACATAGAAACACAACAGCTCACTGCTTGATTCTATCTGTACATATCTCATAATCTTCCTCTACTCTCATTGAACCTTCTATACACCACTAATATGATCATGATATTTCATAATGGTCGACATTGATGCGACAGGTGCTCTAAGGTCAGGATGGACGGAAGTGCAACGCGCGAAGCAACTGCCAATGTTATTCTGCAGAGCACAGGAGTGGCCCCATAACGGGTAACTATTTTGGCCAGTGTGTTCTATGCTTCGGGAAGTAGCTAGGTTGGCTTGTTCAGCGTACTCTAAACGCACATTGACCGTCTAAAAATCGAAATGCGGAAACAGAGTCGTATACTGTTACGTTTTTGAAGTAAAACTTCTTTACGCATGCTTGAGGAGTAAGCTGGTGAATGCGTGACGAGAGCGTTACGAAAAGTGTGATCGGGTGAGGCGAACGGAAGTTGAGAGGGAGATATAAGTTAGTAAAGATAGATAGAAAGAGAGTTACGTTTCGTAATTACTGTACTGTAGGGGCAAGAGAAAGGTGTGAGCACACATTTTCTTTCTCTCTACCTCTTATAGCCAAGAAGTTTTACTTCAGTCGTGTGATCTAAAGTACACTCGTTTTTTTTATCTGGTAAACGAACAGACACATAAACAGACGATAAGCGACAGCCGCCGCTAATGGACGCCTACACCTCAAAAGTACGTATGTTGTCGCCTTTGAGTGTCCGTCTCAGTAGTGCTATTCTCTAAGAGCCTTGCGTACAGCGCTGGCACAGCGTCAACTTCAAACTATCTTTGTTTAAAATACGACGCTGTGACAGCGCTGTAGAGTCGAATTTCAAGGGGTGGAGGGGAAAGGTAAACATCGGAAAACTTCCTTCACTCGTAAAAGAAATGAAAGGATTGAATAAGCACTTTCTTAGAGGCAGTGGTGTCACTCTGGTATAACCAGCCCGCCAACGCCAATCTAGTTTCAAACTAAGCAGGGCTTGCATTATGAAAGCTAGATTGACTGATAGAATACTTATATAATGTAATCAGTGTATTACAAACAGGTTCCGTACTTAACATTGTTACAGATAGCAGAACAATGATTGACATACTGGTGTGTCCATAGTGCAACGCATGATAGCAAAGCGACATATTAATTTATTAAACCATTATTACATAGTGATGTTACAACAGAAAGCTAGATTGACTGATAGAATATTTTTACACTTTTTTTTTGTAAAAACATACATTATATGTGTTAACCATGGCTTTCCTGCCATGTAAACTAATACTGTCATAAGATTTTTACCTTTACTTAAACAACACTGACATCACAAAACATAGACGAGCATCACAACACATCAATCATCAGTTCATCACAGTAATTGTCAACATGACAACATACAATAACTACATGACTCATGGTGCTGTACATCCACTATGCCATCAGGAGAACATGTTAAAGTGCACTATACTTTTCTAGGTTTATCATAATATCAGCACTATGCCTGTGAAAAATTGTTGCCATTATTGTCAATTATCATGTTCTTGGCCTGACCTGAATGCATTCAGATAAGAATAATTTTTATAACTTTTTTTTTTTAATTTTACATTTGACAAAGACACTTTTGGTGTGACAGTGTGTTGTTTTTTTTTTATATATATGTATAAGAATTCTCATAACTCTTGAACAATAAAACAGCGATAATATTCATTATAATGCAATTTGAATAATTGATTATCTATGCTAATACCTAATGAATATTAAAGTATGTTTTCTCAAATGATTCTAGGCTTACCATATTCCTTTTACCAGGTTATAGTTAATTTTGACTCAGTTAATTTACTAACTACAGGGATTGGGAAAATATATACAAGTTTAAAATTAGTGTTATTTACAATGCCACCTTGAAGAATAAATAAAAATACCGTCAAAGGTATCCATAGAACGACGGTATTTTCCATGTGGGTAGACTAGCAGTGACTAATTCGTAACCAAATTAGGCAGCAATAATCATGACGTCAAAAGTAACAGAAACTTCTATTTACAAATCAGGTGCTGTAAAATTTTAATAAATAATATTTTTATTTCAACACAACCACATTTTATTACTAATTAAATTGAAGAGTGTTAATTATATCTAATTATGTTTAAGAAAGCACAAATATAAGCTACAGATAAGCTATAATTCTTATATTTTTGAATATTAAACACTCCATTATATTCAAATACTAACAAGCTAAGTCAAAAAAGATTCCAATTAGAATCTATTCAATTTCTTTGTGCGATTCTGTTTTAGTAATACATATAACTTTCATGCAGTAATTAACAAACATACTGATAAGACTATTGCAGCATTCATTATAATAAATGCATGCTTAAGTAGCATCATTTGGAGGATGATAAAAAAGTGACTAATCTTTGTAGAATAAAAGCATGTTCATGGTGTCTACAAAGTTTTTAAAAATGAAGGGCATGCAGGCAAAGGTATCGTCATACAGCCTATTAAATTACGATAAAACCTTAGTCCATGAACTGTAGCGTATTAGCGCAAACAAATACGTTTACGTTCCGCCTCCGTGCGCTGCACCGACTGCGATTTCACATTTATTTCGACAAACCACGACGAACGAAAAGACTAGGGGTACTTAGTCTATTTTTTCAACCGCAAAGTTTCTTTGTCCCTATTTTGTCTGACTCATGCACTTACCAGCAGTTGAGCTTCTTAATAGCAGTAAGATCCGACTGCTTGGATCTTGCGATCACCATTTCCTCCGTAAGTCGGGCCATGGTCATTACACTACTCTATCACTTCACAGACACAGACCGCCACTGATGTTTGTATACAAATCTGGTAGAAAACGAACACAGCAAGTACGTTATTTACGGCAAGTATGTGCGAGGCTCATCGTGGCGTAAACGCGACGGCAATTCGCCACGAGCGCGTCCAAATAACTGAAAACAATGCTGCCCTGCACGACTTTTCCGTTCACTTGACTTGATGTCGAGCTTTGATAGTAGTGCGCGTTTCCACTGAATTACGACATGACTGGGTTATTTAAAAACATTTAGTAAACCATAGGAACATTAATTTTAGCACTTACTGATTAACACACATTGTTATTGAGAGCAATTGCAAACCGATAAATATTATAAATTTTGAATCAACTGCTAGGAAAATGAAAATGTTGATAAATATTAATATAGCTAGTTTTTTTTATCATGAAGTACCTATTACGTTTTGACAGATGATGATTTATTTAAACGCTTGGCATCAACAGCTTCAAATAAAATCGAATTAAAAAAAACTATAAATCGTTTCACAATGGAAACCTGGAATTATAAAAATCATATGTCCGTTTTTTTCTGTGATGCAACATTTACGAAACTGTCAAACCCACGTTTTGTTTCACCTCAATCAATAAAGATAAAAAGTTTCTTTATTAACGTTTCTCTTTACAGATCGTGAGGTAACATTCCTTTTTGCCACTCTATTCTTAGATTAGTAATTTTATTAAAATGGGTTATTTTAATAAAAGTACTAATTGAAGAAATCACAATTTGCACAAAAATTACATTCGTTTCTAAAGTTTTTATAACAGCAAAACATTTCTTGGATATTTATTTATTTATTTAATTATTCTTAGAGAGACTAACAGACATATAACAATTTTGTATAATTACAATTAAATAATCTTATTGCTAATTACAAGTCTCTGCATATAGGTACTCTAAGGAGAACTGTCGACTTAAAATGAGGAGAAGTGTAAGCCTTGGCAGGGATATACATAACACATAAATAATATACACATAGATGCATATACACGTATCAGCACATACACACGCGCATACCCCCATGTGTACACATACATACACACACCCACAAATACTAACACACTGAGATGCCGATACATAGATGTGCTAAAAAATAAATAAAGAAAGAACAAAAGAAAATCAAATAGAGAAACAGAGTAGTACAGTTTGAGTGCCACTTTAAGATTCAAAAAATAATTGAGCTAATACCCTTCTAATCGTGTTCACATTAGTGCAAAACAAGTCTATATCGAGATTCCGTGTAAGTTGATTAAAAACTATTTGCACTTCTTAGAGTAAAAGCATTACGCCTATAGTTCGTTGTTGCAAAAGGTATATTTAACAGAGGTCGTTGTCGAAAACCAATTCTATTCACACTTAACTCCACCTTAGCAACCAGTTCGGGGCAATGGATGGAGCCTTGAGCTACGTTTATTAAATAACAGATGTCACTGATACAACGTCTTTGCTCAAGCGGTAGAAAATGGAACCTTCTGCAACTGTGACCATAATCATTTGACCACTGCTGCGCTTTGAAACTCAGAAATCGGAGAAATTTCACCTGAACACCCTCAATTCGTGACTTATAAATATCATATTGGGGATTCCAAACTTGTACATATATTTGTAGATTTGACAAATCTTTTTAACCAATGAAATATTTAAATATAGCTTAATTTTTTTTCAATGCTACAATATATAAGTATCAGTAATGGTGCAGAAATTAAGAAAATCGGTAGATTTGAGGCTATATTTCCGAAATTGTTTTACTTTGTATCGCTCCACGCAATGTCAGTTATGTCAACACGACAGTGACTTTTTTAATACTTTGACTTGCGTGTTTATTTTCTCTTTCTGTTTAATTCTGCTTAAAAATAAGTCTGGAAATGGATTCCAACGATATATTAGATGACAAAGATAATGGGCCTGAGGTCCAGATAAACTTCCCGAGCTCCGTAATGAGCAGAATTGAAGAAATGATGGGTGGTACTGAGCAGTTCGATAGCGCTGAAGTAAGTCAACGTAATTTATGATTATTTATTTATTTGTAAGCTTAAAAATGTTCATTACTTATAGGATGGACAAAAAATATGGTAACTACGTTTTAGAAGCTATGTCAGGTCCCTATGTAATAATATAGCCCTGTATGGGTTAGAATTCCAGCGGTGCTGTATGTATTGGAGTTGAACTTCTTTTGGTCAAAATCTCAATGTTAAGTTGTCTGATATGGAACCTAAGATAAGCTACATAGCTGTCATATATAAATAAACATTGAACCAAAAACATTTTCTACATAACATACTAACTTTAAAAGAAATATGTGTAAGAGTGTACTAGTTTTCAGTTGAATATCCTTAGTTATATGTATGTATATTCTTATTAGAATATCGGTAGCAACTCCTTCTAATAAACAATACACCAATTTGTTTTGTCTCTGCTCAAGATCTCTTGAAAGGATCTTACAACAACACTTTTATACCTAAGAAGGAATAAGTATCAAACAGTTTTAAATTACTTAAGATACACATAATTTAATTTAAAGATACATTAAGTGTCTTAACACTAGTAATACTACTATTAACAAATATTTTGGGATGTAACAGAGCCTTACAGAAGAGCCAACAAGGCCTTCTATAAAATTTGAAGATGATTTTTACTATATAATGACTTATTTTTATAATATTTATGTGTATGCTTCTTTTATTTACAGTTTGATGCAGTTGCATACATAAACCGAGTCTTTCCTACGGAACAGTCACTATCTGGTGTGGAGAGTGCCGCCTCGAGATGTGAATTCCACTTGGCAGGTGTAGAGCACGACATTAGGAGACTAGTGAGAGCACAGGCAGAGCAGAGGGAAGCTGGACAAAATGCATTACTTGAGGCTCAGAGATGTATTGCTGAGTTAGCACTCCAAGTCAGTACCATGTTTTGTACACATACAGTCACACTTTATTCCTTTAGAGTAGTCAGCGACAACACCTCACCAATTACTACTACCCTTATTTATATCATGAGCTCCTAATCTGTCAGGTTGCGGTCTTTCTTAAAAAAATATAAGTTCTTATTACTACCATGGAAACTTTTAAACTATTAAGCACTCAGGTGTAGTATGTACTTTGCTAACATTTTGTCAGAAACATTCACTACTGATTCTCTCAAATTTGATGGGACTAGGACCATATATATAAGGTCATCCTAAAGCCCATTTGGACATAATAATATGGTCTGCAACTGTGGGGCAGCGCAAGCGATACCAACTTAAATATACTACAACGCCAACAGAACAAGATTGTAAGATCAATTGCGAAGGTACCATGGTGCATAACCAATAACGAAGTTCACGAGCACCTGGAAATGAAAACAATCAAGGAGGAAATTCGGAGTTTGGCAGCTAAATACAAAGAGCGATTAACCCGTCACCCTAACGTACTCGCTCGCCAACTCACCATGGACGAGTATGCGAGACGACTAAAACGTCACCATATCCTAGAGCTGGATGGCCGGCAGCAGATGAGTAGATGCTTCCAATGGGAAGCTACTCCGCACGACAGCATCACACAGCATATTTGCTCATAGCCTTCGGGCTGATCGCAAATAAACGCAAAGAAAAAAAAAAAAAAAGGACCATGAAGTGTTCCCTTACAAGTGGGTCTAGAATAGACTGTGACTCTGGAAATAATGTAAAGAATCCCAGCAGAGTGTGGCCGCCTCTTATCAGCTAACTTGTCATGTTAGGCTAACTTCTTATCCGTAAGCTAGTGCTGACAGGTCAGCTTTCTAACGTAAACTGTAGGCATTCACTTCCGCATCCAATCCATCCAGAAAACACGAAGTTTAAGGATTTAAACACATTTAATTCTTGCGGTGATATGGCGTAGCGTTGCGGTTAACTGCATTATATACGGTCAGCCGCAACGACACGCCGCATTCCGGCTAACCTCGGTTCTGCTACGGTGCGCCAAAACCATCAGTGCTTCAGACTTGTGCACAGTCACAGAATGTGCATGGACGTCGAAGAAGTTGCTGCAGTTATTTGTTCCTCTACATAATTAGCGCATTTGCTTTCCCACAAAGCGGGGCGTTCTTTGACTTCTAAAATGAACTTTTCCGTGTCAAAATTCATGATAGCTATGCGACAGCCAATTCAAACTTAGAATAACAACACTTTCGTACATCATCTACCGCCCCTAGACGCTGGGGCTTTTTCATATAAAAGTCGATGTTTAACGAGCTGCAATGGCACGCCGCATCACGGCTATGTGCGTTTTAAGCCTTCACATCACATCATCAACAGCCTATAATAGTCCACTACTGGACATAGGCCTCTCCTTAGAAATGAGGGTTTGGCCTAGTATACCACGCTGGCCAAACGGGTTGGTATAGAATCTGTGTTAAGTTTTCCTTCTCTTTGCAGTGCTGTTGTCCTGCGTAGTTTGCTCCCTTAGTCGGCTCTTACGACACCCACGGGATAAATAGGGGTGGTGACATTCCGTATTCTTAATCCGTCACCACACGGACAAAGCCTTTAGCCTTAGTATAAATGAATCATTCAATTTTGATTTTAACTCATACACCTGTTATTTTTTCAGGTAGCAGATATAAACAAGAAAGCAGAACGTTCAGAGAGCATGGTCCGTGAGATAACCTCGGAGATAAAGCAGTTGGACTGCGCCAAGTCGAACCTGACTGCGGCCATCACAGCGCTCAACCACTTGCATATGCTGGTGGGTGGCGTAGACAAGTTGAGGACGATGACGCGGAATAGGCAGTACAAGGAGATTGTTCTACCAATGCAAGCCATCATGGAGGTAATTTTTAAATAAATGTATTTCTAACCTCCTTTTTGACCAAAAATAAATGTTTATCCCCTAAATCCATATCCTGCATATATGAAGCAAATATTATTTATTTAAATTAATCACAATCTTAAATTAGATTCTAGATACCATTATATATGTTTAATTTTAATTCATATAATAATCACAAATTTTAATACACGGTGATTTTTTAGGCGTTTTGGAAACTAAACATTTTAATTTGGAATCATCTATAGTACCAATTAAAATGATTAAATCAATTGTAATGTTGTCTAAAAAAAGTTTCAGTTTTAATATTCATGTTTACTCGATCGACTTGGAAAGTAGTAATGGACTGATCATTCATTCATTATCTTATATTTGTTTATAATAGTCCACTACTGATCATATTTCATCATATTTGTCATATTATAAATGTATGTATAGCAGCTGGAGCTTTCCCTGACAAACTGAAAGCAGTGATCATAAAACCTGTATTTAAAAAAGGAAATAGAGACAATATAGAAAACTATAGACCTATAGCCCTGGTACCTATTTTCTCTAAGATATTTGAGAAATATATATATGGGGAACTAAATGATTACCTTGAAGGGAATTGTATTCTGGCGAAAGAACAGAAGGGTTTCAGAGGTAATAAATCAATAAACATGGCCATATATGATTTTCTTGTATTTGTAATGAAGAATGTTGACAATAAGATACCTGTTTGCTCCATATATATGGATATGACCCAAGCATTTGATCATGTAAGTCATGATACTCTACTAAGTAAGCTAAATTCATATGGCATAAGGGGCAATATCTTAGACCTGATTGAGTTTTACATTAGAAATCGCACTCAATATACTCAAATTTCTAAAATTAATAGTGTTACCAAAATAGAAGAATACTATCAATCTGAAACACGTAAAATACAATATGGCGTACCTCAGGGTAGTGTATTGGGACCATTATTGTTCCTAATATACATTAATGACCTACCTAATGTAACCCATAACCCAATAGCCCTATTTGCAGATGATAGTACAATTACTATTAAATGTAATAATAAGGATACATATAATGATGATATAAATAACGCTTTAAACTCTGTTCTCGACTGGCTAGATGTAAACAATTTAAGAGCTAACATAGGAAAAACAATGCTCATGCATTTTAGTCAGCGTATTCCTAGTATTAAAAACCTACAGATATGCGCTAACGGCCAATCTTTAAATGAAGTAGATTCCACAAAATTTCTAGGTGTAATAATAGACAATAAGTTAACATGGAAACAACAGGTAGAACAAATATGCAAGAGGGTCAGTAAATCAGTGTATGCACTTCATGAATTGTCACAAGTAATTAATACTCATGCACTTCTGACTGCATACCATGGTATGGTGGCGTCAGTTCTTAGGTTTGGTATAATTTTCTGGGGTAACTCTGTACATAAAGATAAAGTATTCAAGGTACAGAAACGTTGTGTGAGGGCGATGTTCTCTCTAAAATCAACCGACAGCTGTCTGCCCTATTATAAAAAATATAATATTTTGACACTACCATCCATTTATATACTCGAGGTAGCTATGTTTGCCAAACTAAATCCTAATTTATTTGTTTTGTCTTCTGATGCGTACGGCCGAATGCAAAGAGATAAATCCCGGCTATGCCTGTGTAAATCAAACACTGCTCTAATGCATAACAGTGTTTTCGCCATGGCTCCAAAAATATATAATAAATTGCCTAGGAATATAAAGGAGTCAAATCCGACTATCTTTAAACAGACATTAAAAAAAATTCTGAGCCAAAAATGCTATTATAATGTAAATGATTTTCTGCAAGACAAATTGTAAATCAAATTAATTTCGTTCATTGTTATTTAATTTATGTTGAACATGATAATGTGACATTTTTTTTTTATTTTTATTATTTTGACTATTTGATTATTATTGTTGTTTTTTTTTTTATTATTATTTTTTGGTTTTATTATATTGATCTGACTTAATAGCATTCATAATACTCTTGACATTATTAATTCTCTGAATAAATTTATGACATGAATATATTCTTCAAATTGTGTTTGTAATGTTGAGCGTCTAAATAATAATCTTTTAAATATCTATGACTAAATATTTGCACACCTTTAAGAGGTTATATTACAGCGTACCTATGTATTATATGATGTTCTTCTACCACCTTTATACCTGTTTTATGCAAATAATAAATGATTTTGATTTTTTTTGATTTATATGAATGAAACACGTCCGTGGGCGTTTCGGCGGCCGCTGCGCACCGCTGACGCTAACAGCAGCTGATAAAAGTACTTATACCTATAGGCGCGAGCTAGCGAGTACTAGATAGATACTCGATATAGCGAGCGATAGACTCCAATTCGTCCTTCATACTTTACACGGGCTTAGGACCGTCGGAAATACCTATTTTATTTAAACTTCTTTTCGATTATTAACCACGATTGTTCTTTTCACAACAAATCAATTTATCAACGGACTGTAGGTATAAATATTTCAAGCGTATTTAAAAAAATCGGAGCTATCTACAGAATAATTAACTTACATACCTATTTACACTATTTACACTTCTCTGTATCGAAGCAACTGCTCAAAATGGAGTCCGCTGCATTCAATACACAAACGTCCACGTTTAATGCAATTGTTTTTTAATTTTCTTAATGTGTCTCTATCACTTTTCACTTTATCAAAAGCGTCCACTATCGCAATGCGTAAATTATCACGGCTTTACAAACAAGTATTTTTATTTCCGACCATAAGAAAAAATCCAGGGGCGTTAAGTCCGGGCTTCTAGGTGGCCAAGGTACTGGCCCTCCTCGACCTATCCACCGATCACTAAACTCATTGTCCAGGTATGTATAATAATAATTTAAACGTCCTTGACCTTGCGCGTGAGTATAGTATTTCTATTCGTAGTATTTACCTACTTGCGATTGAAAAGCCCTACTACTGGTTCTCACCTTTTCTCTGTAATCGATATGAATATCGACTTTGATGATAAAAAAGATATATATTTTATTAAATTAACGTTATATATAGCTTCTGTTACTGATAAATAACTCAAAATTATCTTTTCCAAAACGCTTTCAAAATCACCGTGTATATAGAGATATAATATTATGTTCCTTAATGTGCAATTTTATATCAAATGTGTCTTTGACTGGCTTGTTGTTCTATTGGTTAGTTTATTGTAATACTGGCTACCGTGTGGTGACGGATTTAGAATACGCAGTATCACCACCCCTATTCATCCCGTGGGTGTCGTAAGAGCCGACTAAGGGCGCAAATTACGCAGGACAACAGCACTGCAAAGAGAAGGAAATCTTGACACAAACCCTATATCAACCCGTCTGTCCAGCGTGGTATAGTAGGCCAAAACCTTTCTAAGGAGACGCCTATGTCCAGCAATGGACTATTAAAGGCTGTTGATGGTGATTGATGAATACTAGCTGCTAAGCCATAGTTCGTGAGTTCGATTCGCAGCCGAGAGAAATAATTGTTATTTGTTCTGGTCTAATTGTAATCTATATGTAGTATGTATGTATTTAGAAGTATATTACGATGTTTATAAGCTTGTCTGGTTACTGAATCTTTGCGCTGTCTATTGCAATTAAGAATTGTCGTGTATTAAAATTTTTATTAAGAATAATTAGGAAAATTTAGTGTAATTAAGAATTCGAAAAATGAAATGAGAATATATTTCTATACCCTGAAAACCCAGCCTCATAAAGACAAATAGGTGGTCCCGATATTAATAATAAAGCTTCATTTACCGACAATCTTAATCTCTAAAAGTCTACATGATACTTCCCCCATTCAGGTACTGCATCACTTCGAATGTTACCGCGAGATCCGCGAGCTGAGCTCTCTCCGGGACCAGGTGCACGCCATCCGCACAGATCTGGCGTCTCAGATACGCGCCGATTTCAAGGACGCTTTCACTAGTGCGTACAAACCACACGCGCGCCACGTATCGCCACGCGACATATGTGGCGTTGAGGGCTTTATACACGATTACTTGAATATATCTATTTTGTATTAGCCTGAGTTATTTTGTGTATACAGGGTGTAGGGGACGTCGTAACGAATGCTGAAATAGTGTATTCAGACCATGATTCTAAGTCGAAAATCATTGGAATTTTCAGCAGCAGAAAAATACATCATTTTTTTATAGTTTTCCGTTTTTGGGTTAATAATGATGAAAAATGATATCACAATCAATCAGTCAACAACTGCAATGTAATTAATTAAACTGCCGAAGCGTGTGGGGCCTCCCCTCCGGCAACCAACTTGTGTTTGCACAGAATAAACATGTAGTTATTACTTTTGTGCGATACCTACGGTGAATAAAAAGTTTAATATTCCGGCAGAAAATTCTAATTTTCGACTCAGAATGATGGTCTAAACACACTATTTCAATATTCGTTACGACGTCCCTTGCACCCTGTATATGTATATTCCTTTTCAATTGAATGTTTTTTTAATAAGCCATAAACTTTTAATTTTTTACCTCCTTTCTTAAAGAGAAGTCCATGGCCAGCAGTGGATGTTATAATATATTTTTTATTAATGGTAAATGGGGCAAAGGAGTTGACAGAGCACCTGATGGTATATGGCCTTACGCATACCCATACCAGAGCAACTAGACACGGGCGTTGCCACCCTTTCTCCCGTTCTCCCCTTCCTCGAATGGAGGCTGTCATCCGAAGGGGGGCACCGGAAAATTCCAGTTTACTTAACACTAGTTGCCATGGTATCACTCCGGTGAAGCCGGCCCAGTTGTACTGAGAGCTTGGCTCCCCAAGGGTAATAAGAGAAACTGTTTTGATTTTACTGTCAACTACCGTTTTATGTGAATTATCTCTCTAATTTGACTGGTCCGCAGCTGG
Organism: Arctia plantaginis; assembly: GCA_902825455.1. Lineage (NCBI taxonomy): Eukaryota > Metazoa > Arthropoda > Insecta > Lepidoptera > Erebidae > Arctia > Arctia plantaginis. The sequence goes on along the minus strand of CADEBD010000331.1, from coordinate 176,275 downwards.
TAGCAAGAGTACGATCTCCCACCGGACTTTGTCAGAAGCATGCGGTGTGGTGGACATCCTGGAGCCGAAGGTGAAGCAGGAACTATTAAAGTGGTTCATTAATGTGCAGCTGCAGGTAACCGCTTCTCCTTATGTAACAATTTCCTCTAATATTCTATGTCTCATACTCTCCCTTCTTGCCACAAGAGGACACAGATATTTGGTAAATGAATGTTATTTCTTTTCCAGGAGTACCAGCACCTATTCTCCCCGGAGCAGGAGTGTGCATGGATCTCGTTCGTGGAGCGGCGCTACGCGTGGCTTAAGCGGCACCTGCTCGCTTTCGAGGAGTCCCTCGGGAACGTGTTCCCTCACACCTGGAAGCTCAGCGAGGCCATCACTCAACAATTTTGTAAGGTCAGTGACCTTTAAGTACAATAAGGGCTTAACACAATTGGACTAAGATCAAGCCCCGGCCACATCATCATCAGCCTCATCATCAACGGCATTTAAAAGTCTACTGCTCGATATACACCTCGTCTAAAAAGGAGGTTTTGGCCTACTATACCACGCTGGTCCGTGTGGTGACGGATTAAGAATACAGAGTGTCACCACCACTGTATAGTAGGCCAAAATCTCCTTTCTAAGGAGAGGCTTATTCCAGCAGTGGACTATTAAAGGCTGTTGATGATGCTGATACCACGCTGGCCAGACGGGTTGGCAAACTTGACACAAACCCTATAGGGGTTGTGTCAAGTTTTCCATCTCTTTGCAGTGCTGTTTTCCTGCGTAGTTTGTTTTCTTAGTCGACTCTTACGACACTCACGGGAAAAGTAGGGGTGCCACTCCGTATTCTATTCGCCACTACACCACCCGCAAGGCAGGCCACACTTTAGGTATAAAGCTAGAAGTACAAAGCGTTCTCGACTCGACAGGTTGAATTCAATATCGGTTTGTGACGTCACACTCCGCTAATACAGACAGTGTTTCCTATTGAACTGAGAGTCTATGATAGAGTTGTCACATGTAAGATTTTATGGTGTATGGGTTTTTATTATGAGCATATATGCAAAAGAGCAATTCACTTAATGGTAATTACCACCGCCCACGGAAACCTGCAGATCCTGAGTCACAATTGCATCGTTATTTAAGTCCCTCTCCCCAGAATTTAGGGGAGGAGGGTTTGGGTTTGTTTCCTTTTTTTTCATGATATAGGTGTAGACGAGCAAACGGGTCACCTGATGGAAAGTGACCACCGTCGCCCCTTCAAGTCTGCAACTCAGGAGGCACGCGTTGTCGGCCCTTTAGTAGTACGCTCTTTTCTTGAAGGTTTGTAGTTTGTTTTCAGTTTTATATAATACTAATGAAATTCCTTGTCTCTCTTCTCTAACAGATGACGAAGACTGAGTTGAGCAACATAATGGCATCCCGCCGCAACGAAGTGGACGTGAAGCTCCTCTTGTATGCCATACAGAAGACTTACAACTTTGAGCTGTTGCTGCACAAGAGATTCATAGGTAAAATATTTAATTAGTCATGGCCCGCGGGTTCCCTCGTGTGATTATTTCGTGTTTCTAACTTTAAAAATCACGAACGTCCATAAAACCGTTCATCCTTTATTTTATCCCCTTAAGGGTAAAACTTCCAAAAAGCCCTAGTGGGTGCTTACAACAAAAAAAAACATTAGCTGCAAAATTCCTTCCTATATTTAATATTCTATAGTAACCTGTCACTATGTCAGCAAATTTTATCCTGGGGGGCCTGGTAATCTGTGTGACAGGGACACCTAGTACGGATACCAGTCTCCCACAAAGGAATTAAACATACTCTCAATTTATTTATAAGTTTTAATTTTAAGGAACCTTTGTGGAAGAGAAATAAACTTTATTATTATTATATTATTATTATTCTCTTTATTTACTTTATATACATATTATTTACATTTTTAAATATACACTTTATAAAAAAAAAAATACATTTAAAAATATAAAAAATAGTAGACCACCGACATCGGGTACAGGGACCAAGACACCGGTGGTTAGGACTCCAAAGATAGGAACCTCCTCACTATACGAGCCGTGTCAAGGAGGACTGCCTTCTGCATCAGACCCTTGATCCAGCCATCCAACGTGAGCCTCTTAAGGTGTTGGTCGAGGCTCTTGGCTATCAATCCATGAGCAGATACGACTATCGGAACAATGATCACTGAATCAACATTCCACATATCGACAATCTCGTGAGATAAATCCAAATATTTAATTTGTTTTTCTTTTTCAACTTTCACGAGATTCTCGTCATGAGGAACGGCGATATCAACAATCATTGCGCGGCGCTCTAATCGATCTATCAACACAATATCAGGCTTATTGGCAACAATAGTCCTGTCTGTGATAATAGATCGATCCCAATACAACGTGGCCCGACCATTCTCGAGAACTGGGTCGGGCAATCCTATAGTGGGGGACCTCTGATTAAACAAAGGGTTTTTAAAGGGCAAGCTTTTTGGTGTAGACCCTGGACTTGGTTGTGCCTGTGCAATTTTTTCCCTCCTTGCAAGACAAAAAACCAAAAATAATATCCGTTTTGATTCGCCAGGACGGGGGCACCCCGACAGATTCAACCTACCATTTTCAGGATATATTTCCGATAGTTATTGTCATGAAACTTCGCCCATAATGCACAAAAAAAACCCTTCAGTTTCCCCAAAAAGAGACCCATCCCGTACCCAAAGTCGAAATTTTTTAAAAATCTTACGGACCCTTGGGGCCCCGATAAACCGCCATGGAGCTCTTTGCCCTTCCATACTTCCCTGCGATCATTAACCCCAGTACTACGGTCGGGCCCCAATTCTCTTTACCCAGAGCGAGGGGGGTAAGCCGGTACCACTGCAACTACATTGCGATGCCTCCCACGTCGATGTAGAAAATTTCTTGTTTGCATCCCTCGGATTATGTAGGGTTTTGATTTTTAAATAGCCCCGCGACCCCCAAGTTTCGGGGGATATCAATCTCATAACTGATGAACGGGTGGTGCTTGGGGATGCATCAAAATGTGGGGGACTTCCTGTCAAGGGCATCTAATTGGTCTGAGTCCTTTAAAAGTAGACCAAAGGAATACATTAAAAACCCGGATGCCCCAACCTTTGGGGCAGGTCGCCCCTGTTGCCCCTGAAAAAAGACTTTTAAGTACTTTTTCAAGCGGCCAAAAAAAGCTTTCCCCTGCAATGTTTGTTTTCATTTTAGATTCTGGTATTCCCAACGCTGGATTCCCCAATATTGTAAGTTTCAGTGGCAGACAAAATCGATTTTTTGTTAAACCAAAAGCCTTTTCCCTTCGATTCATATCACACCCTTTTTTAAACATGACTGCACATTGTCTACACAAATTCCTTTTTGATAGAATTACAAAAAGTTTTCCGTCCCCTTTTAGTAACTTGTCAATTGTAATTTGTTGGAGGCAAAACTTTTTAAAAACACCTATAAAAAAGGGTGGATATACTTGATCTTTTCTGCAACCTATAGCCTAACCTAAAACCCTCAATAAAGTCAAGGGGTTAAAACCAGACAAAACCCAAGGGCTCAGACTATCACCTTGAAAATACCCCGTCGATCTTTTTATAATCTTTGGCTTTGCCCACATCCTGGTAGCGAAGGCCGTTCTCCCTTGCCCCCAAAAGACTTCAAGAAAGTGCACAAAGGGTTTTATCAAATTTTTTACAACTCCAGACCTCAAAAGCCAGTGGTGGAAAACCAAGTCATAACCTTCTATAAACTATCCAACACGCCCCCAAACTCTTCGATTACAAATACCTTTGGGTAATGGTATGTCTATGATAAAAGGGGGTTTTTGTGCCCGGGCCCCTTCTACATCCATTTGAAAACTGACATAATCGAATTATTTTTAATATTAGTAATTTTTAGTCCAGAAAAATTTAAGTTTTACATGGTAGGGAAAATGTATAGGCGAAAATTTTTGGGGTCCATGACACTACCAACTTTTTGAGTAAGTGGGGTTTTTCCGTTTAAAAATTTGGGGGAAATTTAACCCGAATCCAAACTGTGGAAATTTAAACCAAAGCGCAGTGAGCTTCGGAACCACTTAACCAAAAGTTGTGAGTCCGTCTTGGGGCCCGGTGATTTCCCTTTTGGGAATGAACGAACGAAATTACATCACTTTATCAATTTTAACAGGTTCCATGGTGTTATAGACTCCCCTGAGCGTCGACATCCGCAACCAATCACCTTTTTTTAGACAGGGACCCACCAAGTTACGGGGCCAAAATGATTTGTACATTTTTACTGGCAAATGCCTATCCCCAACATGGATCCGGTTCCCCCATTTCCGGCACCCCTTCTCATTTTTTTGGAACATCCGTTTTGATTATACCGATCTATTCGTTTTTTTACCGTTTTTCCCATTTGCCCATGCAAATTTTTGTTTAGAAAATCTATGCGCTCGGCACATACATGTACTGCTGAGGGCTAAAGGTATCCCCAAGAATGCCTGTTTTCCCAAAAGGGTCACTCTCGGGGCCCATATTCCCCGACGGTAGTAAAAGTTCCCATGATTTTCCTGGTCTCTAATACGGGCTTCATTCTATACTGCCAAGCTGGTACAGTAGATTTAGGTCGAGTATAGGGTTTTTAGTATTTTAACACCAGCTACTCGCAACTGCAATACCCCCACAAAATAGAATAGAATTTATCACAAAATCTTCGCTATTACTTAAAAATTCAGGCAAAAACGAATCCAGGGACCCCCCACGTAATTTTTTTTATGAATGGGCAAACGAATAACCGGGGCCTATCATTGAATTTAATATCGGTTTCCAGAAACCATTCCTCCCCTCCTTTCCCCCCATCATTGTATTGGGGACTTCGGATATAACTTCACTCTCCCCTAGTTTATCATATCATCGTATTAGCCAACTGAGGTTCTTTTGGCTACCGTCCCATTTTTGGGGGACGAAAAGGGATAATTAAGCTATTCCGTTGTCAAAGTATCCTTCAAGTCTGCATCTCCAGATGACAGCGCATACTCTACTTGATCCGACAAACGTTGTGCTTTTCGTTTTACAGCTGGGTTAAGCTCCCCGAAAAAAAGAGACTAGTCAAAAACGGTACCCCCTAAGGTTTTTTCCCCCCTCTTAGCCGATAATATGCCCGCATGACATTTCATTAATAACTTTGCCATTCTGCGCGCAATCACCCCCGGGAGGGGACCCCTTTTGAGGTCAGTAGTCCTCGGGTCCCCCAAACTGGTGGTGGCCGCCCCCTCCCCTCCGACGTCAGGTGTTCGACGTCGGCGGAGAGAAAAACTCGTCGCTTGAAATTTAGCTCGACGCCTCAGCCACGGCCCGGGAAATTTTTTGTAGCTTCGGGGACGGGAAGACGGGCGGGCGACGAGTCCGGGGGTTTTTCAGTGCTCTGGGGCTAGTCGGGGTTAACATTTTCAGTCGAATTTCTAATTTCTTTCATTTTTAATATTTTTTGTATTTTACATGACGTTAAACGTCTGTCTTACTATCAACATATATCTATTTATTATTTATTTAAAAAAGTTTTGTGTTTTTTTTCATAAAAAAGGTCCCCTTTCCCAAAACAGTTTAAAAGTTTTAAAAGATTTTCGGGGTTGTAAATTATAGAAAAATTGTTTTAATTCGAAAATGTGAAGAAATTCCGACTGTGAGGGAATTTTTGCTAGTTTTTTTTTATTATTATTATTATTACTTTATTATTTTATTAGTTTTTTTTTATTATTATTATTATTACTTTTTCCAAAAATTTTGACAACTTTTTAGTGGGTAAAAAGTTTGAAAAAATAAGTACTTTCACTTATTGCATACAAAACGGCAATTTCATAGGTAAATACCTAATAAATAGGTATGTTTATCAGCAGTCTGATTACAGATTACAGGATCTGCCTAGTTTGAGATCAAATCAGATCTTATAATCTCTATAGTTGACACTGAAACATATTATACAATAAATATTACAAAATAATATTCTGCAATAAATATGGAAGCTATCACTTAGTATTATTCTTTCCTCTCATTTCAAAATATTCGATTATAAATTAGATATCCCTGAATAGATAAGCAGAGACCCCATTTTGCTTTTTTTATAGGAGATTTTTATTGCATTTAATAGGAGACCAAACGATCGGACGGGTTACCTGATGGCAAGTGGCTAGCGTCACCCATGGCTGAATTTTAAGAGTCGCAACTGCATTGCCGCCTTTGATTACCCCACCCCCATAGAATCAGCAGGGGAGATTTGAGTTGTACTTTTATTCCCACTTGCTTAATATAGGGTGAGCCTTGTTGCCGGGCACTTTAGGAATTAAATGGGAGTATTGTGAGTTCAATGTGAAAGGAAGTGTTGGTAAGATGGGAAGTTCATCAACAGCCTTTAACAGTCCAGCGCTGAACATAGGCCTCTCCTTATAAAGGAGGTTTTGGGCTACTATACTACGCTGGCCAGGACCGGGTTGGTTATAGGGTTTGTGTCAAGTTTTGTATTGTTTGTCTGGTGTGTTGCATAGTTAGCTCCCTTAGTCGGGTCTTACGTTCATGGGTGGCGGCAGTCGCTTTCTATCAGGTGACCCAAATCGCTAGCTCGAACTGAATACAAAGAGCACAACACAGATAGGAATGGAGAATGTTGCAGGAGGTCTTCACCAACAATGGTCGAGAAGGCTGAAGAAGAAGATGACTATTTGGGGACTGTCAGCAATAGTTCCAGCAAGTCTTGGTTGTTGCTGAGAAGTCCGAGCCCTTTAAAATAATATAATTATTGTTGTTACAGGTACGGAGAGCTTGGTGCTGACCGGTGGACATTGGAGTTGATAAACAGTCGGAGTTTGATGCTGATAACAAAGATGTAAGATGGTTTTATTCACTTACCATCTGACCTGACAGACTAAGTCCTGTCCAAAGGCCTGTCGCACTTTAATGAAACAAATCCATACTTTACATAGTATAAATAAGTCGCTTTTTGTGTCGCTTAGACCTTAGACCTTTTAAACTAAGCAACGGATTTTAATTCGAGAGGAAGATTTATATGTATAATATAGTAAAGAAAAATCCGAGAATTTCAAACATTTGTCGTAAAAAATGTAAATGTAAAACAAACGTTTCTATGTACGATATTTATGTATTTACAAAAATAATTTTTAATAAATTTGATAAAAAGCGTTGGGTGCCTGTTGTCAATAGTAAAAAAGCACGCCACGCTTTTTTTCAAATTTATAAAATTTATTTTCTATTTTTTAGTTTGGTTTTCTATAAAAAAGCGTGTTTTATAGTTTTTTTAAAACATTTTTTTTTTAAATTAGTGTATTGTCAATCGGTCCTCGATATATCTACAAAGTTTGAACGAATTCTGAACGTTTAAAGTCAGTCAAAATCACGCTCAAAGGAATCGGTTACAAACAAACATAAAAAACATACAAGTGAAGTTAATATAAAAGCGTGTAAAAAACATATATGTATTTATATCAGTCGTCTAGTACCCATAGTACAAGCGCTGCTTAGTTTTGGGCTTAGTGTGAATGTGGTAGAAAATAATTATAAAAATCCTGTTGAAGTGGGGAACTTTTCAATACACATGCAACGGACACAAAGAACACCCAGACTTAGAACCATAAATTGTGGATCACATAAAGTGATATCCCATGTGGGGATCGAACTCAACAAACACTTAGCGCAGGAGGAAGCAGTGAGGTGACCGCTTAAACCACTACGCCGTCCGTGCAGTCAACTTAATAACTTTCAAGTAACGTTCTATAGGTAACTGGTCGGCTCCTTCAGCCCTAACCAAAATTAATACATTTATAGGGGCAGTGGAGCAGAAGCAGTAGAACCCGGGCAGCCCACAGGCTCTGGCCCCGCCTCGCCGGGGGTGGGGCTGATCGGATCTGCTTCGAGCCGTACCTGTCGCTGTACATCAGCTCCTCGCGCCAACCTCCGGTCTCTGTGGATCGGTTATACAATAAGACCTGCTTTTATCATTTTGACGAATGTAAATTTACATTTTCAAGATTTCCTTCCAAAAATGGTCAATTTTTTTAAATGTTAATATAGAGTTAGGGGGGCTTGGATGTTGTTCTGGGGGGGTTTGTTTTTTACCCCAATTTGAGGGACCCCCCCTTCCAAAAGGGGGGTAATCCCCCCAAGTAAAAAAAACCAAAATTGGTTCCAAAAAGACAGAGTTCTGAGGGACCAAAATAAAATAAACCATGAGGGTTATGGACCTGTCGGTCAAAGAAGGTCCTTTGCTGAAATCTAGCAAAAATGTCGGAAACAATCTTGTTTCAAAATTTTTTCGGTCTCGCTCCCTAAAGCGTGAACGCGCGTAAAGGAAATTTGTTTTCCAAAAATTGTTCCTAAAATCCCAAATTTAGAACAAACTCCTTCTTTTTTAAAAGGGATTAACTACTTTTAAAGGCAAAAGACAATCAAGACATTTTGTCCAGGCAAACTTTTCGTAGGACACCTGCGGGGTTTAAAATACGTGGGACAATATAAAGACGAATTTTGACAGTTTGTGGTAATTTTGGTTTGGTTTTGGGAGGGGTTAAAAAACGATTTGAGAATAATTTCCCTTATTGAAAATTTTAAAAACAAAGTAAAAATCGTTTCATTTTAAAATATATACTTGTGGGTATTCATTTATCTGTTTTTTTTTTTAGAATCTTCAAAAATTTCGTCTTCTAGTCACATAAGTCACAATGCACATCTGTATGGGTTAAATTTGCAAATGTCAAACGATACCAGTAAAATAACATCAAAGGATGGGTCCAATTAAATACGGAACTCCTCCTCTGTTTTTTCCCGGATCGAAGGGCCCCCCCTCACGGGGGACAGAGGGGAAAAACGTCCCGGGGCGGGATATCGAGCTGCGCGGACTTTTTTCCCTTTTTAAAGAAGTGCCTGGGGCAGTGCGCGCGGTCCCACCGGCGGCCTAGCGGGTCGTCTCCTTTTATACAGCTTACCAAATTTTTCTTTTAAACTTGGACATGTATCTTCATCAAATGTAATAAAAAACAATCTTATACATTAATGATTCTGATCCTGATCAATTCATTTTTTCTTAGGCTTGCACCAGGGTCAGTCTGACCCCTACTTCTTCCTGTTGATAATGGATGCTCTGAATCGGACCCTACGGAGGAGGCACCTTGGGGGAGCTATTTTCAGTGACATTTTGTTGGTCGGTGAAAAATTTGGAAGGTCCAGAGCAGACTGGAAAAATGGCAAAAAAGGTGGAGAAAGTTGGGTTGAAAATCAGCAGAAAACCAAAAAAGAATACATGTTCTGCGTTTGGCGGGCTTCCAGTCCTAAAACCATTTCGCTGGAGGGATAGCGTAAAAAGTCTCTCCAATTTCAATACCTCGGCCCCCCCTTACAATATAGGTGAGAATGACGATGTACCATCGAATCAATCGGGATGGGTGAAGGGGCGGCAGGTAAGAGAAAAACTTTACCCCAGTTTCCCCTTAAAAACCCGAAGGACAAAATTTTAAAAAATATTATCAAAATGCCGTCTGTATGGTTCTGAAAGTTTTCCCTTAAGAAAAACGGATGAAGACGCCTGAACGTAGCCGAAATGCGAATGCTGAGATGGATGTGTGGTGTGACTCAGATGGACAGGGTTAGGAATGAGTATATACGAGGAGTCTGAAAGTAGCGCCACTGGATGAAAGTTAAGAAGTAATAGGTTATCCTGGTATGGACATGTCCCTGGGGGAGGGATTAGGAAAATGTGGCGAAGAAAGTTTTAGGTATGGGAGTTAAAGGTACAAGGAAGAGGCAGACCGAAGAAAGGCGGATGGACTGGGGTGAGGGAGGATATGGCTAGGGAAGGGAGTAAACAGTGAGATGACGCATGACAGAGTAGAATGGAAAAATCAACATACTGCGCCGACCCCAAATAAAATTGGGAAAAAGGTAGGCAGATGAGATGATACGATTAATGATTCTCACCATATGTCTGCTACGTCCATACCTACATAAGTAAATATAATCTATGATCCCTGGCCTCCCTGAGCGCCTGCGCCTGCGCCTAGCTCCTGATGGGGGACGAGCTGTCTGTATTTTACCAGAAGCAACCGATGATCTTTAAATTTGGGGGGAAATAGGACCCTTCACATGCGGCAGTGGGATCGCCTTGTTTAACACCCGCCAAATCTGTCGGGTTTCACAGAGATTTCTTTTCTAGGGCTCACTAAAACCCTGAAAAAAGCCCGGGTTTTCGAATTGTGTAAATAAAAACAAAAATCTAATAAATAAAAAAAAAAAACCCTGGGTTTTGAAATTGCGTTTTTCGTTTTTAATGTATCTATCATACCACTAAATTACAACAGGTAAAAAACTTTGTTGCTTTAAAGTCGTAGGATCAAAATGGAGCCTTGGGGGACCCCAAAAAATTTAAAATCAATTTTGTTCAGTAAATTTAAGTAAAATATTTTTATGTTAATGCATTATAGGAATAAACATGGGCATGCTTTTTATAAGTAAGAAAATTTTGTATAGCAACAAAATCACTATGTAAACTCGTGCTCACGCTATAAAAGGTTTTCGCTATACCAAATTTCCATTAAACTTTTACTTATCGTTTTCCCCTTTGCATTTAATATGTCAAAGTAATAAACGTGCCCTTGGTTTTAACCTGTTTTCGCCATTGTTTGTAGCGTAATCGCCTACTATTGATAACAGAAAGTTTGATACAAAAAAGCTATAACGGGATAGTTTTTTTAAAAGTTAAAAAATTTCTCCTGTCAAAATTATTCGTAAAAAAGCCAAAAAGTTGTTTTTTTTGTTTAATTTTAAACGCTTTTTTTTCTGTTATAAACACAAAAAACATTTTGTTATTTGACTAAGTGAGATTTCATGCTCGTAAAGCCCCTAAAGTTTTTTTAAATCGATTTTCTTTTGTCTCGTCTGTTTGTTCCCATCTATCCTAAATTTTATGTAAACGGGAATTCTCGGTTACAAACTTGAGTAGGGTGCCCGAGACCGTCTCTCGGTCACGCGCTCAGGGGTCGTCCACCCCTAACAAAAAAAGGCCTACAGTCTTGCTTTTTAATCGACTTAAAAAAATAAAAATAGCTAGTATACATTGTTGCTACGGGCAAGCTGGGCGGGGGGTTCCAGAAGTACCGGGGGCGAGTACGCGACGGCGTGCTCAGGGCGTGCTGCCGCGCGCCGCCGCGCCCCCGCGCTGCCCCTGGGCGTGCCCCGCTCGTCACCAACCGCACACGCTGCTGCGGGACGACGGCGGCGGGAGCGACGCCAGGTACTCATCGAACATTACTCAGATCCGCCGCGCTGTCGCTGGGCGTGCCGCGCCTCGTCACCACCTGCACACGCTGCTGCGGGACGACGGCGGCGGGAGCGACGCCAGTACTCATCGAACATTACTCAGATCCGCCGCGCTGGTCGCTGGGCGTGTGCCCGCGCTCGTCACCAACCTGCACACGCTGCTGCGGGACGACGGCGGCGGGAGCGACGCCAGGTACTCATCGAACATTACTCAGATCCGCCGCGCTGTCGCTGGGCGTGCCCGCGCTCGTCACCAACCTGCACACGCTGCTGCGGGACGACGGCGGCGGGAGCGACGCCAGGTACTCATCGAACATTACTCAGATCCGCCCGCGCTGTCGCTGGGCGTGCCCGCGCTCGTCACCAACCTGCACACGCTGCTGCGGGACGACGGCGGCGGGAGCGACGCCAGGTACTCAATCGAACATTACTCAGATCCGCCGCGCTGTTCGCTGGGCGTGCCCGCGCTCGTCACCAACCTGCACACGCTGCTGCGGGACGACGGCGGCGGGAGCGACGCCAGGTACTCATCGAACATTACTCAGATCCGCCGCGCTGTCGCTGGCGTGCCCGCGCTCGTCACCAACCTGCACACGCTGCTGCGGGACGACGGCGGCGGGACCGACGCCAGGTACTCCATCGAACATTACTCAGATCCGCCGCGCTGTCGCTGGGCGTGCCCGCGCTCGTCACCAACCTGCACACGCTGCTGCGGGACGACGGCGGCGGGAGCGACGCCAGGTACTCATCGAACATTACTCAGATCCGCCGCGCTGTCGCTGGCGTGCCCGCGCTCGTCACCAACCTGCACACGCTGCTGCGGGACGACGGCGGCGGGAGCGACGCCAGGTAATCATCGAACATTACTCAGATCCGCCGCGCTGTCGCTGGGCGTGCCCGCGCTCGTCACCAACCTGCACACGCTGCTGCGGGACGACGGCGGCGGGAGCGACGCCAGGTACTCATCGAACATTACTCAATCCGCCGCGCTGTCGCTGGCGTGCCCGCGCTCGTCACCACCTGCACACGCTGCTGCGGGACGACCGGCGGCGGGAGCGACGCCAGGTACTCATCGAACATTACTCAGATTCAGCCGCGCTGTCGCTGGGCGTGCCGCGCTCGTCCCCAAAAACCTGCACAGCTGCTGGGGGACGAGGGCGGGGGGAGCGCGCCGGGTACTCTCGAACTTATCAGATCCCCCGGCCCTGTCGGGGGCGGCCCCGCTCGTCACAACCTGCCCCCGCTCTGCGGGACGACGGCGGCGGGAGCACGCCAGGTACTCATCGAACATTACTCAGATCCGCCGCGCTGTCGCTGGCGTGCCCGCGCTCGTCACCAACCTGCACACGCTGCTGCGGGAACGACGGCGGGCGGGAGCGACGCCAGGTACTCATCGAACATTACTCAGATCCGCCGCGCTGTCGCTGGGCGTGCCCGCGCTCGTCACCAACCTGCACACGCTTGCTGCGGGACGACGGCGGCGGGAGCGGACGCCAGGTACTCATCGAACATTACTCAGATCCGCCGCGCTGTCGCTGGGCGTGCCCGCGCTCGTCACCAACCATGCACACGCTGCTGCGGGACGACGGCGGCGGGGAGCGACGCCAGGTACTCATCGAACATTACTCAGATCCGCCGCGCTGTCGCTGGGCGTGCCCGCGCTCGTCACCAACCTGCACACGCTGCTGCGGGACGACGGCGGCGGGAGCGACGCCAGGTACTCATCGAACATTACTCAGATCCGCCGCGCTGTCGCTGGGGCGTGGCCCGCGCTCGTCACAAACCTGCACACGCTGCTGCGGGACGACGGCGGGCGGGAGCGACGCCAGTGTACTCATCGAACATTACTCAGATCCGCCGCGCTGTCGCTGGGCGTGCCCGCGCTCGTCACCAACCTGCACACGCTGCTGCGGGACGACGGCGGCGGGAGCGACGCCAGGTACTCATCGAACATTACTCAGATCCGCCGCGCTGTCGCTGGGCGTGCCCGCGCTCGTCACCAACCTGCACACGCTGCTGCGGGACGACGGCGGCCGGAGCGACGCCAGGTACTCATCAAACATTACTCAAAGCCTCCAAACTCGTTTCTAAGGAGAGGCCTGTGTCCTACAGTGAACCGGTAAAGGCTGTTGATGATGATTACTCAAATAAATAGAAAACAATCGAAATACTGTGAATGGTAGTAATGTTTATTAAAGTGTACGTGTTTCTATTTTAAGGGTATTCCCGCTCCTATTCTAGATTATATCCTAGATTATATCGTTTGCACCTTTAGGCGGAGCATATCAAAAAAACGTTGTGAAACGCTTTAGTTTATTTGTTAAACGATTTTAATCATAGATATAAATTGACCACTACCGTTCTATTACAATACACGAAACAGGAAATATCAAAATACCAGCGTGATCACAACCTCGGAGTCTGCCCCGAGACGACGATCCACTTAGAACAAAACTAAAAGAAAAAGTCTCCCCAGGGCTCGCGGACAAATCGACATGACTCCAGAACGGGTCTGTTCCACAAGATCATCAACAACTGCATTTAAATGCTGGTGCAGGATCTGGAATTAGCATGCGAGCCGGCCCTGCAGCCATGACGAAATATCCTGGTTGAATTTCGACAATGTCGGCGATCAAAATTCGTATGTCACGCAAATTATTATGTACCTAAAAATGCTGTACCTAATTTGGAGAGACAATCTCTCGTCCTCCAGGAAAATACTTTACACAATTTTGTATAAGATTCGCGAATTCCTTCATACCAAGTTCATCCAAAATATTTAAAAAGTGTAACTTATCGACCGTCGGATCTGAACATTTTTTGCTCGATACGCATATGCTTAAAACTGCTCTATTAGAGCTAACCGTCTATAGGGTCGGAGGTTCGACGCCCGGGCCCCAGCCACATCCACCAAAGTCGTAATAAAATTAATGACGAAAGCTGAAATGATTTTGAAATTGGTAATTGGCACCATTAGATGGGAATTTGGAAGGTTTCGTGTCACAGTTCGTCCAGCTGCTCCGGAATGTACTTTGGCTGAGTTTCATAAAGTGCTGGATATGAAAGGTGCTAAGCTGTCGAAGGCTCAACAGAGTTCTACGGATGCGTTGTTTTAAGGAAACTTGTAAGAATATACACAATGATGTTGGGAAATAGTACATGGATGATCGGTTAATCTTTATCAAAAACTTTCAAACTCACGAAAGGATTTCAGTTCCTGGAGTTTAACATATGGGTATTTAGTCAACCTGACAACGGCTCCATAATCAAGACGTAAAGTAACTGCCGCGGCAGTGATGGGCAACCCCGGAATATATATAATTGTACATTTATATGCAAATAATTGAAATTGAAGTGTATGTTTGTCATGTCGTAATAGCTGTTTTTACCAATTTTTTATAATTTTTTGTTTTTTGTGTTTGTTTTAACTACGCTTACGAACGGTTCGATCGATTTCTAAGGGACTTTTATGGGCAGATAGCTGATTTTACACGATTAACTGTGCTACTATTATTCTGAAATAGTTTTAGCGCAAAAAGTATAAAAATGAACATGCAGGGGAATTCGCGCCGAGCTCAGCTAGTCTTTAATAAGCTTTTTATGGTTTAATTGAAAAATAGACTTTTGACGAAGCCTTAAGAAAATTGAGAAAATCTTTGCTTCCATATTAATTAAAAACATTTAAAAATACTGAAGTTTTTGTACTTAAAATAATGTAAATATACGCTGATAAATATTATAATATTTAGTTCTATAAATGGTCTTTCGTTAGTTTAACGATATTACAAATAATGAAATATATACATAATAATGAAGTATATAAAGCATGAGTAGCTTTTATTCGTTAAGTTAACCCGGCAATATCCTGGTAAAATCCGGTAAAAAAATCAAATGTTATATCTAACTAAAAGGAAATCATTTTTCAAGTTTTATGTACTGAATTGATGTAATATTATTTATTGTATATAATTATGTGCTATAAAAATACATAATGTTATCATTAAGGATATGCTTACAGAGCGAATGGTTAAAAAAATAAGTGTAGATTTACTTATTAATGTCAAACCGCTTCGAAACTTAATAATCTAATATTTTTGTTACCAACATTGTCCGTCCGAGTGTATTATTTCTTTTAAAATATACAATTCATCTACTGCCAATTCATCAAATACCTAAACATTACGCGGTGCTTGAGAAGAAAAATAATATTACTTCTACAAAAGTCATATGGGCGTATGAAGGCAGTTCTGGTGCAAAAGTGAGTTTTGAAACCTGGATTAAAATGTCCTACACCTCAAGGTATAGGAAAACAATTTTTTTTACTGTACTACTAAAATATTTAAGTCTAAGTAAATACAAACTTAAAAATCTTCTACATGATCAGGCTCGAAGGACCATGTAGTGTGTATCCATGTCACATCATCACATCACATCCTTTAATAGTCCACTGCTGGACATAAGCCTCTCCTCTCCTGTCGTGTATCCATGTGTTGTAGTTAAATTATTATATCTCATTCTCTCCTATTCATAAGTCTTAAGTGTGAGCGAGACGTTATGAAGTATACGCTCAAAGTGTAATTTAATTTGTAACTTAATAACAAATTCGGACATGTATGAATGTATTGTGTTATTTATTGTTATTAATGTGATTAAACCGACATTCCACTGATTTGTAATATAATGTTAGTTTTTACGTGTGCTGTTATGATAAGCAAATAATTAAATGATTTTATAATTGGTCGTGATGTTTTAATCATTTCATTCTAAGTTATGTCTATCCAAGCAGCCTGTTACACCCGCTGTAAAGCGCTCTTCTCTATCAAGCCACTCCTCGTGGTTTTGTGATAGCCGGATTCGTTGCTCTCCTACCTAACCTACCCTACCTCATCGGGTAGATGATCTCTTACTAAGTTACTTTATTAAAATATAACGATATTTCCATCCCCATACGTGACTTTCTACTCCTTTCCGCTTTTCAAGCAACGTTATGCTCATCGTGACCAACATGTGGAACATATTGTCTCCTGCGAAAATTACCAGACTGACAAAATGACTTTGAAATCTCACTACCGTACGCTCTTTTTTCTAAGATTTGGTAGTAATCCCAAAGGATGGCAACACACCTGTCACCCTTAAGTTTGTAATGCCCATGGACTGCGGTAGTCACTTACCTTCAAGTAACGGGTTCCTGCTCGTTTGAAACCTGGGGCACAGTGAAGGTATTACCTAGATAAGTACTTAGAACTATTAGCTTGCCTCTTATAAATAATAATTTAAATTTTAGGGGTTCCGTACGTCAAAAGAAAAAAAAACGGAAGCCTTATAGGATCACTTTTATCTCTGTCTGTTTGTCAAGACCCTTTATCTCGGGAACGCGTTTAGTCATCGAGTTGAAATCAAAACGCTATACTTTACAGTTTACAGTCTCTTGAAGCTGTGAAAAAATCAAACTTCCAAGTTAACGTAAAAAAAGATAAGGCCGTTTATATCACCAAAAACGTATATTTCGACACTCTTAAGGGAATTAAAATTTATAGGATATTTTCCGTTGACCTAGAACTATGAAATTTAGCAAGTAATATCGTCTTATATATGTAGGAAACAATCTGAAAACTATACATTTGTAATTAAATCATTAAAAACAACGGTCTTTATGCAAGGAAGGGCGGTCGAATTTTTGAATTGAGCAAACCATGAGGGGTATTTGTATGCAAGGCTTCACAGACGGGTCGCCTGATGGAAAGCTATTTCCGCTGCCCATGAAAGCCTGCAACTCGGGTGTCACAAGCGCATTGCCGGCCTTTGAGTACGCTCTTTTCTTGAAGGTTTGAAGGTCGTAATTGTAAGTATTTCAAGACTAACCTTGCACGTCATTAGACTTAAAAATAATAATGTAATAAAAAACTGCCACCATCCTCGATTATTAACGTCTTAAACGTCATTTAGTACCTACTTAATCAAAACTATCATCCAATGAATTTGTGATTAATTTCCAAACTGAAAGAAACAATAAAAGTGAAAATAAAAATTTAAACAGCTTCCTATTCAGATTAGGCTGAATAGTCTGTTTACAATGTCCTTTCCTGTTTTTAAAAAGTCAAACTGTGAAGTAAACAAACATGGTTGGTACGAAATGTCAAAATCAGTCGCTCACGGAGAGCCGCACGGTGCGGTGTCGTCGTCATATTGGACAATGGTGATTTTCCCTGTGCGAAAGTGCTTACAGGCGGCCAGGGTAGCTTTATTAGTGGTTTTAGTGGTGACTATTCTAACTTTATTCGAGCAGTGGCGGGGCGGACAGCGAAATGCAGGCGCAGCATTCTCGGATCCTTTAGAAGCCGCTTATGAAAGCGAGATTTTAGAAGATGAGGCTCGTATTATTCCGGGGTTGGGTGAAGGAGGTGTCGCGGCGCACCTCATGGGCCATGAGAAGCAACTTGGCGAAGAATCTGAGAAGAAACTCGCCATAAATGTGTATTTAAGCGACAGAATTCCGTACAACAGAACTCTACGAGGTGAGTGTTAATAAATGAAAAATCTATAAATTAATTTAATTCTAACTGAAAAGTACTCGTAAATTAGCAATAAACATTTGGTATATATGCGTAAATGTTACGGAGGCGTAGAAACAATAAAAATAGTTGATATTGCATCTAGATGGTTTGTATACCGTTCATGGAGAAAGTTCCGTGCTGTGACCGGTGCGTACACCCGCCAGCTCAATTATTTATATAGATGCAAAATGCTGTAAATTCTGGATCTATCTACAGCAGAACGTATGGTTTATTTAATTATGTCAGAGAGGTTTATGTCGAATAAAAGCGATAATGCGTATTTTCTTCATATTGTTTTTCAGTTTTATTGGAAATCGTGATTTTAAACGAAAATTACTGGATTTTATGTTACATGCAATATTTCAGATATTGGAAAATAGTGTAGTTTTACATATCACAATCATAAACAGAATTTTAAATATTCTCTCATAATACACATGATATTTTACATAAATATAAATAAAATATAAAACTCTGATGTTAATATTTATAGTTAATTGACATTAATTAATTTACTAATTCTATGTAAAAACATTAGGCATTAAATAATGATTAAAACAATCTTTAGTCTTCAGATGTCCTAAAATAATTGTTGTAATTGTTCTGAAAACATGTGAAGGCTCCGACTTGCTACTTCACTGTCATGTTCGGAAAAATTATCATAGTCCATTGATCTTTTTTTTAACTTTCTGATTTTTGTTCTCGAAACTTATGGTAAAAGGCGATAGTGCCTACAAGCCAGTGAATACTAGGAACCTTTTGTATTTCTGGAAAAAACTAGGCTATCTGAACACATATTGGAACACCTCTAAGTGTAATTATGGACATAGAGCCCTTGACAAATACCAATACTATGGGAAGTGCTCACTCATCCTTGTTTGCTCCCCATATTTTTGGCATGAACTGACGACTTGCAGTACTGACATCTTGTTTACTATGAAGACTTAAGTTTGTGGCGCAAAGTTTTTGAAGTCATGGGAGTTTACTTGTGTACCTTGATCTTATCATATTGTTAAAATTCACTAATATGAAATTCATTGAAAGATATTCCATTATATCAATGTAAGTGTTCCATTTATTATTTCACTGATATGAATTGGACTATAACTTTCGTGCAGGAGTGCCTTGATAGATATAACTAAATATAAATAGTGACTTTCCTTGTGGTGACGGATTAAGAATACATAGTGTCACCACCCCTAGTGATCCTGTGGGTGTCGTAAGAGTTGACTAAGGGAGCAAACTACACAGGATAACAGAGTGCTGTTATCCTGTGTAGTTTGCTCCCTTAGTAGCTCCAAAGAGAAGGAAACTTGAAACAAACCCTATACCAACCTCCTTTCTATAGAGAGGCCTATGTCCAGCAGTAGACTAGTAAAAACTGTGGATGAAATAGTGACTATATAATTTTTTTTTGGATCGCCTCATCCATTGAAGGCAATCAACAACACTAAACATCCATAAAAGGGGGACCGAAAATACCATATGTCAGCATATTTAGGAATATCCTGAATCAAGAATCAAACCTTGACCCTCCACATATATCTTTTAAACATTGCTGTTCAGCCGGTGCTTTCAACTGGCTATAAAGCTGGCAAACGGCAACTATACCTTTCCTGAACCTGTAAACATCTTCTACCTTCTATAAAAATCTAAAAGGGTGTTTTACTCTTCTCCGGAGCTATTTACAACCATACTTGAAGAGGTATTAAAAGTTTCGAAAATGTGCAATTTTAAGTTGAGGCAAGCCAACAGTATAATGTGTATTTTTTTAAGTTTACATTTGACAAAGTCAATGTTGTTACAGGTATACAACATTGACTTGGTTGAGATATTGACATCGTTATAAGCAAAGCTATATTGCTTTTGAGCATGGCAATAACTTTCCTTCTTCTTAAAGTTCCAATTGTAAAATAAATCCAACTGGTCAGTAACCAAGATAATCGGCATTCGTCATCATCATCATCAGCCTTTAATAGTCCACTGCTGTACATAGGCCTCTCCATAGAAAGGAGGTTTTGGGTTACTATACCACGCTAGCCACACGGGTTGGTATAGGGGTTGTTTCAAGTTTTCCTTCTCTTTGCAGTGCTGTTGTCCTGCATAGTTTGCTCCCTTAGTTGTTTTTCACGGCACCCACGGGATGCATAGGGGTGGTGACACTGCGTGTTCTTAATCCGTCACCACACTGAAAATCGGCATTATATCGGCATGAGAATATATCTTTTCATCAACATCTTAGAGTCTCGTCATTGGCGAATGCAATTCATCGAATGTCTTAACTGGAAGCCCAGTGGATGTCATAAGTACCCCAATCCTCGAGCTGCCGTTGATGCTGTTCATCACCTGCGCCGTAAAGATTGCGGTTTGGTGCTGCTGTTGATATCGATATTCGAAATCTATCGATGTAGCAGGCCAGCACTAATATAAAATACGAGGTACTCAGTAAATGACATGTGTAAGGATCAAACATTACTTTGTTTGCTCTTGACTACATTCAATCGCCGATCCATTATTTATTGATTCAGTGACAACACCATTTCTTAGAAGATCTCGCATGCGAAACAATTGTACTTCAGGTTCTCAATTATGAAGACTGACAACTCTTCAACTCATATTGGTGTGGGGGGGCAAACGAGCTGATGGGTTATTTGCCGCAAAAAGGCACCTGCAGTTCGAGAGGCACAGGTGCGTTGACGCCCTTAAAGCAGGGCCGGATTAGCCATGTCGAAGTCCTTAGGCAATTCAATCGCTGGGGTCCCCTTTCTTTGAAGATTCGGTTCTTTGTAAGTCAATGAAGGGTTGTGTGTAATAACATCAGCAGCATCATCTGACTGATTTGTAACTCCTCGGCAACTAACAGCAAAAGTGGGGCCCATAACCGATGCGGGGCCCCTAAGCAGTTGCCTTCTCTACCTTATGGATAATCCGGCCCTGCCTTGAAGTCAATAGCAAAGGGGGTTGGTTAGTATAGGCTTTGAGCCTTTCGGGCCGGACGGGGTTCCAGCCCGAGTGATGGCCCGAGCCCTCGACTACATGTCGGACCACCTCAGGGAAGTGTTGGACGCTACCCTGGCATCCGGACGCTTCCCTGAGCGCTGGAAATGCGGAAAGCTGGTCCTGCTGCAGAAGCCGGGACATCCTGCCGAATCGGTCGCGGCCTATAGGCCTATCGTGTTGCTGGACGAGGCGGGTAAACTTTTTGAGAGGGTGCTCTCTGCCCGCATCGTCCGGCACCTCTGCGAGGTTGGCCCCGATCTGTCGGACGCCCAATTCGGTTTCCGAGAGGGGCGTTCGACGATCGATGCCGTGATGCGCCTTAGGGCCGTGACCGAGGAGGCTGTGAGCTGCGGCGGAGTTGTGTTGGCGGTGTCTTTGGACATCGCCAACGCTTTCAATAGTCTGCCATTCAGCTGCATCAGGGAAGCGCTCCGCTACCACGGAGTGCCGGAGTACCTGAGGCGGCTGGTGGCAGACTATCTTGAGGAGCGAACCGTCATGTACGAGGACCGAGATGGCGTCTTGAGACGCAGGGCCATGTCGTGCGGTGTTCCGCAGGGGTCTGTCCTAGGACCACTCCTGTGGAACATTGGATACGACTGGGCCCTACGAGGGCGTCTGACTTCTGACTTCCGGGCGGAGAGCGGATTTCGCCCTCCGCCCGAAGACGTGCGCGAGTGGCGCGAAGCCGCTTGCCGAGTCACCATGGTCAGATGGTCGCTCCGGTTGGAGACTCCACGCGCTGGCTTCGCCGCCGTGGAGGCTCTCCAGCCGGTCATCGCTCAGTGGGCAGGGCGGCAGCACGGGACCCTTTCCTTCCGGCTGACGCAGGTGCTTTCCGGGCACGGTTGCTTCGGAAAGTACCTGTACTCGGTCGCTAGGAGGGAATCGAGTCCCGCCTGCCACCACTGCGACTGCAGTGAGGATTCGGCCCAGCACACGCTAGCGGTTTGCCCCGCATGGGCGACGCAGCGCCGGGCCCTCACTGCAGTCATCGGAGCAGATCTCTCGCTACCGGCCGTAATTCGCTCCATGGCCGGTAGCGACGGTTGTTTTACCGCGGTCGCAACCTTCTGCGAGGAGGTAATCTCGCAGAAGGAGGCGGCGGAGAAGGCCCGGGAGGACGACCTCCACTCGGACCTGATCCGCCGCCGGCGAACCGGGCGGCGGAGGCGCGCTTACCTGCGCCTCATGCCGCCCTGAGTGTGGCCGCGGGTGGACGGGATGGGTTCTTCCCTCCACCCGCATTAGTTGGCCAGCCGCGAGGGGGCGGCGTCCGCGTGTGCCGGACGTCGCCTAAAGAGAGGAAAGATCAGAGACGGAGCCCGCAACAGGAGCGGTCCGGCGCTGGGAGGGGTCCAGAAGGCGATAACTACCTGGACCCCTCCTAAACTGGAAGCGCAAAGAGGGCACACCGTGTGGTTTTAGTCGGTTCGAGTCCGACACACCGCCCCGCCGAACGAGAGCCCCGGCGGGGTGACGGTCCGAGGGGATTTCCACACGTAAAAAAAAAAAGGCTTTGAGCCTTTGTTATATTGTTACGTATACTAAAAGATATACTTTTTTCTGCTTGTGATAACTACCACGAGCCATTAAACCACCGGATTTGCTGTGGGGCCATGTGTCGAATTAAACCTACTAAAACCACACTGTGCTATACTGCACCACATGATACTGTACTTGCATCAATCTCACCGAATCCTGGGACTGAAATCGGTGCCGGTTTGTGAACCCGGCAGTGTTTTAAAAAAAATATACAGCCAATTGATAATCTCCTCTTTTGTGTTTTTGAAGTCGGTTAAAAAGAAAACTCCCGCACTAGGAATATATCCTATGTCGCGAGGGACTTTACTACACTTAGAACAGCAATTTGTGGATCATACAAAGTGTTGACCCATGTGGAGATCGAACCCACAATACTCGGCACTGTAGGAAGCGGCGAGGTGATCGCTTAAACTACTACGCCATCTATGCAGTGAAGATTGCCATAACACAACATAAGCTGACCAAAAGAAAGTGTACCTGTCCGTCAACGCGAATATCAGTCCTAACTCTTTTTCATGGGTATCAATTTAGCCTATACCGATGTATGTATAATTGATTAGAAGGTGATTCCATACCTTGTAATTGTTGATAACAGTCCGCATTTATGACAAGTACTGCCGCGACGTAGATCAGGTAGTGATGTACTAATTTTGTATCTGTGCCCAGTGTTGTGTTATAGTTATGGAGTGTAGAGGCAAGGAGAACCATCTCATATGGGGGAAAGTTGAAAAAGTGTCCAGTAGAATGCTGAAAATAGAGGTTGCTGGCGTATGAAAAACTACGATATCAAGATAGCTGTTGTAGACTCAGTGAAGTGTGTGCTAGTGTGTGTGTGTGTGTGTGTGTGTGTGTGTGTGTAAGTTCAAATATTATAATACATTTACTGCTGAAAGTTATTACACGTATATTTATTGTCTGTTAAACTCATTGACTATTTTCGCAGTTTAGTACACAGCCAATATAAATTTATCCTAGCCTTCCGCAGCGCCTCCCTTATTAGACGCGTAGCAAACGTCAGTTCAGTGTTCAATGTGGCGCCAACCATGTTCAACATAGCAACACGTGACAATAACATTGCCCAGAGGCGCTCCCTATTCTGGGCGGTCAGAGCCATCGTCCGCACCGGTGCACCGTATAGGGCCATTGACCGGACAAGCCCCCTGTACAGCCGTCTTGACGCGAATCAGGGTCCATTCAAATTGGGTAAAAGTCCGACCAGCTTTAGAGCAAGCTGTCGGAAGTGCACGTTAAAGAGCCACCTCCCGTTAATTCGGGCCTTAACCGGTACGAGAACCGAGTTGATCACGATTGAGGGGCCAGAGTGTGGACCACGATGGGACCCATGAAATAAGAGGGCCTCCGTCCTTTACAGGGCCTCCCGTAAGACTAGCGCCTCAGTGATGTCTGTTGTTCTGAGTCTGGGTGCTCTATGTGTCGTTTCATACATGTTTGTAAAGTCACCCGCGACACAGGATATATTCCTAGTTCGGGAGTTGTCTACTTAAAAAAAATGCGCCTGACCACCAGAGAGATACTAACTTTTAAACTTTCGCGTTCCATGATAATTAATATTATTTAACGGGAATTAACGCGATCTCTTATTTAGGGTATTACATACCTTTGGTTTGCCTGACGTACAACAATGAACATCTTGGCTAAAGGTATGAACTTCGCTCCGACACCTAAACGAATACCGTTCGAGAATGTAATCAGTAGCGTCGAGGAATCGATTACACGGAACAAAGTACCGCCCGGCGATGCCGATATCCTAAGACAGGACGTTGCGGTAATATTACGTCGGTCAAAGCTTCCGGCTAGTAATATCACTATCGAAGAGCGTCAAGCACTAAAAAACATTAGGGATAACCAGGATATTTTAGTGCTTAAGGCCGACAAGGGAAACGCTACCGTAGTGATGAATACAACTGATTACAAAAGCAAAATACTTGAACTGTTGAGTGATAATAAGGTTTATAAACCGGTAACATACAACCCCACGGCCAGAGTAACGCGAAAAATGAGGTTTACATATGAAATGGAGACGGACAGGTCGTTGTCCTTCTTAGATGTTAAAGTAGCCGTGAGATGGGATGGGTCCTTGTCACACTGTGTGTACCGTAAACCTACTCATACGGACAGATACCTACACGCCACGTCTCATCATCACCCCCGGCACTTGCAATCTGTTATGACTTCACTCAAAAACAGAGCTTACGATCTCTGTGACCCTGAACATGTTTTAGCTCCTGTTCTAAAACAGGAGCTAAAACATGTTCAGGAGGTACTCAAAGGTAACGGATATCAAGTGAAAGGAGGACGGAAGCAACCGAAAATAAGAGTGAACAGAAGTGAACAGGCAAATTGCCTATATGCCTTATGTCAAGGGAGTTACGGACAAGATCGGGTCTGTACTAAAGAAATATTCCATTCCGACAGTATACACACCAGGCATAAAGGTTCACAACATCGTCGGCACACCGAAGGATATATTGCCACTACAAACTCCGGGTGTTTATAAAATAGACTGCAGCTGCGGAAGCTCATACATAGGCCAAACTAAGCGGACTGTTGCAGAAAGGGTCAAAGAGCATATCGCTGCTGTGAAGAACCGACAGACGAGCAAATCAGCGATTGCAGAACATGCACTCGATGCAGGCATCAACCACTGGATTCAATTTCACCGCACGCAAGTCCTCTCCACCGAACGTCACTTTTACTCAAGAGTTGTACGTGAAGCGATTGAGATTAAAAAGCATAAAACTTTCAATCGGGAAGATGGTTTTAAATTATCTACAGCGTGGAATCCAGTGTTAAAAAACATACCACCTCGCTTTTCTGCGCAATCGGTTAAACACCAGAATAGGGACTCATCGGTTTGCTTACAGAACAGGGACACTGTTAGTGTGGTATGTGACGGTACATGGCGACACAAAAACAATATCGAAAATGTGCGGGTAGATGAAGAGCCTTCTACTTCACGGATTCGACGACGGAGGGCGTGCGCCGATGAGCCAGTCAGCCTGTGACACCGGTCGGTGCAACCTGGTCGAAACGTCAGGCAAACCAAAGGTATGTAATACCCTAAATAAGAGATCGCGTGAATTCCCGTTAAATAATATTAATCACCAGAGAGATACCCCTGATGGCCAGGCGCGCCGCCTCCTGAAATCCACCCTTGTTAGCCCCGTCGTTTCTGTATTTCGGTAAATATGTAAATCGCCATATAAATAAAACACCCTGAGGATTATTTTATCATCAATGTAAGTTGCTCACTCCCTTTTAGTAAGTACTGTCATTATTTATTTATACATATTTAAAAATGCGATGGTATCATGAAAGCAAATTATTCACTTTGTATACGTATCTGATGCTTCATAGTTTGATTTAACTATACAATAATAACTACACTAAGAAAACTTGTTCAATTAATTTATTAGTCATGCCAATGAATAAACATTAAAAAAAAGAAAAACACAAAAATAAAAACGGTTATCAAAATTAAAATTAATTACAAAAATCGGTTGTTATGGGTAAGATTTCAAATGGAAGTCATCACTGGCCCGCCATCGCATGATTATATGTTTGTCTTTGTCAAATCTTAGCGACGGTATTGTTCTTGCGACGCGTGTAAGTGACACATATATGTACGAGTATGTTTACTTTCAAATGTCTAATGGTTTCAAAGCTACGTCGTCACAGTTCAATACTGATTACACTTTTTTCGACGTGTGGTAACGAAGTTTGCTTCTCTAGTTGTTTAACTCATTGGTTTTAGTATTGTTACGAGTTCATGAATACCCCGATTTATGCACGAAATAGACCATTTCTTTAATTCAGAAGTGACAATAATTGTCAATGGTATTCGATTATACTTTTTGCTATTTTCTACACTTTGCTTCCTGGGAGAGACATGCCTCGGCTCAAACGGGCCGGCTCGACTTGAGTATACCACGACCTCACAGAAAACCGGTGTTAACCTATTATTTCGTTTTTTTTCACTGATTGCACGGATAGCGCAGTCGCGTCGCCACTTCCTGCTGCGCTGATTATTATGGGTTCTGATCCCCACATGAGTGTGTGATCCACAAATAGTTGTTCTGAGTATGGGTGTTCTTTGTGTCCATTTCATGTATGTTTATAAGTCCCACACAACATTGATTCCTAATGTGGGAGTTGTCTTTTTACACTAACTTTTTTTTATACTAACGAGTGAGGTCAAAGCCCAAACCCATTCTTCTGTTACTTCTAAAGGACTCAAAGGGCGGCAGCACGCATGTCTTGTGATTCTTGAAGGTGTCCATGGATAACGGTAGTTACTTACCATCAGGTGACCTCTATGGTTGGCAAATAGTCAGTCTATAGTCTGAAATTGTCAATTGTCAGTTTTTAAACGCAGTTCCGCTACGCGTTGTGTGTTTTCCAACACTTCTTGCTATAGTTACAGACGTGTATTAACTCTTTCTAATTTTTTAAGTAATTGTTATTATTTCCTAAATTTTTATACGTTTTGAACTCTCTTATCCCAGATGCACTTCTATGCAGAGGACTATCCGTCTCAGAATAATTCTTTGCATAGAATGTGTGAAAAATATAATGCTATTTACTCACAGGTAGACATGTTTCACGACCATTGTGGTGGCCACTTTCCATCAGGTGAAACGTCTGGTCTTTCCCTCTCTTCCATAAAAAAAAAACACAGAAATCGAGCTTAAGGTATGTGTATGCTGAGTGTCCATCCAAATATGCTGAGTGTCCATCCAAATATGCTGAGTGTCCATCCAAATATGCTGAGTATCCATCCAAATTTCTGATACACGACGCAAGTGTGGCTGCCTTGCCTAGTCACACATTTGACACGTGAGCGCCAGTGTCGCTGTGCGTGTGCCGCTGAGGTGAATGCCACGTAGCCAGTGCGGCAACACTGGCTACGTGGCATTCATCATTCATTGTGCGTGACATGTGACATGACACATTCGAAACGGCATGTTTTTAGCACAGGGTTGCCATATGTATTTTTTAATTTATTTTGTCTATCCTCATATAAATTGTTTGTCGTGTATCTTAGAAATAAAACATGTTTTCTTTTTTTCTTCTTTCTTATACTAAGGGGTATATAATACCTTAAGCACGATCGGGGTCTCCCAACCTTTGGTCGGAGGTTTGTACAACCGACCAAAGTTTGGGAAACACTGACAGTAAACAAGACCTATAAGTGAGAACTGTTCCTAGTTAATCTAATAGGTATATAATCAATGCGTGGGCGTTTATATGGCGTGACAAATAAACAAACTTTCACATTTATAATGTTAGTAGATTTCGCTCGCGGCTTTAGATTCCGGTTCTGAATGCCTATGTCTAATCAACGATACAATTTATCTTCAATCTAATTTGCATCTTAATCAGTTCAGCGGTTGGGTCTATATTGAATAACAATGAATGGTGGAGCGGTGTGTCTTAAGAGAACCGGCAAAAATATACGGTTCTAAAATCAGAGGGATCTCGAAACAGCTTATATTAAGACATCCGGACCCCTTGTAGTGCTTGTTAGCCAAATCGCGGGCATCGCCTTCAAGTAAAACCTTTTTGTCGGATGACGTCCACATACATGCGAACATCGGCCCTTCGCGGCTGGCTATTATGGTGGGTCTAAGGGAATACCCGTTCTGTCCACCCGCGACCACACACAGGGCGGCATGAGCCGTCATGCCGCCCTGAGGCCGGCATGAGGAGTCTGAGGTTAGCATTAAATAAGTCTTTGTTTCCCACAGATTATCGCAACCCAGCGTGCTCTCGCCTCTTGTACGATGCTGAACTGCCTTCAGCGTCTGTCATACTGATCTTCCATAACGAGCCGTACTCCGTGGTGATAAGGACTATATGGAGCGTGGTGAACAGCGCCAGGCGCTCCAACGAGTGGTTCAAGCACGCCAACTATGTAGACAAGCAGACCGGCAGGGTTACTAAGATAGGTAAGTTAAAGGTCAAGTAGAGTATTTAAGATATATGGTTTCCGCACAAGAGACTGAAATAGCGCTACTTTAAGTGTTTCGGTTGAATGTTGGTAAATTTAGACGTTTTTTGGCGAAAACCCTTCCGGGTATTTTTAAATGGAGCGTAACGATTTTTTCACGCTTAGATTAATCCAAAGATCTTCGGTAAATATATGTTGTATTAAGTCTAAACAAAAGATTATTTTGACGGGCCTGTTGGTCGAGTGGTTAGTGCCCCTGACTGCTAAGCCGGAGGTCGTGGGTTCGATTCCCACCCAGGACAAATATTGTGTGATGAGCATGATCATTTGTTCTGTGTCTGGGTGTAATTTATCTATAATATGTATGTATTTAAAAATATATAAGTATGTTTATCAGCAGTCTGGTCACCATAGCACAGGCTCTGCCTAGTTTGGGATCAGACAGCCGTGTGTGAAATGTGTGAGGTATATTATTATATTATTATTATTAATATGTTTACTCTTTGCATCGATATTTCATATATAATATTTGCGGATTTTGGAGATCAAGTAAAAATTTCAAATGTTGTCTAAAGTTTATAAATTGACAACAGCGATTCAACTTTTGTCTTGCTACAATTAGAAATATCTAGTTGAAAACTGGCTAAAAATAAAATGTAGATTATAAAAAATAAAGCACTACAGGAATAAGAATATATTTCCCTTAAAACGCACCTAAACATTTTAAATGGGGGGTCACTTAGACCCCCTCCGCATACTTTATACATAACTTTAACCAAATATTGTCTAAATCTGATACTATACATATAAGAACGAAATTTTTTAATCAGTTTCCCTTCTATCAGGTTCCACTGGCCAAGATCCCAATTCTCCCTTCGTGTACCTGAAGGAGATCATCCTGGTGGACGACAACTCAACGTTACCAGAGCTGAAGGGGAAATTGAGCCATTATATCAGGACGCGATTGCCGCCAGATCTAATACGAATTCTCCGTCTCCCGGACCGGTGAGTCACCAGTACCGATGTGTTTTAGACTTCAATGCCACCCACTCTCTCGTTTCTGTGACGAATTTCAGGCGCTTAAGAGTGCTTTGGTCGATATGTATTCAATTCGATTTATATTTAATTTTATGGATAGTTATACTCGTTGTGTAAGGCAGTCCCTTACTGTTGAACTATTTATTCTGTTATTATGTAGATTTTAATTCATGGCAATAGCTGAAGAGTGGACAATGAGACCAAAAGATTGTGGCTCAGATTGTAGGATGTCCATTAATAAGTACGGTTAGATACCCTGCCATTATGCGCTTTCTGGAAATTTTTGCCTCGCACAACCAACCTGTCTGACTGCTTCGATGGTGCAGTAGTTACGTATGCGACTGCTGTGCTGAGGTCTCGAGTTCCATTCCCGAATCGGACCAAATCTTTGTGTGATCTGCAAATATTTGTTTCGAAGTTTTGGTGTTTCTTATGTATAAAAAAAATATCTATGTTTTCACAAAAAAAGTATATAAGTATTCTATCAGTCAATCTAGCTTTCATAGTACAAGCTCTGCTTAGTTTGAAACTAGATAGCGTTGTGTGTCAGATCCTAATCTAAAAAAAAACCAGTGGAACAAATTATCGCCTGCGTGCGGTATTTCCCGGTCGATATGACCTTCAAGAAAATACTTACTGCCGCCTCTAAGGTTGGCACGGGTTGAGTTGCTATTGTGCATGAGCGCCGGTAGCTGTCGACGGGTGACCCGCCTAATCGATTGTCCCTTTTTCTTTTTTTTTTGTTGTCCTGCTCCTCGGGGACTCAGGAGCCAGGAGTATGTGGTGATTCCACTAAAATCCACACCGAGGTCGGCCTCAGGTGTCCTACTCTAGCAGGAGCCGGACCATATTATTTCAGGTCCTTCCCGAATTGACACCATGCCCAATCAGGCCCTATCCCAGGGGAAAACACTATCTCCCTCAATCGCTGCGTGGCGGCCCGATTGCATCTTAATGTAATCAGGCTGCCATTCAAGCCGCTAATCGATTGCCCCCATGTCATACAAAAAGCCTTATAAAGATGATAAGTCGTCAGTGTCGGCCTTAACTGGTCTTCTTGGCAGTCGTTGAGGGAGGGCTATGTCCAGCAGTGAACGTAATATAGCTGAAATATAGTATCAAAGTCGGGCTTTCAGATATGACGAGCAATATGACTTAGTTAGTCGGTGAAATTGTGTACATGTCTTCATTACCGAGTCTTCTATGACTTAGTTAGTCGGTGAAATTGTGAACATGTCTTCATTACCGAGTCTTCTATGACTTAGTTAGTCGGTGAAATTGTGAACATGTCTTCATTACCTAGTCTTCTATGACTTAGTTAGTCGGTGAAATTGTGAACATGTCTTCATTACCTAGTCTTCTATGACTTAGTTAGTCGGTGAAATTGTGAACATGTCTTTATTACCGAGTCTTCTATGACTTAGTTGGTCGGTGAAATTGTGAACATGTCTTCATTACCGATTCTTCTATGACTTAGTTAGTCGGTGAAATTGTGAACATGTCTTCATTACCGAGTCTTCTATGACTTAGTTAGTTGGTGAAATTGTGAACATGTCTTCATTACCGAGTCTTCTATGACTTAGTCGGTGTAAAATCTTAATCTTCTTAGGTTGTTTTTTGATTATTCGAAGAGATTGTGTTGTTTAAGTGAGAAATGTTAGTGTATGTTTAAAATTGGTTTTAAGTCTTTGACTGACTGTCTTTAGATTAAGTAACTTAATATTGTCCGTTTTACAGGTGAAATTTTATTTTTTTCAGAATCTCTTAATATTTCTTGTAATTTTTCAGTGATATACTTTTTTCATATTAATTATATAGAACAATGTACTTTAAAAACAATAGTCGTAAGATTTTAATTTCACTGTATTACCGAACACCAAACATTTAATTATTTTAGATTATGTCCATTGAAAGAATGGTTATCTTCTGTTATAGTATTATAATTATCCCCAATACTTACTAACCAAAAGGGCGTACGTCTCCGACCGTGTCACGCAAAATTCAACTCTAACTTACATAATTAATGTTTTTGGTATATATATTTTCGTCGTGACAACTAACTGCATACATAGGACATCCGTCTTTCTTCGTTCTGCTAATATTAGAACGAATATGCTGCGTTAATATCGATATTAATACATACAAAACTTCCAAATTAAAACTAACATTTATTTGAATAATATTGTTTTTAGACTTCCAAGTATTTTAATGTCTAATAATAGGAAATTGAGACTCCTCAACTAATCTGTTGAGGAAATAGTCTTCTTGTGACGCTTTGAGTTGCAAATAGCCACTCAGGGAGCATCCATTAATTATGTAAGAGAATCAGGGAGAAGGGAGGTGGGGAGTTTTCACTTAGGGAGGGGGTCTCGGCAAATATTATGTAAATTATACTCCTCAAATAACAACGTACTGCATTAGTATCTCGAGTGTAGAGTGACTCTTGAAATTCTCTCATGTACATTTATAAAAAATATAATAACAGGAGATTAAAGACAAATATTCGACACAGGAAAGGTCTGACGCAAGCCCGGATGGCCGGCGCCAGGGTAGCCACCGGTTCCGTTCTAATATTCCTGGACTCCCACTGTGAATGTGTCCGGGACTGGCTTCGGCCGCTCCTCCAGAGAATCAAGGACAAAAGGGCCACTGTGCCCACCCCTCTCATTGACGTCATAGAACAGGATAACTTCATGTACCAGCCTGGAAATCCTGACACCTTCGAGGTGGGATAGAAGTTGTCATTAGGGATCAACAGTAAAATAAATATCAAAAGTACCATAGTTATTGTTAGTTTACATTAATATGGGATAGTCTAAACTTGTACCGACTAATATGTTAGACGTCTAACTAATTAGTCGAATTTTTACTCAAATCTACTAATTAGCTGATGTGTTATATTAAATAATATAAATCTGTTCATAATTAGAAAAGGAATATTTTATGTTATAAATTTGTTTCAGTGTCAATAACTTGATTTCTTTATTGATTGTTTTTTTTAATTTAATGGCCTTAAAATAAATAAATTCTATAACTTAACTAGCTGACCCGGCAAACGTTACGTTACGTACGCAGAAAGCTGAAATGTTTAAAAAATATGTAATATAAAGTTATATAGTGTATATGTCAACCTGTAATGGTACAAGGGTCTAAAGATTGTAGTTTTAGATACACTTACCAACGAACTAAGTCAGAAAACTTAAAACAGTCAAAATTCAATGGGCGCTGCCAAGCGATCTCTAATTATACATATCGACTAGTCGGTTTGAAAATAGTCTATGTACTCAGATGGACTCTAACGCAATAGTCGGTACATTTATATAATGGCAATTAGATTATTTTCTTTTGTTATTGGAATACATAACATAATAGTAAAAAAATCTAGAAGTGGAGGATTAGTGTGGATGTTTCTCAAGTAGAGTATTTCATCTTCAAAGTACTTTGTTGTATATTAGGCGTAGTTATAGAGCTGTCTAGTTAGTTGCTATACTACACATTATTATTTCTTATTTAATTTTCTTCTTTAATGTAGATACGCTCATTTTTAATATTCATCAGTTATGTCGTTTTAATAAAACTATAATAAAACAAAAATAATTGGTAGCGAGTTTAGTAGTACGTATAGTAATAGTTGACATCGAAATAATATCCGGGCAACATGTAACAAATAGAAATATAAAACATTAATACAAACTGAGATAGTCGTCCTTTTTCTGAAGTCAAGATAATGTATTAATGATAAAGCATAAAAAAACCCCTAATACCTAGATCCAGAGATTGAAACAAAATCGTTGTAGATGAAACCATGTTGTTCGTGTACAGATGTTGTTCGTGTTCTTTAAACTGTAGATGAATCAAACGAAACTTTGTCTTATAGGTTTTTGAGCTTACTTTTGCAGGTACTTCACATTTATAGGAAATTAAAAATTGAAAATATAAGGTGGATTTTAAAATTTCTTGCTAAAACCATAGTAGGCTCATCACTGATTGGCTGTCACAATCCCTTTCAAAGAGATAATATATATAAATTGTGGTAGACTGACAGCCAATCAGTGAAGAGTGGAGAGAGATGCAAGACCCGCACAATGTTTTTTCTCTCTCTAACGCTGTTAAGGTACAGGCTGACATACGGCTAGCTGCTTCTAGTTATATATTATCTATATTTCTAAAACACTTCCATGTGTTTGATTATGTCACTTACCGACTAACTGACAGTGCTCCACAGAGTAAAAAATTATTGAAGCTATGTGACAATTAGTTTTTTCAGGTTCCAAGAAATTATCGTTTCGTTCGAAAGCTTGGAACCCGATTGGTCAGGGTGCGGGGCTTGATCGATGCGTCACTATTTTCTTAACGCGAATAGTTACTTTTTCAATCATGAAACGAATCAATTTTAAAACAGTTACCTACAACGTAATATGAATTTATAATTAATGTCAGCGTCCATCTTTCAGGAGTTTTTAGGTTGTGTAAAGATGCTTGGTAGTGATTAACTAATATTTTACCGTGGAAGAACCATAATTCGGCACATTCGGGCCGGCTCGACTAGAGTCATACCAAGACCTTACAGAAAACCAGTGTTCAGCATTTTTTTCGTTGCATTTCTTCGAGTAAGTGAGTCTAGCGGAGACCTAACCTCTACTCCTAATACGGGAGCGGGAGACGGGGTTCTTAACAGGCGGCGATAGTCACTTAACATCAAGTGATCCATCTGCTTGTTTGCCATATAAAAAACCTAACCAACCAATGTTGCTTATCAAAAACTTGTCAACTCCTACAGTAAGAATTTCTACGTAAACCTTCAGGATAGGCCTGATCCGTGCCAAAACCGAAGGAGCTAGAAACGCGACGTCCGACGTTCTGATATTCCTGGACTCCCATTGCGAGACGAATCGAGACTGGCTGCGCCCCCTCCTCCAGAGGATCAAAGAGAGTAACTCCTCTGTGTTGACGCCAGTGATTGACATCATATTTTTGGAAACATTTGAATACATGCCGTCTATGCAAGTGGTAGTACAATTTTGAACCCTGTGTCTGTGTCTAAATCTTGCAGTTCAGAACTTGGTTTTGATCTTACAGTGTCGTAGTTTTGCACTTTGTAAATTTAACCATTATTGTGTATGAAATAAGATGTTTTTATATGTTACGTGTTGTGTTTAACGGAGTTCTTAAATGTAATGTGTAAAAAAATATTTTTGTGTTTTAGTAGTGACCATTGTGTGTCTAGTGGAAGTTAAAGTTAGATACTGAAATTGTTGCTGTAATTAAATATTCTGTGCTGATATTAATTATGTTTAAAAGAAGTTTAAAATGTGTGTAAATCGTGATAAATTAAACTAAGCTATATGCTTCGCTCGTTAATGTCTCATAGCTTTCAGTAGAATAAAGAAAAGGAAGAAGATAAAGCGATAAGAGAAGAAATAGCTCTTTCTGGTCTAGAACCTTCTAGACTGGGAAATAAACTTTATGTTTAACAAGCGAAAAATACATCGAATAAGGAATTTTCTTACAGTCCAAAGGTAGGCACACTGCTCCAAAATCCGAAACATACAGGCAAAGAAGCACCATCATATCATCAAAGACCGAACAGCTTCATACCGTTATATAACTTAAAATCTTTATAGTTACATCTTTGTACTCTACAGCAATACCCTTTCTTACTTAGACACGCGATTGATAACTTAAAATCCACCTAACCTTTTATAATTCAATAAATCCTCAGTACTTAAATTTCTGCTAGAAGTTTTGGTTAAATAGACACATTATCACAGAAATGTTCCTGATAATCACATCATCCTTTGTTTTTTCATCTATTTCCACCAAAATTTACCAGAGACACATAAATGAGTGGAGTTAACAATGTCTCGTATGCCGTGACAGTGTCGGCCTGACGAGAGCGCGGCTTGCCGGCGCACGTTACGCCAGCGGTGACGTGATCGTCTTCCTGGACTCCCACTGCGAGGTCCAGCCGGACTGGCTGCGGCCTCTGCTCTCCGCCATCAAGGAGCGCCCTCACGCCGTCGTAGTACCCATCATTGACGTCATCGAGACAAAAACTTTCTACTACAGCGTTTCGGATCCCAGAACCTTCCAGGTTGGCTGTGTGTAGCGGCAGATGTTGGTTTTGCTTTGTGCCATTCACTTGCCAATTATTATCGCTATTTTATTGGTTATTTTCTGCTTTGCACCTTCCCGCGACCTTAGATCAACATACATTTTTTATTTAGCCTATATCTTAAATTCAATATTTAATCTTCTAACTCTTAATGTAATATTTAACCCAAGTTATTTTACTATCATATCGATATATTAAATATTTAAATAGTTGAGGAGGCAGCATGCTGTCGCGCTGAAATGCGTTACGATGTCGGAAAAAATATGACATGGGTAATCATGGTCAAGGGCTTTGACTGACTTCTTTTGAAGTCGACTACTTCTATTGATGATGCGACTAAGAAAGGACCATAGTCGCGACTATATATATACCTGTATCATTGTATAAGCCACAACGGCAGGAATGCCCATTTACACGCTATTATAATCAAAAATGACCTTCGACTGAAAACGTTGTATAGCTGTAACGTAATTTGTAGTGCAAACAATTATATGTAAATGATACACACGAAATATCTTTCTTTATACAAAGAACATTGATTGAGTATTACAATATACCCGTAATAAAGTCATACGTCCCAAAAACCCATAGGATTTGGCACCCTTTGATGATGCTGCGCTTTTGGTGTATGCAAAACTGCTTAATATTGTTTGCGCTTACGACAAAGTTTACCGTTTCAATGACACGATCAGGAGCCATAGTTATACTTGCGTAAAAAGCCAAGCTGAAAAGATTTAGCTTGTCACTTAAACAAAAATGTTTGCACATGATATTGGTCCAGTATTTTAAGCCAACATTTGCCACACACGTTCTGCGAACTACAGCACTCGATGCTCTCGCTCTACTCTTCTCTTCCGTGCTTCACTATTGACGCTCTTGGGTTTTTGATTTTCTTTTGTCGGACTTCTTCAAAATGACCTACTTCCAAGGCTACTGTCTTTTCTGATCGAAATATTCTTTTTAGGGTATCAGCTCCGACCGGCCCTAGAAATTCTGACACCCAGAATCATTCTAGGGCTAACTTTTCGCTCTGGGATACCTTGAAAGATCCTGGCAGATTCGAAATTCTAAAGGCAAAATCTGGCTTGGATTAATTTTTCTATCGAGCACGACATACTATTTTGGCAGACACGAACAGCATAACGTGGCTAAATCTGTCTCTTCTAACTGCTTAAAATGTGTGAGTTTTGAAGCACTTTTTTTTACGTATCACGATATATTTAGAAATGAAATAAAAGCACTCTTGATTTTTTTAATTTATAAACTTGTAAAATGCACCTTTTTTTTATAAATTCTAGTTAATATTTGGGTGTTCTGTTTGTTTACTTGCGTCGATGATTTGTCGCGCGAATGTTTTTGCGCTTAGTATGTCACATTACTCAAATGTTTTGTCGAAAGAAATGGCCGCGGATGTTCTAGAATGTGGTTTGTTTGTAAATTAAACTATGAATTAATGAAATTGTTAACACCTTGTCCATACCTGTATTCCTTAGGAAGTAGGCAAATGAAACGTGTTGCCAACTGTAATTTTAACCTGCTTCCACAATAGGGGGCGCGCCTATTGCTGACTCGTCTATCTACCGTGCACTTCAAGGATTAAATGGGAAAGAAAGTTGTGGGTATATGGAAAGGAAATGTAGATAAGATGGGAAGACAATGGTAGGAAATTGATATTGATTATACGGTTGAGTTGGGGCGCGCCAGCAGTAGAACGAGTAGCATACCAGGGTGCATACCTGCTGTCGCCAGAAACTCCTAGCCATCAAACTGATCTTGCACATAGTGATCGTAAGAAAACAAAATTAATAATTATATTAACGGATGGAGTAGTGGTTTAAGCGGTCGCCACGCCGGCTCCTATTACGCTGAGTGTTGTGGGTTCCATCGCCACATGAGACACTACTTTGTGCAATCCACAAATTGTTGTTATAAGTCTGGGCGTTCTTTGTGTCCGTTTTATGTATGTTTGTAAAGTCCCCCGGGACACAGGATACATTTCTCATTCGGAGTTGACATTTTTAAAAGATAATAAAATAAAATAAATTGACTGCACGGATGGCGTAGTGGTTTAAGCGGTCGCCACGCCGCTTCCTACTACGCCGAGTGTTGTGGGTTCAAACCCCACATGGGACGACACTTTGTGTGATCCACAAATTGTTGTTCTGAGTCTGGGTGTTCTTTGTGTCCGTTTCATGTATGTTTGTAAAGTCCCCCGCGACACAGGATACATTTCTAATTCGGAGTTGTCATTTGAAAAGATAAGAAAGATATAGAATATTAGTTTATAGCTGTGATCTTACTTCTTTCATAACCTTAATATCTTTTCTGATTCGAAAGGACCCAGGACCCTTCTTTCTGTGAAATCTATCAAGGTATATAATCTTTAATGTGTCTAACTTAAAACACAAATTTATAAAAAAGAAACTGAACTGAAGTTGGTCTTGTGCAGAACACAGTAGAGATAAAAAAGAGACATTTTTACAGACGCATCTCTGTACACTAAAATACTCTCAAACTATTTAATTAAAGCATTATTAATAACACATTTGATGACTATGCGATTAACGTTAACGGTAATGGACGCATATTTAGGATATGTAAAACAATACCTTAATACTGCCTGAACTATCAAATTAAAAAAAAAACTATTAGTATAAAGCTGAGAGTTTGTTTGTTTGCTTCAACGCGCTAATCTCAGGAACTACTTGTCCGATTTGAAAAATTCTTTCAATGTTAGATAGCCCATTTATCGAGGAAGGCTATATATCATCACGCTAAGATCAATAGGAGCGGAGCACCAATGAAGAATGTTGCAAAAACGGGGAAAACTTTATTCCTTTTAAAAGACGCTGACGAAATTGCGCGAGTCAGCTAGTGTATAATAAAACAAAAATACATGATATCAATTCAGTAAAGTTGTAAAACAATAACATTACTCAATATTTTATAGCATTAGGTAATATTACTCAAACATTTTCTCTGCTTCGGAAACTGTACTGTTTTTATATCTTTTTTTCTGTACCTATAATCATAACTTTTGTATTTTTGTGTTAACATAACTGTACATATTCATCACTCTAGCTTATTCTCACATATTTCTGTGTTGTATTTCAATAACATAGAACACATAGCTTATTTAAAAAAATTATACTGTCAGGTGTAGTGTTAAATTTAAACTCGGGTGTTTTTTTCAAATAAGTATACAAATTTCTGTACTGTTAGTTGAATCAGGTGTATCGTTGAATATACATACGGGTGTAGACTTTGATATAGAATCGGGTGTAGTGTTGGAAATGTTATTTTTGTTAGTATGTCAGATTTAGTTTTATATCATGGATTTAAGTTAAAGTATTGTATACATTCCCAATAAGATCATCAATTAAATTAAATTAATTATTTAAATTAAAGAAAAATATTCAAACATTTAATAACCTTGTGTTTAGTTTTTGCTTTACAGTATTACGTCAGCTAAAGGATAATTGCTTTCATCATAAATCATAAATTTCAAAATAATAGTTGATTGTAATACTCATCAAGTACTAATAATAATGGTACACAGTGAGTCAAAACTATCAATCGTACAATCAAGTGGATGTGAATTAAACTCGCACTAGGCCCTGAATCCGTTTAACATCCGATTATTGTTTAAATTATATTTTATACCTAATTTATTGCTCAAGTTTGTATGCTTTTGTTTCGCACTATATTGGTAAACATATAATTCCGTTAGATATTTTCAATTAGAAATATTTGTAACCATGCTATAACCCCTCATGTATCATTGTAATCCTACCTACTTATGTTTACAAATAAAGCATCCTGATTCTGTTCCTATGAGAGATGCACAACGTGACAAGACCGAAAAAAACACGCTCACATAATATAGATAGATAGAAAACTCTTTATTTGCACACTAAATTACAGAGTTACAAGAAAGGAACACAGCGATCAAATATCGAGTGTACAAAGGGCGGCCTTATTGCTAAATGCAATTTCTTCCAGGCAACCTTATCTAGTTCGGTGCCCTGTTGCTGTCAGGCGGCCAAAGCATCCATCATACTTGGAACCGCGGCCATGTGCCTTGTCCTGGTTGAATACAGACTGTTCAGTCGGTTCTCGTCCATAAAATAAAGATTGCGTACTAATACTTTCTAATTGTAACCTGTTTTTTTATTACGGTACTAACTATAAGACTACCAAATTTCGTATATTTTTAGTTAGAGGATCTTTGTAAGATAACGTTTGAAATATTATACCTATCCATGTTCCCCAGCAGTAGACATCTGATTTGTCACTCATAGTCCACCAAATGACCTGATAAGCTCGCTTAATCTCCAGCGAAGGACTGATGCGCGCACGGCTGACGGGCGCTCGCGCAGCCCGCGGTAACGTCCTCATATTTCTTGACGCTCACTGCGAAGTGACCACCGACTGGATGCGACCCCTTCTTCAAAGAATAAGGCACAAGAGGGATGCTGTACTCACTCCCATCATAGACGTCATAGACCAGAGCAGCTTCGAGTTACAAGCTTCGGATACTTTTCAGGTGGTTAAAATCAGATTGAACTAACCTTGGCTTGGAAGATATAACCTGGAAAAGAAGATAAAGTGTTTGAAGAGCATGAAATACTAATATAAAATAGATATCCATTCCTATTAAGGCTAGCCATGTTCAACGATTGCCTGGTTACTTAAAAACAATCGCGACAAAAGAGACAGAGAGGTAGATAGGTACTCTTTATTGCACACCATAATTAGGATACATACGATGGAGATTAGAATACTTTTATAAATAAAATTCTCTATCTAACAATAGTACACATTGTTAATATCGCATATAAAAACTTTTTGGTAACTGTACTTGTACATAACACCCAAAAAACTAAGTTCCATTATATTATTTATCTTTAAAGATGTGACCACATTTTAAAACCTTTTTTTTACATTTTAATGTAATTAAAAGACTTAATCAATACAAAGCTGAATGAACTTGTTTTCAAGGTTCAGAATTAAGATAAAAAAAAATATAGTGTATATTTTTGCGAAGATTGCCGAGTATTACGTCCCACAGGGACACTTATTCAGTGAGCGACACGACCTGTTTCAGGTGCTGCATTAATGTCAGTTTTTTCACTTTTTCGGTACACATACAGTATACGTTGAATAACTAAGGTTAACTGCGCAATCGTTGATCATAAATGTTGATGGCTAATGTATTTTAATCCCAAATGGATTCTGCATGGAAGTTAAAGGATGAAAATTAAATGAGTGGTCATATACCTACTAACTGCAACGAAGATTTTGAATGTTGATGAGTTTTAGAAGACACTAACAGTATAAAGCTAATAGCGGTGGTATGTAGTTATCGTTAGCGGTATTCATATTTATTATAATACATTATTACTCATGTGTGTATTTAGGGTAACACACCTGGTTCCCCGGCTACTGGTACCTTGAGACGGTACGTGCGGTATTTGGTCGGTTCGAGTCCGACATAATCACCCACTGGTGGTTGGTGTCCGAGGGGCGTTCCGCACAGAAAAAAAAAACAAAAAAAAAGGGTAACACATACTAGTGTCAGGTCTGCCACCGATGCGATAGGCCGCCTCGCTCCTTGATAACGGGCTTTCATCGAGCCAGACTAGTCTTACATCCCTGAAATACACACTTCAGTACTTCTGAACATCTTCAGTTAGTAACACAAATTAATATTTATTAAAGAAATATGTTTTTACGCATGTATCTGTAATTTTTGAGTCTTGTAGCTTGCAATACTAAATAATATTGGTGATGGAAAGTTTTATTTAAATTTTCGCTAATTGCACGGACATTTGGTTTGAATAAGCGAAGGTGGAAGTGTAACACGAATATAAACTACCTTTATATCAATAGCTTGTAGCGTTTTCTAAACAAAATACCTATAGTAAATTGTTTTATTCTATATATTAATAATACACGAAGATAATTCTTTGTACCGCTGTCCGTGTGGTGACGGATTAAGAATACGAAGTGTCAACACCGCTATTCGCCAACTAAAGAAACGAAACTACGCAGGAAAACAGCACAACACAAAGAAAACTATACTAACAACACAACACAAACAACAACAACAACTATAGTAACAACACAAACAAATCCTATACCAACCCAAACAAGTAGGCCAAAAAATGGGTAATTAATAATTAGCTTTAGAATTCCATCTGATATTGAGCTGGTAGCTTCTTCAATTTCTTTTACAAAAGTAAAGTCAGAAAGTTATAGTAAAAAATAATGGTCCCAGGAACTTACAGATCTCGGGTATATGTCCCTGTCTCCTTTAATCTGCTGAAAAAATATTAATAAAATAATAATAAAAACATAGATTGTTCTGATCTATTAAATAATGTTAGGCTTAATGTTCCGTGCAAATCATCTCGTTTTAATCCCACAATATGTATTCCTCATTCATCTACTAATTATAGTGAGAATACTTATACTGTACGAGCGAGTAGAGCCTTCAACAAGTTATGCAAACAATATGATCTTGACCCGTTTGAAGTTAGTATACCTGCGGCAAATAGACGTTTGAGCCTTAATTTCTTCTCTAATTAAATTCGGTTTAGTCTGGTGCGGTGTGCGTATGTATGTGTATGTAATTGCATATGCGTGTGTATAGCGTTCTGGAGATACCTCTCAGATCTTCAAATATAAAATATTAGGCGTAATATCGATTTATGTAGCTGACTGTACTATACAATTAACATAAATCAGTCACACTTAATTGTTAGTAAAATTTATAAAAGTAAAGACCTGTAATTAGCTTTCTAATACTATTCTACTGTTAATCTGTCGATTTAGCTGTAAGTCTTCCATAGAATAAATAAATAAACAAACTCTATGACCAAGTCAATTAAGCAGGTGATTCCGTAAATATTATTTTTAGCGTGTATTATATTGGCATATATTGTTTACGTCCTTGAAAGACCTAAAACATGAAACGCTATTTAAATCGTGATTGCTGTATAATCTGAACGTGGACAATATGGAGGTGACCAGCGAAGCGATCACTCCGCTATACATTACAGTACATTAAGGCACAATTATAGAATACAATTATCGACGGGCCTGTTTTGGTCTAGCGGTTAGTGGCCCTGACTGCTAAACTGGAGGCCGTGGCTTCGATTCCATTGACTGTATTGTCACCATTGTTATTGCTTTTAGTTATTAGAATAATTTTAATTAAGTATATCTAGAAAACTGCCAAAGAAAATAAGTATTTTGAAGGTTAATCTATGTGAGTTTTTTTATTCTGTCATTACTTCTAAATGCCTTGAGATTTGGTTGCATTAGGTATTTTCATTTTAAATTTAAGAATAAACAAAATGGCGGTTAAATGAAGCCATTTTCAAATGTAAAAGTAAAGTACCAAAGTTATTGTTAAATTATATTAATTAGTTACTTGTTTCTTTGTATTTTATAAATATCTCGTAACTTGTATATGTGGTTAAAAATAAAACTAATCTCAAAAACTAACTCAAAAAGTTTGTACCACCCAAGACAATTCAAGTAAAACTAACTAAAACTTCGTCTAAGTGTCTACTGAACTTAAT
Organism: Arctia plantaginis; assembly: GCA_902825455.1. NCBI lineage: Eukaryota > Metazoa > Arthropoda > Insecta > Lepidoptera > Erebidae > Arctia > Arctia plantaginis. Next base: position 133,164 of record CADEBD010000331.1, on the reverse strand, counting down.
TTTAAAGAGAATATTCTTTTATTATTCTAGAAGGCTTTACCCCAATTTATAACAACTGATTATAAGTATGAATATATTTTTTATATTTATACCATTATACAGTACGAGTATATACGAATTATGTATAAAGCATACCTAGTTTTATTCATTATTGTATTATTTCTAATGTTACCTATTTCAGGTATTGTTTGTAAGCTATTGCATAGCTTCTTTCGCGGGCCTTGAGCGTGGAGACCGAATCCAGAAATTCCGTAACGAAAATAACCTAACACACCCCACGTGATAGTTTTTAGTTTTGCCATCTATCGATGAATAGCAGAACTTTTAATGACTTTTTTGATATCACGCTTGTCTCTTTAGTTCAGAAACTCGCCTTTAGGTGGCATTGGTTGTATCGGCGTTACTGCGCATGCGTAATCTCTTTCTTCGCCCCGCAATCTAATTAATATCAAAGAAAAAAAAACAAAGGAAACAAAATACTGCATAAATAAATAATCATTATAATTGCATAAGTTGATAAAAACTGCTATGCAATAGCTTTACCGCGGCAGTCCCCGAGTGCCACACGTCTTTTTTTATTTTTCCTTTTTTCTTCCTGTCCTTATTTCAGAACATGGATGTGTCGCACAAACATCACATATACAATCACACACTTGAATGGTTTCGAGAGTCATAGCGGCTGCAGTTGGAAATCAGCGTGCTGTTGAATGTGGCCATCCAAGAGCACGCTAAACTGCAGAACTATTGGCTGTTACAAACAATTTGCATGTGCCTATAAATTTTCTTACTTTCTAGTGTATAATAATAATGTATAAATGTAGTATAACAGTTTATCGCCTTTGCTCCAATTGTACACCTGCTACACAGCTCTGCATCACCCGAAGGTTGACTGGAAGAAAATGCCTATGGCATTAAGTCCACCATTTACAATGTATTTGCTTGAAGTATAAATAAATAAATTAACTTTAGAATATTATTTGGGAATGTATACAATCTGGTGTGTGTGTATATTTATAAATTTATTAATTACTAATTCTGTAATGTATTTTTATTTAGTATGTATAAACTTAGTCCACGCTAGGTACCCCTTTCACTGATCACGTGTATATATTGCAAACTAGAAAAGCAACTGCGAATATGAGTTTGTTTGTTCGTTCTCACAGCTGAACTACTAAACCGATCTTCGTGAAATTTGCACCTTTCATTCAGGAAAACTAGAGATACTTATATAGATTAACTGTCTATGCATAGATGCCAGAGAAGCACGTGCAAAGCTGGTTTACCATAAGCTTCAACTGACACAGCATCATCAAATCAACTTCTAGAAGTTAGCATGTTGAAGGCAGTTGCTGGAATAGTTTTTTCATTTTTCTTTGTTTATATTATACGCCAATGTATACTTTCTGTTTACAGTGTGCAAAGTTTAATGTTATATTGCTTTTACGTGTGTAGGTGGGTGGATTCTCATTCATGGGCCATTTCCTCTGGACGGATGTGCCAGAGAGGGAAAAGAAGCGACGAGGATCGGATATTGGGCCAACATGGTAAGTTGTTTCGTCCTGGATAATTTTAAAACCTTTCCAGGACTGAGGAATATGTACCATGAACTCCGGGCTTTTTAAAGAGGTGATGGTTTTACCGCGAGATCATAACTTTTGAGATATTGGCAGAAATAATCATCGATTCGACTACTATCACCTTACCATACGTATAAAAAAGAGGAACTTCCGCATTCCAGAAACCAGGTTGAAGGTTTTGATCACAATCACATGTGAAAAATCATATGATTTAAAAATTTAAAAAAAACACGGCTACTTAATTATTATTTTTACGCTAGCTCAAGACTCGTGAAAGGTGTAAATCTAAAAAAAGGTAGTAATCTTAGAAAAAAGAATTTTGCATGATTATAATGTCTATGAAGAAATCACAATCAGATGTGAAATAGCTGTGACTAAAACCAATCATTTTATCAAATGTATATGATATAGAAGTAGCAATATGTTCCGTGTCTAGACGTTACCGAAGCCCAAACCCCTCTTCAATCTGATTGTGGGGGGAAAGACTCAACGCAACGCACTTGTAACTTGTGTTTTAGATGTCCATGGGCGGCGGTCGTTACTGTCCATCAGGTAACCCGTCTGCTTGTTTGCTCCCTAAACCCCTTAAAACCAAAAAAAATGGCTTGAGGGCTCTATGGACCCCCGGACGGAACGAAGTTCCTTTCGCTTTTTGGTAGATGTTTACTATAGTGTCGGCAAAAAGTCTTGTTACACATTTTTCGGTCGGTCGGACCAGTTCCACGATCAGTTACACGCTCTGAGCGCAGAGCTGTGTCCAACGTGTGCATTAAGTTATAAGATTCTAGAATAATAAAGTATCTTCTTGGATCCAGGTCTCCAACAATGGCAGGCGGTCTGTTCGCAATAAGTCGCGATTACTTCTGGGAGCTGGGCGCGTACGATGAACAGATGGGAGGTTGGGGGGGAGAGAATCTCGAGATGTCGTTCAGGATATGGCAGTGTGAGTATTCATCTTTCTAGAAAACTCTGCGGTTTGCTACTGAGCTATATAATAAGTGATATACGTACTCCATAAGCATTCGAAGCGCTCTTGATTGCCCTCAACTGTTGGCAGTGGTGAGCCCTCTGCTAATTTTCCCCCTATTGTGTGACGGGCCTGTTGGTCTAGTGGTGGTGACACTGACTGCTAAGCCAAAGGTTATGGGTTCTATTCCCACCCAGGACTAATAATTGTGTGATGAGCACGGTCATTTGTTCTGTGTCAGGGTGTAATTTCTCAAATAGATGTATGTATTTAGAAATATATAGTATGTTTATCAGCAGTCTGGTTACCATAGTACAGGCTCTGACTAGTTTGGGATCAGACGGCCGTGCGTGAGATGTTTGAAGGTATTATTTATTATACCATAAATAACGTGGTAGACAAACTGAACTCCCTTAACAGAGAACTGCTTGCAAAGTGTGGCAAGTATCTTCAAATCGTAATGTCCTCATCCAGCTAATCATTGTATTTCTTTATTTCAGGTGGTGGCACTTTGGAGACCATTCCGTGTTCCCGAGTGGGGCACGTCTTCAGATCATTTCATCCATACGGGATGCCGGCCTCATCTGACACACATGGTAAAAATATTCTCATTTGATAATAAAAGTTACAGATACGCAATCCTGGTCTGCTCAATAGTAGTAGTATTGCTTATACAGTCCATTCAGGATGGAAATAAGGAGCATCTTGTTTTCCCTGCATTAGCCGTGTGGCGAGAAGGAAAACTTAAAACAAACCCTATACCAACCTCTCTGGCCAGCGTGGTACAGTAAGCCTAAACCTCCTTTCTAAGGAGAGGCCTAGGTTCAGCAGTGGACTATTAAAGGCTGTTGATGCCAATGATTTTTTTCAATAAATTCGCAATTTAAATCTAATTCCTAAAATGCCCGAACGGTCCTAGGCTTCTTCCCTATTACCTAGGTCAAACTAAAATTATAGAATACAATTAAAATACAGGCTTTTACCATGCCTCTATACAGGATATTATTATAATTGTGGTATGTATGTTTGTTTGCAGGTATAAATACGGCTCGCATGGCCGAAGTATGGATGGATGAGTACGCGGAGCTGTTCTACCTGCACCGGCCTGACCTCAGGGTGAGTACTTAGCATCTGATACCATGTAGAAGCAGTGACAGTTCACCTGATGGTAAGTAAGTGCCACCGACATCACCGACTCAAAAGTCGCAAGTGAGTTACCGGCCTTAGAAGGGAGGAAGGCTTGTTCATGGCATAGGGGGCAAACAAACAAATTAAATCTGATGGTAAGTGATTGACGTCGCCCATGGAAACCTGCAATTAGGCATTAGGCCCCATTAGGCACTTTGGGTCAGCCCTTGTGTGTCAAAGTATGTCTCTCCCACGGTCATAGAGAAGAGAAGGATAACGGATAAAGGAGTAACGGATTCTACATCCACTTTGAGACTTTCGGGACTAATTAGTTAGCATGCTTGGTTTGTATGGCGATTACTACATACGGTGAAACGAAGAAACATACTACAGCGCCATCTAACGAAGATACGAATACGAAGAACTACGGAATAACTGCTAATCCTGTGTCGCGATATGAGCAATTCTCTCGCCGATTAGCATTGAATACAACTTGCTAACATCAACCGTTGGTCCGCCAGGCTTGATCACCTCGCCTGGTCGGGTGTCATGTTCTTCCAAAACAAAGGGATCCTCCACAGTTTGTAATTATATTCCAATAAAACCTATATAAAAACGACTTTCGGTGTTATATCTTCTGGATGTTTCCTAGAAAAATCCAATAATTGGTGACGTCACCCACCGGAAGATCCTCCGCGAGAAACTCAAGTGCAAGAGTTTCCAGTGGTACCTGGACAACATATATCAAGAGAAGTTCGTTCCTGTCAAAGATGTCTACGGCTATGGCAGGTAAACAGATAGACACAACACGATTACACACATATATTACGGATAAACTTTTAATTACAAATATTATTTCCTTCAGTCATATATTCTTTTGCTTTCTCGGACGCTTTTTGCATAACAATCTATTGTATACTAAGTATTGAATATTTTTGCCAAAAATAAACACTATTGTAGTGACTGGTTATGATGTAACTGAAAATCTCCTTCATTCAGTCAAAGAGTCACACAAACACGCACCCTTTCGCACTCATGCGCAGACTCTCTCACACACATGCGCACACGCCGCACACAACCCTCTCTTTCACTCTAATAATATAATACCTAACACATCTTACACACGGCCGTCTTATCCCAAACTAAGCAGAGCTTGTACTATGGTAACCAGACCGCTGATAAACATACTTATATATTTGTAAATACATACATATTATAGATAAATTACTGAACACTTATTTCCACAACTGTTAATAATGATAATGTTCAGTAGCCTTAATAGTAGCTAAAGAATCTCTGTTTTTAATGTTCTGTGGTAAAATTGAAGCGTTGTATTACCAAACTGTGCCGTACAAAGAGTTGCTGGTTCTTATAGCACATCATCATCATCAACAGCCTATAACAGTCCACTGCTGGACATAAGCCTCTCCTTAAAAAGGAGGCTTTGGCCTACTATACCACGCTGGCCAGACGGGTTGGTATAGGGTTTGTGTCAAGTTTTCCTTCTCTTTGTAGTGCTGTTGTCCTGTGTAGTTTGCTCCCTTAGTCGACTCTTACGACACCCGCGGGATGAATATGGGTGGTGACACGCCGTATTCTTAATCCGTCACCACACGGATCTTCTTATAGTCCAGGGCTTCCCTAGGTACCAGCAGTTCATTATTTGCGATTACTTGTAAAATACAATCTATAAAGTTATGTTTGTAAACTTTCGTAGTCGTAAAACCGACTAAAGGAGCAAACTACGCAGTCAACGGCACTGCAAAGAAAAGGACCCTATGCCAACCCGCCTGGTTAGCTTGGTATAGTAGCCCAAAACCTCCTTTCTAAAGAGAGGCCTGTGTCCAGCAGTGGATCGTTAAAGGTTGTTAATCTCATGTGTTATATTGTTTCAGGTTTAGGAACGAGATCACCCAGATGTGCCTGGACACGTTACAGAAGGAGGGCGACAACGTTCTCCTGGGGGTGTACCCTTGCCACGCGGACCTGCAGGCCTCACAGTATTTCTCCCTCTCCAACAAGGGGGAGATCCGCGACGAGACCAACTGCGCCAGCGTCCAGCGCTCCAGGTGAGACGACACTTGGAACGTTCGATATAATTCCCACTCCACAACTTTTTTTTCTGTAAAACTAGTTATCGTCTGCGGTATTCCCAGTCTGATACGACCTTCAAACCTTCAGAATAGAGCGTACTTCCTTCTCACGGTTTCCCTGAGTTACCGAAGGCATAACCCTGCCCCCTCACGTTTATCATGCAGGGGGCAGTCACACTTGTGTCTCACGAGTTGAAGGTTTACGTAACGAGATATGAAGTGCCATCAGATGACCCGAGGGTTTTAATAACACAGGTGGCTTAGGAGATTAATATTTTCTGTATAGTTTTATACGCGAGCTTATTTATGCTTTGGCAGATGTAGTTTTTATACCTGTCAAATGTATGATAAATCTCTTCACATCAACAGCCTTTACTAGTCCACTGCTGGACATAGGTCTCCCCTTAGAAAGGAGATTTCGGCCTACTATACCAAGTTTGTGCCAAGTTTTCCTTCTTTAAATCCTTGAAAAATCTCTTAGGCCGTGCAAATTAAATGCTTGGTTATTTAATTACTTTATTGTTTAATTTAGTAGCGAAATGTAAGTATTATTTCTTAATATTATATTTATTTGACTGCATGGATAGCGTAGTGGTTTAAGCTGTCGCCACGCCGCTTCCCACTTCGTTCAGTGTTGTGGGTTCGATCCCCACATGGTACGACACTTTGTGTGATCCACAAATTGTTGTTCTGAGTCTGGGTGTTCTTTGTGTCCGTTTCATGTATGTTTGTAAAGTCCTCCGCGACACATGATATATTCCTAGTGCAGGAGTTGTCTTTAAAAAAAATTGACTACAATATAAATATTAAGTGCAGGACATAAACGGACAGGATAAACCAAAAACCATTTCTTATACTTATATCAAATACTCTAAAAATAATGCCCAAAAATTATAATTATTTATCATTATTTTCGTACTCCTACGCTTATACCTGCGAAGGGGCGAGAGAGGCGTATTATCGCCCACATTAAGCCGGGTATAATTTTAATATCATTTACGTAAGGGGGGCAATTGCGGTAAACCGGCACTTTAGGCACTAGATAACAAATTTGTGAGTTCCATATGAAAAGAAAAATTGGTAAGGAAAGGGATGTTGGTTATACGGATGGTTGTCAGCGATGGAATGAGTAACTCAGGGTCGCATGCCAGCACCTTGAACTGGCTGTTAAGAGGAAACCGGACCCCTGTAACTTTTATAAAATATATTTTTTATGATATAATATCCTTATATATATATATAATTCTTCTGTGCGTGTGTATGTGACAGAACTCCTCCTAACGGCTGAGCGGATTTTGATTAATTTTTTGTGTGTGTTGGATGGATTCTCCATTTGTATATTTGTCAAAAACTTTATATACTGTTGAATTTATATATGATGTACTAAACTTTGGTTTGACTGGAAGAAAATGCCTGAGGCATTAAGTCCGCCTTATGCAATATGTTTGCAGGAAGACTCAACGGGCACAATTTATTTGTTTTGATTTAAGCAGACAAATTTAGTAGGTATATATATATATATATATATATAAATTACAATAATTTGAATTTCAGTGACACCGAAGCACTTTTTAAAGACCATCCGTAAGTGTCTTCAATTTGTTATGTTACATCAATAGACAGACAGACACGCATTTTTTTTTTTACTGAGCAACGATTTTCACTCGTTTTGCACCCAACACACTGATAAACATACTTATATATTTAAAAATACATAGATATTATAGATAAATTACACCCAGACTCAACAAATGATAGTGCTCACCGCAACAATTATCGGGTGGAATCGAACCCACCACCTCTGGCTTAGCAGCCAGGATCACTAGCCTTTAGACCAATAGAGTGGTCTTTTTTGTTTCGTTTTTACCTCTTCAATTAGATTATTTTAGAATATAGTGATTTAAATAAGTGTTTAGTTATAAGAGTACATCCCTATTAGACTATAATTTTGAGGTCTTCAACTTTAACTCAACTTGACTGTTGACTGCACGGATGGCCTAGTGGTTTAAGCGGTCGCCACACCACTCACTACTATGCTGAGTGTTGTGGGTCCGATCCCCACATGGCACGACACTTTGTTTGATCCACAAATTGTTGTTCTGAGTCTGTGTGTTCTTTGTGTCCGTTTCATGTATGTTTGTAAAGTCCCCCGCGACACAGGATATACTTTATTCCTAATGCGGCGTTGTCTTAACAAAAAAACAAACGTTATAAAGTAACAAATGCGAATTGTTAACGTTTTCAAATCTGAAATATAGTGTTGTACAGCAAATATCATTTCACAGGCCCCTGTTTGCTCCTGACTTGTAAGTACCATCACATGGCTAGCGACACAAACCACTTTATTTTACTGACAATATAAATACAACGTGGCAGAACCATGCTTCAGCTCATATGACGGTTCACGGAATACCAATTAAGTGAGGTTTATGCAGTCCTGCAACCCCCCCAACCTCTCTCACACTGATTTTGGAAGGCCTCAAAGCATTGTGACTCTTAAGTTGAAGGTCTCCATAGGGAACTGTTACAGTTACCATCAGGTGACCCTTCGGCAGACCCAGAGGAGCACAGCGGAGAGGATTTACTTAAGACACTCGAAAGTAAACTTTATAACTATTGCAGTAAAGTGCATTCATGTTTGAACTTGTCAAAATATGCTCGCGTGCCCTCGGAAAATGTGTATGAACTTTACAGAAATAGTTTGAAGTTTATTGTTTAGTGTCTTAAAAAAAATCTTCTCTGTCTGCGCTGGCCCTTTTGCCACCTATGTCATGAAAAATAACAATGTAAAAAAAGTATGAACAAACTCAAATACAAAATTATTTATTATTCATAGGAACGACATCGAAGACCCGCGCAGCGAGATCATACGACCGGTGGTGATGTCCGCTTGCCACGGCAAGGGGCGGGACCAGAAGTGGGTGCGACTGCCGACCGGTCAGCTGCAGCACGTGGTCACGAAGCTGTGCATCACGGCTCCTCACGCCGTGGGGGACGTGCAGGCCACCGTCTGCAAGCCTGGCGTGTTCCAGCAAATATGGGTCATTGATTACACAGAAGACAATAACTTCCGACGTGAATGTAAGTATCCAGTTCAACCAGGAATGACTGGGCCAGTTGCTGTGAAGGGAATCGTGGTTCTAAGTAATTTGGTTGAAATATTGAGGTGTGTAGTGTATATTGTCCGTGTAGTGACGGATTAAGAATACGGAATGTCACTACCCCAATTCATCCCGTGGGTGTCGTAAGAGCCGACTAAGGGAGTAAACTACGCAGGACACCAGCACTGCAAAAAGACGGAAAACTTGACACAAACCCTATACCAACCCGTCTAGCCAGCGTGGTATAGTAGGCCAAAACCTCCTTTCTAAGGAGAGGCCTATGTCCAGCAGTGGACTATTAAAGGCTGTTGATGATTGAGGTGTGGGACCTCACTGAAAAGTAAGTGAGGGAGGGATGTTATAGGAGGGCCATCCTTCTTCCTCCTCCCTCCGAGCCTTTTGCCCCAAACTAGATTGGGGTCTGCTTTAAGTCTACTACGATACGGCTGAACTTCGATTTGTTACTCGGAGCGTCTACCATCAGACCTCCACAACCCAATTACTAGATGATATCGAAGTTCTGTACAAAGACTGTTGTCAGACTTTTTAGGGTTCCAACTATGATACGATTGCCACAGATGTTCGAATGACAACCAGGACTGACGGCTTAACGTGCTCTCAGAGGAACGGAGGGATCTCAATGTGTTAAGAAATGGTCACCCATCCATATACTGACCTGGCTAGGATTGCTTAACTTTGCAATGTGTTAACCTACTCCGTTACCACTTAGGCACGAGATCCTCCACCTCCCTCCTTATTCTAAAAATGTATGCCTTAAATATGTTACTCTTTAAATTGACACTCAGGACGTATGTTTTATTTGTAAACAATTAACTGTGAAGCATACAATAATATCTCGTTTGTGAATAATTGCATGCGCATGCGCTAATATCTCAATCTCATTCTCATTCAATCATAATTTCTTCATTCAGTCTCATCTTTACCTGTCCCAAATATACACCTGCCGATCTGCGGTCTAAAAAATATTGGAGGTAAGATACTTCTCAACACTACCATTGATAACCCGCGCACTCCTACCATTCAAGGCGCCAGGACTAGATGGTGTCTTCCCAGGCCTACTGAGATGGTGTGATATGACACTACTGGACCATCTTGTAAAAATTTATAGGGGCTGCCTGGCGCATCAGTACATCCCCTTGAAATGGAGAGAAGTCAAAGTAGTCTTCATCCCCAAACCTGGTAAAGGTGACTACACACAACCCAAATCACACCGACCTATTAGTCTCACATCTTTTCTACTAAAGGTTCTCGAGAGGCTAATAGATAGGGAAATCAGGGAAACTGCGTTAGTCAGTCACCCTCTACACCTCAATCAACACGCATACTCGATGGGTAAATCAACAGAATCTGCCCTACATCGAGTTGTTTCATATATAGAAGACAATCTAAATCACAAAAGGTCAACACTGGCTACCTTTATCGATATCGAGGGAGCCTTTGACAAGACCAACTTCACCAGCATTAGCCAAGCTCTATCTAGGCATGGTGTTGATTCCACAATCTCAGGGTGGATCGATAGCATGCTAAGATATAGAGCTATTCAATTCACTGTGAGCGAAGTGACTAGAGGAGTGGTGGCTAGAGGTTGCCCCCAGGGCGGTGTACTCTCCCCTCTTCTATGGAACATTGTTGTGGATGAGCTCATCGCACAACTTAATGACCAAAGATTCCTCACAATAGGCTATGCAGACGATCTTACTATTCTTATCAGCGGTCCTTTTGAGAGCATTACATGCGATCAAATGAGACTTGCACTGAAGATCGTGGAACAATGGTGCGTAGCACACAACCTGACAGTGAACCCATCCAAAACAGAGATGATCATGTTCACAAACAAACGCAGCCTAGGAAATCTCAGACTTCCTAAGCTATTTGGAACACAACTTACTCTTACCAAAGAGGTCAAATACCTAGGAGTAATACTGGACAGTAAACTCCTGTGGAATATGCACCTCGATGAAAAACTGAATAAAGCCTGCATTATTTTCTGCCAATGCAAGCGGCTACTCGGCAAAAGCTGGGGACTATCACCCAAAATCACTTTATGGCTATACAGGACAGTCATAAGACCAATAATCACTTACGGTGCTGTTGTCTGGTGGCAGAGAACAGAGCTTAGCACCGTCATAAACAAACTGCAGCAATTCCAGCGACTTCCATGTTCCGCGGTCACTGGCTGTATGCGCACAACGCCTACTGCCGCACTGGAGGTGGCTCTTGGTCTGCCACCCCTGGATCTATTCATACAGCAGGAGGCCGCCATGGCGATCATTAGACTCAAACACCTGGGTCTATGGCACAAAAGTGAGGGATCGCACTCCAAATTATGGGATCAATTAGTGGAATACGAACCACTGATAGCAGCTCCATGCGATAGAATCCCAAAACACCATATCTTCACAAGAAGATACTACATCCAGATACATGGAAATGACCGAGATCAATCCGGCATTAACGAAGTCCGAATTTACACGGACGGTTCCAAGACTAGGTCAGGAACTGGAGCCGGAGTTTTCTCGCAAGACCTAAATATAAACATATCACTAGCGTTAGGCCAACACAGTTCCATATTTCAATGTGAATGTGTGGCAATAACTTACGCTGCCACAACGGCCATGTCAAGGGGTATCAAGGACTACAACATCCGAATAATATCCGACAGCATGGCCGTCTTAAAGGCACTGGAGGGCAACACAATGACCTCTGGTATTGTCTTCGAATGCCACCAAGCACTGGAACAGCTCGCTATATTCAATGGGGTACTCCTCCAATGGATTAAAGGGCACAGTAACTCACACGGGAACGATGCCGCAGATGAGTTGGCAAGGAGGGGCTCGGCAACCCCAACCTCTGGCCCAACGCCACTCCTGCCCATATCGTTTAACCAAATACGATGCTGGGTCAGGCAACGGACCTGTGAAGCACACAACCGGAGGTGGAAAAACTCACCCGGCTGCAGACAGTCCAAACTGGTGCTGAATCAAGTCACACCACGACTCACCTGCAGATTGATCAGTCTTAGCAGACCGGAACTCAGAATGGTTGTCGGAACTATTACAGGACATCTAGCCCTGAACCGACAACTATTCATAATCAATGCGACGGACAGTCCCCTGTGCAGGGGATGTCTGGAAGCTGAAGAAACGGCCGCCCACGTAGTCCTGGAATGCGAGGGAGTGGCCACACAACGGGCAAGTATCATTCCTGATATAAAGTCGCTCCTAGAAGCCTGTGAACGCCCCAGGAGGCTTCTGCGCTTCTGGAAGGAGCTTGGTTGGCTCACCTAGTCAACCAATCCTCGACGCATAAAGGACCACTCTGAGTCTAAATGCGGAAACCGAAGCCCAAAACCAAAAACCAATATACACCTGCCACACACAGCTTTGCAACACCCAAAGGTATGACTGGATGAAAATGCCTGAGGCATTAAGTCCGCCTTATGCAATATGTCTGCAGCAAGACTCAATAAATAAATAATACTAAACTGTTTTCTTTATTCCTTAATTTTCAACCTTAATGGTGGATTTTGTTCTTCAAATTTAAATAGAACCAAACCCTTTCAAATGAAAAATAATAATTTTCCAAATTAGTTAATAAATGGTGGATTTTTTAAGTGACAAACATACAAAAATAAAGAAACAGCGGACTCTAGAAGGTTCCCCCTTTTTTCAAGTCGGTTATAAGATACAAGAGAGTCACGATAGGTGTCTGTTACAGCGGCAGACGACGTGAGCTCCGACCAGGAGAGGAGGATCAGCATGCTGCGTGGACAACGGTGAGTTGACTGCACGGGTGGCGTAGTGGTTTAAGCGGTCGCCACGCCGAGTGTTGTGGGTTCAAACCCCACATGGGACGACACTTAGTGTGATCCACAAATTATTGTTCTGAGTCTGGGTGTTCTTTGTGTCGTTTCATGTATGTTTGTAAAGTCCCCCGCGACACACGATGTATTCCTAATGCGGGAGTTGTCTTTTTAAAAAAAAAGTGTCTCTGATACACAGTCTGGCTGTAAGACCTTCGTCACTCCCGGACTGCTATTCCAAAGGCCGCGAATTCGATTCCCGCTCAAGTTAAACATTTGTGTGCATGAACATTTAATGTTTGATTTGGTCTGGGTGTTTCTATGTATGATAAGTATGTATTTACAAAAAAAAAGGTATATATGTATTTATATCAGTTGTCTAGTATCCATAGTACAAGCTCTGCTTAGTTTGGGACTAGATGGCGTTGTGTGAATGTGGTACAATAATATTATTATTATCTGACATCTCTTTAATTGAAGTTTCTTTTTAAGTAGCACCTCGTCTTTTTAAAGATAACTCCCGCACTAGTAATAAATCCTGTGGCACTTTACAAACATACATGAAACACACCACGGCACATAGAATTTACTTCACATGTAAATATATACCTAGATACAAATAATAAAATAAGAATAAAATAGTTATTTATTTCGTTGTAGCTTTAAAGAAGTTGACAAGCACTCTCTGCGGTGAGTTAAACATTTTAATATTTGTCCCATTCTTTGAAAAGCTCGACTGTTTTTAGAACAATTATTCTAGAGGATAGCCATCTCAGGCAAAAGCGATTCTGACGGCCCACACAATCTTTTTTTTATAATGTAATAAAGTCCGTTAATACTTGACCTTTGTGTGACTGTAAGGTAATTTAGATCCAAATATTGTGAGTACAGCGGCTACGGAGGTGTTATTTGAGGTGTAATGTTCTCCCACAGTCGCATATCGCGCTCGCTGATGTCCTACTCGGAATCGAACCCGAACCAGGTGTACGACGCGAGGCGGGATGACAACAGCCCACCAGAAAACGCAACTGTACGGAGACACACACACAAGGTACCAATCGCTTGCTTACTTCCCGCTACCACTCGTGTTTATCGTCACTGCTTTGCTCGTAATGGTCCTAGCGTAATGCTAGCCTACCTATGCTCTTTCGCAAGAATTAAACTATCAAATGCAAAACTGCCCATGAATTCGTCTATCTACAATCTATTTGTCCATCCAAAGGTTGCCTGTAAGAAAACTACTTTTTAGCGATAAGGCCGCTATTTTTACATGGCCATTAATTTTATATACTATTGTGTGTATGATGTATTAAACTGGTGTAAAATAAAGATTATTCTATTCTAAACGGGTTCTCGGGGATTCTGTTCAATATCGAACCGACCGAACAGCATCCCCGTTGGTCCCGAATGTTTTGCACTATCGCGCTTTGCACGCCACTGCGTACATAAAAACAAGGACACACCTAAGACACGTATATGACGGAATGCTTGTTAACCATCTTAGTTTTATAAAATTTAATATTTTGTATAGAATAAACATCACAAACGCCACGGCCGCAAAGGCAAACACGGCACCAAGAAACGGACGAAGAACAAGTTTATACTGAAACTAGTTCGTACGCTGATGAACGGGACCGAGGACCACTTGGAGGTCGACATTCACTGCAAGCACAGGCAGCTGTACCCCAACAACACGTTCGTGCGAGACCTCGTCACTATACTCAACGACAAGAATGTTAAGGTGAGTTAATAACATGGGGAATGCTTTTTTCTTTTTTAAAAGACAACTCCCGCATTAGGAATATATCCTGTGTCGCGGGGGACTTTACAAACATACATGAAACGGACACAAAGAACACCCAGACTCAGAACAACAATTTGTGGTTCACACAAAGTGTAGTCCCATGTGGGGTTTGAACTATCAACACTTAGCGCAAACAGGAAGCGGCTTGGCAACCGCTTAAACCACTACGCCATCCGTGCAGTCAAATCCATGCTTTAAATCATCACCTTTAATAGACCACTGCTGGACACAGGCTTCTCCTTAGAAAGGAGGTTTTTTTTCATAGTAGGCCAAAAGCTGTAGGCTAAGCGCTGGCCACGCTGGCCAGACGGGTCGGTATAGGGTTTATGTCAAGGTTTCCTTCTCTTTGCAATGCTGTTTCTGGTTTCTGGTCTAAGAATCTTTATTTCTCAAAAGAATTTACAAAATTCACGTACTGAGAAAACATACATAAAAGTAAACAAAATAAATACATTGAGCGTTTGAATATTTTGCTCCCTTAATTGGCTCTTACGACACTCACGGGATGATTAGAGGTGGTGACAAACCGTATTTTCAATCCATCACCACACGAACGGTGTTTTAAATACTTGGAAACAAACAAATGTACCATTGATTACCTTACTTCGAGTACCCTGTGAAGCGGCCCGCTCTTTCTCCACCACACACTTACCACCACCAGAGCGCGGCACCTAGATAAGGACACAGGACCTCACGTCAACACTTTCTCTAAGGCTCCACCTCCTCAGTTAAGTCCTACTAACGGCTGAAACACGCTTCAGAGTCGGTGTTCCTGGGATTTTCGCACTGATATCGCTTGTATTTTACATCTATTCGATCGTCACGGTGAGTGCGTTAGGCGTAGCGTTTGGCCCGCGCTGAAATCTTCACGAATCGCAATTGAGTTGGAGACGAAAAGCTGTATGTAAAACTGAACGTTTAAATTCGCAGGTAATAAACAACGGGCGAGTGTTCGAACGCAACAAGGTGTCCGAACTCGACTCCGTACGCCCTCAGAGCTCCAAGGTCCTGAACAAGATGGACATCGAGGAGCCCAACCCGCAGGCACCCTCGCAGCCTGTCAACGCACTCGCACGGATGAGAGAAGGGGTAAGTTTGACTTGCAGAATTGGGACTTGGCAATTCCGTAAAAAATTAGAAAGTTTTTTTTTTAAGGTCTTTTTTTGGTGACGAGGTGAAAAATCCCTTCGGATCTCCGGTTCATTGGGGGCGCAGGAGCCAATAGCATATGGTGTGGTAAAGAAAACCACCCGATGCCCGGCCTCACTCCTACTCTTGGGAGAATCCGGACCATATGATTGCAGGCCCTGTCCTGGGGGCTTTTATAAGGGCTTGGATTAGAATTATCTAGACACAGTTAATAAAATTTGTGTCTGTTTATAATCCTGTGACGAATTGCACATACTTCAACAGTCATCACCATCTAACGAAGACACACCGAACTACGGAGCTACTAAAAATCCTCCATCGTGTTATCAAAGCTCTCTCGCCGATTAGATACAACTTCCCAACATGAACCGTTCACGACCTTGCGCTATTAAGGTAACTCATGTTTTGTTACCAGGCAATGAAAGGTCGCAAGAAGTCCAAAGTGGTGGATGTGCAAACAGTGATCTCTCGGGAGCCAGTCGGCCTTCGACCTCGAGGTAATTGAACAGCTTATGTAGACATGTATTTTAATGATGAGTAGTTTTTTGGCAGTATTCTGTATACAGAGGACAGCATCAGGTCGGGGTCGGCTTTAAGTTTACTACGATACGGCTGTACATCAGAACGCCACAACCCAAGTACTAGGCGATGTCGAAGTTCTGTAGAAAGACTGTAGTACGATTGCCACAGATGTTCGAATGGCAAGCGGGACGGCTTAACGTGCTCTTCGAGGCACGGAGGGGTCTCAATGTGTTAGGAATCACCAATCCATAGACTGTGGTGACAGATTAAGAATACAGAGTGTCACCACCCCTAGGTGAACCCCCACCCCGTAGGTGTCGTAAGAAGCGACTATGGGAGCAAACTACGCAGGACAACAGCACTGCAGAGAGAAGGAAAACTTGACACAAACCCTATACCAACCCGTCTGGTCAGCGTGGTATAGTAGACCAAAACCTCCTTTCTAAGGCCTATGTCCAGCAGTGGATTAGTAAAAACTGACCAGGCTAGGATTGCTTAACTTTGCAATGTGTTAACTCCTGACTGCTAAGCCACAAGTCATGGGTTTGATTCTCACCCAACCAAATGCTCTGTATCTGGGTGTAGTTTATCTATGATTAGTTGACCCACACAATTTAGACTGCGTGTCCCAAAAGAAATAAAGCCCCGTTTTTGTAAGAATTATTATTGGTCGTAACGATATTATACAGCCTTCCTCGATAAAAGGGCTATCCAACACTAAAGGTATATCGCTATGACGACCGAATGGCGTAGTGGTTTGTGTAACGGACTGCTATACCAGAGGGCGCGGGTTTCGATTCCCGCTCAAGTCAAAATATTTGTGTGCATGAACATTTAATGTTTGATTTGGTCTGGGTGTTTCTATGTATAATATGTATGTATTTACAAAAAAAAAGTATATATGTATTTATATCAGTTGTCTAGTACCCATAGTACAAGCTCTGCTTAGTTTGGGACTAGATGGCGTTGTGTGAACGTGGTACTGTATAAAAAAAAAAACACACTCAAACTTTCTTTATTTCATAAAATTTCCAAAATTGTTTGAAATCGTCTTCCATGTATACTCTAAAGTCATAGATCAACACACACAAAAGCAACAATCTTTGTTTTGTCAAGATATTTAAGTGAACTTTATAAGATTAGTGTAGAAAGACTGACAGATGGATTCGCTGACTGATGGATCAATGCACAGCTGAAATCGCTGGGTCGAGAAGTATGAAATTTTCCACAAATGTTCCTCCGCTGACGTAGGCGTGCACTAAGAAAGGAATTTTTAAAAATTCCACCTCCAAGGGTGCAAATGGGGGTTCGAAATTTATATGAAACTTCGTTATTTTGAGTAGTATCGTTTTTAAACTCACAGTAAATACTTTTTAGTAAAAGTAATAAAAAACTTTTTGACTAATTGTTAAAGCTACCCTTAAAAAGGGCTGCAAATGGGGTAACTATCTTTTTTTGGAACTAATCAATTCCAAACTCTTATCACGCGGATGAAATCTCTCTCCCGCATTAGGAATATATTCGGGGACTTTACAAACATACATAAAACGGACACAAAGAACACCCAGACTCAGAACAACAATTTGTGGATCACACAAAGTGTCGCCCCATGTTGGGATCGAACCCACAACACTCAACGTCGTAATAAGTGGTGTGGCGATTAGCTAGCTACCGAGCTAGTAATAACATAAATATAATTATGTGTGTCTGTTTGACGGCAACAGACTTGCCACTTATTATGTAAATAACCCCTTAGGGGATAAGGGTTAGCTCACCATCTAACGAAGACACACCGAACTACGGAGCTACTAAAAATCCTCCATCGTGTTATCAAAGCTCTCTCGCCGATTAGATACAACTTCCCAACATGAACCGTTCACGACCTTGCGCTATTAAGGTAACTCATGTTTTGTTACCAGGCAATGAAAGGTCGCAAGAAGTCCAAAGTGGTGGATGTGCAAACAGTGATCTCTCGGGAGCCAGTCGGCCTTCGACCTCGAGGTAATTGAACAGCTTATGTAGACATGTATTTTAATGATGAGTAGTTTTTTGGCAGTATTCTGTATACAGAGGACAGCATCAGGTCGGGGTCGGCTTTAAGTTTACTACGATACGGCTGTACATCAGAACGCCACAACCCAAGTACTAGGCGATGTCGAAGTTCTGTAGAAAGACTGTAGTACGATTGCCACAGATGTTCGAATGGCAAGCGGGACGGCTTAACGTGCTCTTCGAGGCACGGAGGGGTCTCAATGTGTTAGGAATCACCAATCCATAGACTGTGGTGACAGATTAAGAATACAGAGTGTCACCACCCCTAGGTGAACCCCCACCCCGTAGGTGTCGTAAGAAGCGACTATGGGAGCAAACTACGCAGGACAACAGCACTGCAGAGAGAAGGAAAACTTGACACAAACCCTATACCAACCCGTCTGGTCAGCGTGGTATAGTAGACCAAAACCTCCTTTCTAAGGCCTATGTCCAGCAGTGGATTAGTAAAAACTGACCAGGCTAGGATTGCTTAACTTTGCAATGTGTTAACTCCTGACTGCTAAGCCACAAGTCATGGGTTTGATTCTCACCCAACCAAATGCTCTGTATCTGGGTGTAGTTTATCTATGATTAGTTGACCCACACAATTTAGACTGCGTGTCCCAAAAGAAATAAAGCCCCGTTTTTGTAAGAATTATTATTGGTCGTAACGATATTATACAGCCTTCCTCGATAAAAGGGCTATCCAACACTAAAGGTATATCGCTATGACGACCGAATGGCGTAGTGGTTTGTGTAACGGACTGCTATACCAGAGGGCGCGGGTTCGATTCCCGCTCAAGTCAAATATTTGTGTGCATGAACATTTAATGTTTGATTTGGTCTGGGTGTTTCTATGTATAATATGTATGTATTTACAAAAAAAAAGTATATATGTATTTATATCAGTTGTCTAGTACCCATAGTACAAGCTCTGCTTAGTTTGGGACTAGATGGCGTTGTGTGAACGTGGTACTGTATAAAAAAAAAACACACTCAAACTTTCTTTATTTCATAAAATTTCCAAAATTGTTTGAAATCGTCTTCCATGTATACTCTAAAGTCATAGATCAACACACACAAAAGCAACAATCTTTGTTTTGTCAAGATATTTAAGTGAACTTTATAAGATTAGTGTAGAAAGACTGACAGATGGATTCGCTGACTGATGGATCAATGCACAGCTGAAATCGCTGGGTCGAGAAGTATGAAATTTTCCACAAATGTTCCTCCGCTGACGTAGGCGTGCACTAAGAAAGGAATTTTAAAAATTCCACCTCCAAGGGTGCAAAATGGGGGTTCGAAATTTATATGAAACTTCGTTATTTTGAGTAGTATCGTTTTTAAACTCACAGTAAATACTTTTTAGTAAAAGTAATAAAAAACTTTTTGACTAATTGTTAAAAGCTACCCTTAAAAAGGGCTGCAAATGGGGTAACTATCTTTTTTTGGAACTAATCAATTCCAAACTCTTATCACGCGGATGAAATCTCTCTCCCGCATTAGGAATATATTCGGGGACTTTACAAACATACATAAAACGGACACAAAGAACACCCAGACTCAGAACAACAATTTGTGGATCACACAAAGTGTCGCCCCATGTTGGGATCGAACCCACAACACTCAACGTCGTAATAAGTGGTGTGGCGATTAGCTAGCTACCGAGCTAGTAATAACATAAATATAATTATGTGTGTCTGTTTGACGGCAACAGACTTGCCACTTATTATGTAAATAACCCCTTAGGGGATAAGGGTTAGATTGTACAAATGTTATTGATTCGCAACGAGTTCGGACACCGTTTGGTGCTGATGGCTGTACTAGTGATAGATTGTATACAACAGACATACCTGCCATCCCACCAGCCATGGGCTCGGGCTTCAGCGACGTGATGGACGCCGGCTCCAGCACCGACAAGAAGCTCATCATTGAAGACTTTGTGGAAGTCAAGAGGATACACACCACTGTCGGTGCTAAGGTTAGGAGATAATTTCTTTCTTTTTATTCTTAGACTTCGTTTTGAAAAGCGTTGCTTTAGTAGGTTCGATTCCCGGACCTGGCAAAATTTTATAGGGTTTATCTCAGAGGAAAAATAGCTTAAGTTACTCCTTATATAGACAGTTAACTGGTAGTAAAATATGATCAAAATCGGTCCCGCCGTTTTGAAGATTACCCAGAAAAAACAGACAGACAGACAAAAAAAAAAACTGGTTTTTAGGCATAAGTATCGAAATATCTGATATAATATCTGAGATATCTGATTGCTTAATGTGAGTTTATTTCCCATACAGTTTATACAGTTCGGTTCGTTAATACTAATTAGGTATTTCGTTTGTCTTGTGTACATTAAGATTAAATATATTTACGAATGCGGTTCTTACGAGAATCGCTGTCGGTACGTATATTCAATGTTCGGAGAACGCGTCTCTGTACAGCCACTTATCTATTACATAACATACATAATATTAAGATGGTCCCCCCCCCCCCCCCCCCCCAGCGCCACAGGAGGAAGCGCAAACGTCACGGCGCGCAGCCGGCCGCGCCGCCCCGCCCCCGCCCCCGCCCCCGCCCCGCGCACCGCCCACACCCGCACACGCCCCCGCCGCACACGCACAGGTAACATTGCTTCCTTTTATGTCACTAGATGGCGCTATATTAATGAGAACTTAAATTAAAACGCGATGTTAACATTGGTCTCAGGTGAATGGAATGACCTAGGCATTCTTTTTTAGTTAAAACATAACTTGATTTAAATACAGTTCAGTATCAGTTTTATGTTGAGTGAAGGAATAATGCCTAATGACCCTTTCTTCATCCGACCTCGGCTTACATTAAACGATCCTCCCTCAGTGTGAGTACTTCGCCCAAACCCAAGGAGAGCGGTGAGACTGCGAAGGTTGAGGCGAGCGATTCGGGCGTCATGGACTCGCCGCTCGTGGACGACAGCATCGAGCGCAGCTCCGCCAAGGAGGACTGGACCCCAGGTACTGACGATTTATCATACAAACTGTACTAATATATTAAATTTAACAGTAATTCTGTCTATCTGTTGCGGTGTCACGGCTAAATTGTTGAAAAGAACACCAAAGAAGTTAGAAGAAGAAGACAGTTACAGACGCGACCTTGGAACATGATATAGTCTAGTTTTAGCCGTAAATTTATATGGCAGAAATTCTACGCAGATTTAGGCATTATCCAATATAATGTTTATTTGTGGGACCTAAGAAGGATTAGAATGTATTTGTGACTTTTAAACTACAGGGGTGACGGTAATCACTTAACATCAACTGACTCGTCTGTTTCCTAATAACTACAGTACTCTTTAAGTTCCTAGTGAAGTACATGCCAGCCCGCCTGCACTAGGTCCCCTTTCGTAGCCTGAGCTTAGACCTGGTTCGTTTCGCAGGCGACAGCCGCTACCGGCGCAACAAGCAGCACCCGCAGCCCCCCCCCTCACCGCGCCCCCCACCCGCACGAGATCAGCCTCCTCACCGGGAACGGCGTGCACGTGCCACGCGCTCAAGGTACACTACCAGTCTCAGTGGGGGACAGTACCGTACAGGATACTGAATATAACACCTGATAGGAAATATCTGATCCATACTGAAGTGTTAGCACTAATGGTCTCCAGGTCCTCAAAATCTGATCAAACCATAAACAATTTCTTTTAGATATGATTAAAATCTCGAAACTTAAAACCAACTTGTAACTTTTGACTATACGGATGGTGTAGTGGTTTAAGCGGTCGCCACGCCACTTACTACTACGCTGAGTGTTGTGGCTTCGATCTCCACATGGGAAGGATGTGCCTAATGCGGAAGATGTCTTTTTAAAAAAAAAAATCATATACCGCCATCCAGGAGTGTCGCAAAAAGCTAATTCAGTTAGGATATAATTTGTTGCCATAAATTAATGAAATTATTCTATTGAAAAATAAATGTCTTAAACCATAATTACTAAATCAACTGTCCTGTTAATTTTCTTTTTTATAAAAAAAGAACTCCCGCACTAGGAATATATCATGTATCGCGGGGTACTTTACAAACATACATGAAATGAACACAAAGAACACCCAGACTCAGAACAACAATTTGTGGATCAAACCCACAACACTCAGTGTTCAACAACAGTAGCTAGCAGCGAGGTGACCGCTTAAATAACTACGCCATCTGTGCAGTACTTAAAAATAATTTAATAATAATAATTATAAACATATTTAGTGTAATTAACGTAAAATAACCGTTTTATAATGTTCTATTTCACTACCGTCTAACTGGTATTGACATTTCTTTCGCCCGAGGCTCAATACTAACACAGTCATTTGATTTCTATCAAATAATATCAGTTCTATTTGAAACCTCCTCAAAAAACCTCGCGTTATGTAACAAAAAAATTAAAATGTATTTTTTTAAGCAGAGAGTGATGGAGAGGCGCGGGGGCCAGGGATCAGCGCACACCGATCTACGCATCAGGATGACGTAAGTGCATTTGTTCACTGATATTGTATTTACTGACACATCTTGGTACGCCATCTAGCGAAGCGACATGGGAACTACATCGAACCAAATAATTCTAAATCGCACTATTGAAGTTTACACTGTGTTACTACTTAATCTTACTTCTGTTATAAATACAAGACAATTTTTGCTTCGCATTACTAATCTGTGAAACAAGTTATCGTCAGCGATATTTCCGGACCGATACAACCTTCAAGAAAAGAGCGTACCTCTCCCTAAAAGCCAGCAACGCGTTTGTGACTCCTGAGTTGGCTCAGTCACTTTCCATCAGGTGACCCTTCTGCTCGTCTGCCCCCTCTTCCATAAAAGAAATGCGGCAACTTTGATAGATCCTTGTCACTAAATCATGTATGATGAAATTTTATAAAGAAATAGATTATAATATAGAAAACACATTTGATACTATTTATCCTGAAAAAAAAGATTCATCAAATCGACATCAAAGCAAGCAAGGAAACGGGGAACACTAATCATATATATATAACTTGTTTAATTATAACTATAGTGAACATGTTGTATCTGCTTAAAGCACCACAACTGTCTAGAGTTGGGAGAGGCTGGTAATTTGTCATATAGGTCTACGAACCTAGTACAGATACCAGTATCTCACACAGACTCACTCAAAATAACCTAGATTAAAATTGTATATTGTAACCATATCTGTGTGAGAGAGAACAATAAAGAAAAAAAAAGAAAGAAAGAAAGAAAAAGAAAGAAAACATATTTTATTTCTAAGATACACGACAAACAATTTATATGAGGATAGTAAAAAAAATAATTAAAAAAATACATATGGCAACCCTGTGCTAAAAAACATGCTGTTAAAAATCTAAAATAATATTATTATTATAATTCGTTATAAGAAAATGGTGACGCATCGAACAAAGCCCTCATCATGACCAATCAGGTTCCAAGATTTCGTACGAAACAATAATCATCGATGCGTCACTATTTTCTTAAAGCGAATGAGCTATAAAATATGACAAAGTTCAGTATTTAAACTTTAACGACATCCAGGGTCAGAAGTCCAGCGGCGAGCGTGGAACTAACAACGCGATGCGCCGAACTGACGAAGCCGCTCCCGCTCCCGTGAAGCTCGTCATGAGATCCAACCTGACCTTCAACCTTGGCGACGAGTTCTTCTCGTGGAAGAATAAAGACACCGACAATATTGTGTAAGCATACACCCCTATATAGGTCTGAGTGACGCACCTGGTAGGGAACGGACCCATACTACGATAGGGCGGATAGAGAGCTTGGGTTTTCGTCACGTGACTACGTGAAGAAAGAAGAAACTGACAGACTGACTCACTGACAGTTGGCAACCGCTGGGTCTAGAAGCATGAAATTTTGCACAAATATTCCTTAGGTGACGGTGGGTGTGCACTAAGATAGGACTTTCAAAAATTGCACCCCTAAGGATGCAAAATAGGAGTTAAACATTTATATAAAACTTCGTTGTTTCCCACTCCCAGTAAATATTCTTTATCTATACTATAATATTATAAAGAGGGAAAGTTAGTGAGTTTGTATGTTCGGGTTAATCTAAGGAACAAACAAAAGGACACACAAACAAAAAGAGGGCGCGACGGTCCTCTAGTGAACTTCGACACCGTGCTCAAAATTGTTTTATAAATAGTAACTGTGTATTATTATAGGAATGTCTAGTATAACTGTGTGTAATAAGTGACGATTAAAACCATATAACGTTATCTTCTCAAAATATAAGTGATAAGTGGTAAAATAAACAACTGACTCGTAGTGTATAAAAACGCAAATAAATCAGTGAGATGGACCTAAAACTGTGGTAAAACCTATTAAGTGTGAAAAAATACTGACAGATCCAGGTTTTATCGAGGTTTTATCGAGTCTATTAAAAAACCAACTACTAAGTAGAAAGTGAAAAAATAAACCGTTAATTATCAATCTTTAAATTTACTACCCTACTATCATAACATAACAGAAAGGAGTATAGTGTCATCTGGTGACCATTTCAAGTGATACGAGGTAATAGACACCGAGTGACATATAACAGTAACGCGTGATCAGCGACGCACAATTATGAACGAAGTAGATAATGTCACAGTGAGACGCGCGCGAGCGCACTCAAACTCAGACTTGTATTTGGATGAAAGCTGCATCAATCGCACACTAGATGGCACTGTCTGCAGTATGCCGGATATGTCGGAGGATGAAGACACCGATTTAATTATTAAATTAAAGAAACAGATTGATGACCTTACTACTAAACTTTGTAGTGCAAATGGAGAGGTAGACTTATTAACTCTTGAAAATGATAAGCTGAGAAAGGAGAATGAAATTCTAACTCGAAAAAATTCACTTTACAAACAAATAGCATCTAGTCCAATACAGTCCCCAACCAATACGCCTAATAAAAAAAGAACAACAATATCAAAACAGGTAGGATGTAAAAATGTACAAACACAGACAAATTCAAATATAGATACTACAGAAAATGTGGCAAAAACCTGTGGAGAACAAAAAAATACGCATTCCAGTCCACAGATGGCGCCGCAAGTTGCGGTGAGACAAACGACTACACAAAGTCAACAAGTGCCCATTGCAAATAAAATTAAAAGTAACCTATGTATTTTGAGTTCTAACAAAACTAATAAGAATATATTAACTTTAGCAGAAGACTATTTTGGAGACAACTATCAGATATGCCACTACTTAACACCAAATGTTGGTATAAAACATCTTCTAAGAGATATAAAGACAAAACTAAAACATTACACGATGAATGATTTCTGTGTAATAATGGTAGGAGAGGAAGATTTTAAAACTACGAAATATTACTTCGATATAATTACTTACATGAGAAACGAATTACAGAATATTAAAAACACAAATATAATTATTACTCTGCCAATATACAAATTTAATAATAAGTATAATATGTTATATAATTCAAGATTAGAGACGTTCAACAACATGTTATATTTGGACATTATTACGCATCAACACGCATATATTCTGGACTCCAACTTGAACTTAAGTTATCACCATTCTATGTACACTAGCTATGGGGCCCTAAAGGACTACGGCATGAAAACTATATTTATTGACTTATATAATCTACAATTAAAAATTCTACAACAAAATACAACCAACAGCGATAATGAACTAAAGGAACAGCTTTTTCTCCAATAAATACATTAATATTCTACATCAAAATATTGCTGGCTTAATAAAAAAATCCAATGCTCTAACGGTATGTCTAAATGAAATGTTAGATAAAAATCTAAATGTGGATATTGTATGTATTACTGAGCATTTTATCATGGAAGGATATGAAAAACAATTATACATTCCGAATTACTGTTTAGCTGCACATTATAGTCGAAAGGAAATAAAAAGAGGAGGAGCATGTATTATTATTAAGAACTGTCACCAATGGAAGGAAATACCTCAAATATCTAAATTATCATCGCCAGGAGTCTTTGAGTGTTGTGCTGTTGAGCTTATTGATTATCAATTGATTGTCATATGTATTTATAGAGTACCTAATGCTAGAAATATAAATTATTGTTTTGATAAGCTTGAAAATGTATTGAAATATACTTGTAACACACGCACTAAGAATATTGTAATTGCGGGGGATTTTAACATCGATATGTTAAAAAAGAATAATCATTCTGTTGCACTGGAGTGTCTGCTACTAAGTTCGAACTTGAAACTTGCACTTAAACAACCAACACGAATAGCTAGCGGCACATGTATAGACAATTTCGCACATAACTTTAAAAAGACTTGTAAAACAGACGTACTAGAATTAGCTCTATCAGATCATACAGCACAGCTACTACAATGTCCATTACCCAATGTAGGTAATACTAAATACTGGTATATCACCAGAAGGGATTACAGTATTAAGAATAAAGAAAAATTCAAAAATAGTCTGAAAAATCTTACATTCGCGGAAATATATCTTATGGATGATCCAAATTTGGCTTATAATGAATTTGTAAACACACTTAAATTATTCTATGATTTATGCTTTCCTTTGAGAGAATTAAAAGTTAATATATTAAATAAACCTAAATGGCTGTCGCGTGGAGTAAAACTTTGCAGTAAGAAAAAGAGAAAACTTTTATGGCAATATAGACTGAAACCTAATAGTGATAATAAAAATACTTTTATTAAGTATTCTAAATTATACAATAAAATTATTAAATCGACACAAAAAATACAGAATGACTATAAAATACAACAATCGAAAAATAAATCAAGGGCCATATGGCACATAATAAACCAAACTAAATACAATATTCCCAAGCAACAAATAGAAAAACTTAAAGTTGGGAATCAAATTACATGCAAGCCCGTAGATATCGCTAACGCTTTCAATAACTTCTTTGTAGACAAAATACAACCGAAAATAAATGCTAAATATAAACCATCGGCATGTACGTCTACCACAAAACAGAAATCAATGTTCATGGCACCCAGTATACCATACGATATACATAAGATAATAATGTCTCTAAGAAACACAAGTAGTGTGGGTGATGATGGGATAGCCACTAGCATATTGAAATTAGCGTCAACTGAGATAAGCGGTCACCTAAGTTACATAATAAATCTTAGTATCAGTACGGGTATTTATCCCGATGCTTTGAAAATATCTATAATTAAACCGTTATTTAAAAAGGAGAATAAGGAGTTGATGGAAAATTATAGACCTATCTCTCTCATACCGGTTATCTCAAAGGTTTTTGAAAGATATATCTCCAATGAAATACATAAATATATTGAAAAAAATAACATACTGTGTGAGGAACAAAAAGGATTTAGGCAGCATAGAACCATTAATATGGCAATTTATGATTTTTTATATAGTATTACCAGTAGTGTCGATAAACGAAACCCCATTTGTGCTATCTTTTGTGACATGACGCAAGCGTTTGACTATGTACATTATAATACATTATTAAATAAATTAGAAGCCTACGGTATTAGAGGTAACGTGCTTGAACTTATAAAATCATATTTACAAGACAGAAGACAAATAACTGAAGTCAATCACATTGACGTAATTAATAAACACGAAGTTATATCGCGGTCAAAAGAACGTAAAATCGCATTTGGTGTACCACAGGGCAGCGTAATGGCCCCCTTACTATTTATATTATATATTAATGACATGCCAAAAGCTATTGAACAACCTCTGACTATGTTTGCTGATGATAGTACCATAACGATCCCTTGTAAAAGTGTGACAACGTATGAAATTGACATTAATAATTCTCTTGACTGTATAATAAGATGGCTAGACAAAAATAATTTAATTATAAATTTAAGCAAGACAAAGATAATGCACTTTAGACAACGTACGCCCGATGTACATAATCTTCATATACAGTACAAGGATAACATCATAAACAAGGCCAGTGATACGAAATTTTTAGGTCTACAAATAGATAACCGCTTAAACTGGAAAGCGCATATAGAGATTCTGTGCAAAAAATTGAATACATCGGCATATGCTTTACATAGACTATCCTCCATAGTAAACAATAAAGCACTTCTTACTGCTTATTACGGTATAGTGGAATCGCGCTTACGCTACGGCGTTATATTCTGGGGAAACTCGACTGATAAAGATGCAGCATTTAAGGCTCAAAAAAGATGCCTCCGATCAATGTTCAAACTTAAAACTACTGACAGTTGCAAACCATATTTCAAACAGTATAATGTTTTGACATTACCCTGTATTTATATTTTAGAAGTAGCTATATTTGTTAAGCGGAACCCGAGTCGTTTTGAACGTCTGGCTGATGTGATTCAAAGAAACAGGCGCGACAACAGCAAGTTACGTCACCAAAGTTGTCAAACCACGTTAATGCGTAAAAGTGTCTATTGTATGGCACCACTAATCTTTAATAAACTGCCGGGCGGGTGGAAAGAGTTGGAAACAGTTGTATTTAAGAGTAAGCTACGTAAATTTCTAGTAGATAAAACTTACTACAGTGTAACAGAATTTTTATCGGAAAAAATCTTTACTTAAGTGCCATGATTATGGATATATTATCTGGATGTCTAGTGTGGAGTTTGCAGTGTATGTTTTACTATTGTATCCATTAAACTTATAAAGTACATTAAGTCACAAGTAAAAAAGCTCCTCATTAAAAAAATGTTATTATAATGTATTGGACTTTATCTCTAACAATTTGTAGTGTCTTTCATTTATTTATTTTTTGTAATTATTTGTTTTTCTTCCTGACATTAATTTATTATTTTGACTATAGTTTGACTTTGAATGTTGACATTGCATGTATCACAATATAATTATAGTAATCAATGATGCTAATAATATACCTATAGGTTATTTTATGTTTAAATTATATGCAATTATAAATGTACAAATTGAAAATTTGCACACCCATAGTGGTAAAGCACAGTGAACCTTTTGTGAATGAATACCATGTAATTAATACCTGTGTTATGCAAATAAAAAATCTGAATCTGAATCTGAATCTGAACTACTGGTTCGATTTAAAAAAATCTTTTTGTGTTAGATAGCCCTTTTAACGAGAAACTATAGGCTATATCACATGATGCTACGACCAATAAGAGCCGGGTATCAATGAAAAATGTTTTTAAAACGGGGAAAATTTATTCCTTTTGAGAGAAACAAACTAAAATGCTCAAGTCAGCTCGTGTCATATATGGCAAATGATATATTATTAAAGACACATTTGAGCTAAGTTGTTCTTAAGTTTTGTTTGCAAAAAATATTTTAAACCATGTTTTTAATTACAACGTGAAGCCGAGAGGGATGAGGTCTTTTCATATATTACGGGCCACCGAGGGATTAGGGTGAGCAAGGTAAAAATTGAAAATAATTGGTCCCGTGGTATTGATCTTCAAGTACCTTTTTTTTTTACGTGTGGAAACCCCTTCGAGATGTTACCCGACCGGAGTTTGCGGCAGAATGGTGTGTCGGACTCGGACCGACTAAAACCACACGGTGTGCCACTCTGCGCCTGTAACAGGAGGGATCCGGGAACAGCTGTTGTTAAGACATCCGGACCCCTCCTAGCGCCAGCCACCACCTTCGGGTATATTCTCTATTTACGGCTACGCCCGCGTGTGCCGGACGTCGCCTACTCGCGGCTGACCGTTACGGCGGGTGGAGGGAAAAACTAATGAGGCGGTGGTAAGCGGGCCTGCGCCGCTCGGTTCGACGGCGACGGATTGAGTCAGAGTGGAGGTTGTCCTCCCGGGCCCTCTCCGCCGCCTCCTTCTGCGATACCCACTAAACCCCGCGGCAGCCTACCTTGGCAGTCGGGAGTAGCTCTAAGAACGCATCGGCGACTTCTGGAGTCCTCCCTGCCGTACACCATGTCTGAGGCACACCAAGTGACCGTAGTCAATCTGGGGCAGGAGGCTACCACGCCTCTCACTGCTCTACAGAGTAAAAGGCGCAACAGCGTCCCGCCTCAGACGATACCCCCCGGCCGCACTGGAGTGTCATCTGTCTCGGGTTGTTTACAGCGGTCACATCGCCCCAACATGTGGCCGCAGCGACCCTTAGGCGGCAATTGGGGGGTTAGCGACCCCTGCCGCGTCCCCTTCGCCAACTCCCGATCCCGCTCTGCGGCTTCCTTTTAGACAATAACGTCCTCGCAGAAGGAGACCGCGGCTGCCCATCCCTCGCCACTCGGTGACAGGTTTCTGCCTATGTGTCCAACCAAGACTCAACGTGCGGTCTCCTATGCAGGGCAGTGCTCACCGAAGCAACCGTGCCCGGTAAGCATCTGAGTCACTTGGTAGGTGACACAGTCGTTCCTCCCTACCCATGCTTCGAAGCACGGCAGAACGGCTCAAACGGCGCGTTGGCTAGCACAGCCCTGGATTACAAGCCGTGCCTGCCACGCCCGCAGAGCTCACCTTTCTGACCGACAGAACGAACTTGGCCATAGACCACCGCGTCCATGTCGGCCAGAATGTCGAAGGGTGGATATCGCGCCAGGACCGTCGCCGCCTCAAACGAGATCGTACGATAGCCCCGTACGACCCGTATGGCCATCAACCGACGCCCATCTAAGGACGGTAAACTTCATCCCGTGGTCCCCCGAGTTTGGGCAGCAGGCGATGCAGTGCACCCGCTACCCCGCGCACTCGGGGGACTAATCGCTGGAAATGCTTTTCGAAGCTCCACCGACTGTCCAGGATTCAACGTCACCCACCCGGAGGCATGAGCTGGGTGGTTCCTGGCGCTTACGCAGGTCATGGAACCATATCGCCTCAGTTTTCTGAGGCGCCACCGTCAGACCCAGCTCGAGCTTCACGTACCTATATAAATATATGTATGTTCGATTCCCACCCGGGACAAATATTGTGTGATAAGCGCGATCACTGCT
Organism: Arctia plantaginis; assembly: GCA_902825455.1. Taxonomy (NCBI): domain Eukaryota; kingdom Metazoa; phylum Arthropoda; class Insecta; order Lepidoptera; family Erebidae; genus Arctia; species Arctia plantaginis. Next base: position 102,059 of record CADEBD010000331.1, on the reverse strand, counting down.
ATTATGTATGAATTTGTATGTTGCAGTCTGATTACCAAAGTACAGGCTTAGACTAGTTTGGGATCAGACAGCCGTGTGTGAGAGACAGACACACACAATTATTAGTCTTGGGTGGTAATCGGACCCATGACCTCTGGCCTAGCAGTGAAGGTCACTAACCACTAGAGCAATAGGCCAGTTAAAATGCTTGAATCCTTGGTCTATTGCGGATTAGGATTGCGAAGAAATATGAACGCCAAGGCCAACTCTCCTCTCTCTTTCAATAGTCCCTATCACACACCATTTGTTATTTCAGGAACGATTTTCTCGGAGAACTGACGATACCATCTAACGACACAGACAAACCACAACGGGGTCACGACGAGAGAAGCCACCAACACTATCAGCCCGCCGACACCCCACTACGAAACAGAGGTGACGATAACCAACCACGTCCCAACGACAACCAAGGTCGTGCTGATGACCCTCAAAGAGAGGAGTACAGACAAGACCATATTCGTTTAGATACTGAGGACAATCACGTCAGATCTGATCCTGGTATAGATGCTGGGAGAGAGAGTCAAGGGAATTACGGGCAGCAAACTTCCCCGGATGTGCAACAGGAAAATCAAAAAGATAACTTGGTGGATACCAGGAATGAGAGTGCTCCTCAGTCCTCCAGCTCCTCAGAAAGTAGTGGCGAATAACTCTGGTATCCTAAATCAGATGTGTAAATAGAAGCTATGTGTACCACTTTGCAGGTAATAATTGCGTGAACGAATTTAACGTTCTACAAAGCTTATCATACGAATTGTATTGGTAAGTGCAAGCAAATTTAGATTTTAAATGACATTCTTATTTTATATACGTACGTACGTATACACCTGTTTTTACTCCTAGAGTTAAGCCTTTGAAAATTTAAACATTTGTCTTTGCCGGCCATTTTTTATTAAGTAAAAGATATTTTTTTAACATTTAACCTATTTAGTTATCTACGTTACAACATTACTTCTGTGCTTAACCCTATGAGCATCGATGGGTGTGATGTTATGTAAAAAAAAATCTCCTATCAGCATATTCTATTTCTGTTTAATATTCTTTAATAGGTATTTTAAAACCCAAAGATATTTGTTACAATTAATTCATAGTATTACAATTAAAATATAGCAATATTATTAGAAAGCTCAATTATTTTAAAAAGAACGCCGACAACGTACTTCTTAACTCTTGAGTTAAAATATCCTTGAGCGTCGGTGGTCACTTACCATCACGTAGTCCGTCTACTGTACATGCTATGTGCTGGTTATAATGCTGATACTCGTATATACGTATCTATTTATTATACCTGGCCTGTTGGTCTAGTGGTTAGTGGCCCTGACTGCTAAACCAGAGGTCGTGGGTTCGATTCCCACCCAGGACCAGTATTGTGTGATGAGCACGGTCATTTGTTCTATGTCTGGGTGTAATTTATCTATAATATGTATCTATTTAAAAATATATAAATATGTTTATCAGCAGTCTGGTTACCATAGTACAGGCTCTGCCAAGTGTGGGATCAGACGGCCGTGTGTGAGATGTGTGAAGTTATTATTATTATTATTTTTATTATTTAAACTCTAAATAATCAACCTCGTATGTATATAAATCAAAATCTGAGTTACCAAACGAGTAACGCAGTATTATAGATGAAATACGTTACCGTTTTTTTTTAAATCATTATAACTTTGAATGGCGTAGTGGTGGTTGGAATGGTTCGATTCCCGCTCAAGTCAAGCATTTGTGTGCATGAACATTTAATGTTTGATTTGGTCTGGGTGTTTCTATGTATAATATGTATGTATTTACAAAAAAAAGAAGTATATATGTATTTATATCAGTTGTCTAGTACCCATAGTACAAGCTCTGCTTAGTTTGGGACTAGATGGCATTGTGTGAACGTGGTAGAATATTATATTATTATTATTATATTATTATTATAACTGTTTAATTTTTGTAGTATATAAATCACAAAATGATAAAGACGTAACGCACTGATAATTAAAATAAATATAATTAATTAAAAAAATATGTAAAGTACTTGTATGCGTAAGAAACTGTACCTATTCCTCATTCTTTATTATTCGTCCTTTAGGGGTGACATTTTAATTAGACCAAACAAAATATCGATTAATAAATGATACAGTTATGAGGTAACAAATTAAATAAAAAATCAACGATGTAACTTTCCTTTTGAAGTCGGTTTAAAATGGAGACCAGATTCGAAAGAAATATTGAGTTGTCACATATAATTATTGTTTATTTACTATTGTCATTCAATTGTTAATATTTACATAGTAAAGTTTATTTAATTCTTTAACCATTTCTTATAATAAGATGCATTTAAACTGTACTTATTTATTTAAATAATATTTCTTGATGCGTAACAACTTTCAACTCGCTGTCCGACAATCTGTGAGAGTGAGTTAGTAACAACGGGGACGAAAATGTGTTACAGGAAGCGGAAGAAAGCGCAATTTAATTTTCTCAATGAGTTGTCCGTCAGATGCTACAAATCATATACACTACTCTTACTAGGAAACGTACCCATACCTACTACGTGATACCGGAGAGAGAGGGGGTCTTCAAAACTTCAAAATCCAACACTTGTTCAAAGGGGCGGGGGGAAGGCTTAGGTTTTAAAATGATTTAAACCCATATTATAGTGAAAACTAGAGGGAAGGGTTGTCTTGACATATACTACTGGTGGTTATTTTGTGGATAAATATTTGTAAAAAATGGGTTACGTACAATGGGTACGTTCCCCTCCTGCGTATTTGAAATCTGATAAAAATGAAAAATCTTTGTGATTGTGGTGATTTTTTCAAGCGAAGTTGTTTTCAATCACACTGCAATATCAGTAGTATACATTTATGTAATAAAGTCGACACAGAATCAAAATAGCGTTCACAAAACAGTCCACAGATAGAATATTAATTTCAGTCGTAATTAGAAAGTATTCCACTGCGTTCCAAAGCAGTTGTTGAGCTCAATTGTAGCATAATATGTGTAGAAATTATAAGTATTAATGTTATTCCGTCCATTTTTAACCACAACTGTGTATTTAGCGGGATCTTGTTCACAAGAATGAACACTAATATTACATGGGCCTTCGAGCCGTATGAACTTCAAGCTCGAAGGCCCATGTACTTTGTACCATTTACTTGGTTCAGGTTTTCAGTGGTTGATTCTTGTGGATGAGTAATTTATTTGTTGTAAGTTGTAGTTATGGTTACAGTTGAAATTATGATTTGATTTGTTTTGTATTAATTTAGGTTAACGGACGTGGTGAGGAATTTCGTAAGACCTTCTTTGGTACTGGTGTAGGTATTTTTATTACTAAAATGTATGTATTTAAATCCAAAATAAACTTCTTCATAATAATATGTTAGAACCCACAGTACAAGTTACGCTGTATTTTTGTAAATGGAAAATATATGACAGAGTGGAATGGCATGCCATACTCTACCCAACGTGTTGGCCAACAAGTATTACATTGAATCTCCTCGCCGCGTCTATATGACTCGGGGACCAAATTGTATCATATATATATATACATATGTATATATTTATAAATGGTTATATTAAATGTTGTAATTATGTTTTATTTTGTAAGTTTGTAACTTAAGTTTAAATGTTCCTCGTATACTGAACCAGTGCCGAACCACAAACCATATAACTTATTTTTTCATAGAAACATTTGAGTTAATTCTAAACCACTACGGTCGCAAAAAAACATATGTACGAGTACTTCGTACGGTTTGCCTACTGGACTAAAGTTCGTTAAGACTGCACTCCACCTGTTTCACGTCCGTAAGGAGTCGAGGGGAAGGGAGGGGGGGATTTAGAGGTTTCTACTGTCGACACAGTATTTCTTATCGCAATAAAGTTCATATTTAAGGCAGGTATTTATGTTTTAAAATCATGCCGCAGAACATTTATTATTGTAAAGCATGGTGTCAGTGGTGTTGGCACTGCTCAGTGTAGTACCTGTTTGTGGTGTTAGCAAAGATATTTTTGTATAAAAACTTGTGCATTTTCTTTTGTTGTTTCATTTACGACATGTTTCCCGCTCAATCCGGACATCCTGATATCGAGAGTCTATGTAATAAAAATAACCATAAATCGGCTTATGACAGCATAACATGGGGCTCTCCTAACTTGCGCCACAGCGAAACAACAGAATAAGCCCCCACCCCCTCCTCCCTCTCCTAATTCTGTGGAAGGGGATGGGGGTTACTGAAAAACGCGGCAGGAGTTACAGGGGTCCATGGGCGGAATACAATCAGGCGACCTGTCAGGCTATTATAGGCTGTTTGATGATGACCTGTCAGGAGCTTGATTGTTATACCATAATTAAGTAAGTATCTTGGGTACTTATTAGCAATATCCGTCATCATCATAATCATCATCAACAACAACCTTTACTAGTCCACTGTTGGACATAGGCGTCTTCTTAGAAAGAAGGTTTTAGCGTACTATACCACGCCGGCCAGACGTGTTGGTATACTGCACTGGTTTGCCGTTTCTCGTATCACCTCGGCTTGAGAGCACCTCCCTAACTGCCGCAGCCAATATCGGAATACTAGGCATCGACATATCGAGCTAGGTCCAGTTTCGGGGTCACTTAGAGGGTAAGGTCAAATTGGCCTCGAAGAAGCTCGGTGTACTGAACAGAGCGAGGCAGTATTTCACTCCGGCCCACCGCCTTCAGCTCTATAAGGCGCAAGTCCGGTCGCATATGGAATACTGTTCTTATCTCTATGCAGGGGCACCCTAGTACCAGCTTCTCCCTCTGGACCGCATCCAACGAAAAGCGACTCGAATAGTCGATAGCCAAAATATCTCCGATCGGCTCGATCCTTTGGCGTTACGTAGAAATGTATATAATATATCATGAAGAGGGAATTGTTCCGACTAATACCAGATGCAACTTCTTACCGGCCGCAAATAGTCAATATGACGGTCCCGCCTAAATACACCTCATCTTGTCTATGGATTGTTATTTTTAAATCTGGATACCACACAATATGTGTTATATTTGACAAAACAAAGATTGTTGTTATTTTGTGTTGATTTTTGATTTAAGAGTCTACATAAAAGACGATTTGAAATAATTTTATGAAATAAAGATAGTTTGAGTTTAAATAAACACTAATAGTGATTCAACTCCTTTGATAGACCCCTAAATCTGTCCGATCTGCAAGACTCTCTGCCCTTTTTTTTAATCTCTGCGAAACGAAATATGAATTATAGAGAAATTGGTTAAAATAGTAAAAACTTAGAGCACAGGGCTATGAATTCCTTAAACGAGAATTAAAACTGTTAGGATTAAGTAACTTGGGCCCTCAATCCAGACGCATGCATAAAGTGGCGTAATCTAAATCTCAGAAAGTACTATCTCTGGGTCAATAATTTTTAGTTAAGATTTTCTTAAATATTTTAAGTAAATCCCAAATATGTAGAATATATTATTACAGATTTATGGCGCGGTATTTCTAGGTCCCACAATTCATTAATGTCTTAACTGAGGAATCTGCAAAACATGAATTTATCTCAAGGAATACGTAAATACGGCTTTAATATACTTGATTTAAATACCTCTGTGACTTAATTAAATAGAAATGACACAAAAGTTAGTTTTTACCCAAAATTAGAATAAGTTTTTTTACAATTTTTTATCAAAATGAAATTTTTAATCCCTTCTTCCAAATGCTATACGTTAATCGAAAAAATATTTTTAAACTTTTTGTAGGAGAAAGCTTTGTGGGGTAGATATGATAATTTATTTTTTGGACTGATTACTATGTACTAGAGTTTGAAATTGCTACTTTTAAATCATATTCATTTGATGCGTTGATTAGTTTTAGTCACAGCGATTTCATATGCGATTGTTATTTCGTCATAGACAAGGATAAATGGCATTTAAATCAATCAACGACGTTTGTTTTTTTTTTTATATACCTTACGCGAGTCTTGCGCTAGCGTAATGGTAATAATTAAGTAGCAGTGGTTGTTTAAAATAGTCACAGGTAGAATGATATGATTGATAAATCATATGAATTATTAAATGTGATTGTAATGTTATTCCCTCCCTACTGTGTACCCTCATACAAGTTGTTTGAACTGTCGAAAGCGATTGTTTGTGTGGTGCAATAATTAATAGTTCAGTAAACTTTATTACACATTATCAGTGTTTCCGTTTTAATATCAAAGTAAGTACCTAGATCACTTTAAAATTGCATATTTCATTTGAAGAACAACAAGTCATGTATTGTTCCCGCGTTAATATTGTATCTAATTCATCGTCATTGGACATTGTTGACTATCTGGTTTTAATTTAAACATATTTTTAATTGATTGTCGATAGTGAAACATAAAAAGTCAAAGAAAGCAAATTAATGTTAGTGTAACTCAATGTTATCAACGTGATAACATTAAGTTACACTAACATTGTGACACATTACGAGACATTACGTTACACAGTCTGTTATTATGATTTAATGCTTACATTTAACAACAGCAGAGCAGAACTATCTATTTATTTACAGATTCTGACACATGGTTTGGCTCATTATAGTTTAAAAAAATAAAGAATAAGAAAACTCCGTTTTTTTTAATTGACTGCGCTACCAGTCACAAAAATAAATTTAAATATTAAACACTCATGTTGCCTAAAAATACCTTGTATGAACGTATGTTTGTACTGATCAGTCAAAAAAAATTAAAAAATCATATCTACCCTACAAAAGTTTCTCCTACAAAAATTAATTTTCTCTTAACGTATGGCATTTAGAACAACAGACGAAATGTTATACTATAAAAAAAATAAACCTAATTCTAATTTGCGTTAATCTATGAGGTTGAACTTAGTCAATAAAGCCGAAAACATTGCGCCCTCAGTTCAGACGTTTAAGTCAAATTTGACTTTTATTTACTTTTTAACAACTCACTTTTACCATTTAATTTCACTATTTAACTAATTCACGGGTATTTCAGTAAAATATGTTTAAGTTATATTAACGTATTCCTCGAAATAAATTATTAATGAAATCATATTCTAGATATTTAGAAATTTCTTTAAATATTTATGAAAACCTTAACTAAATTCTTAAATAAAAAAGATTGACCCAGAGATAGTACTTCCTGAGATTTAGGCTAGGCCACTTTATGCACGCGTCTGGATTGAGGACCCAAGTTATATAATCTTAACAGTTTTAATTCTCGTTTAATAAATTCCTGGCCCTTTGCTCCAAGTTTTTACTATTTTTACTAATTTCACTTTAAATCTTATTTCGTTTCGCAAAGATTTAAATAATGGGCCCTTGATCCAGATGCACACTGTTACAAAAACTATTACTATCGTAGGTAGCAACGTAAAAATAGTATAAATATATTTTACCTAATTACCAGTATCTCGGTTTCCTATTCCGTTTAAAATATTGGATAAAACAGGTTTCAACAGATTATATAAAATAGGTTAAAATTATATTTTGGAGAATATTGTATTTCGTTCCTTTCGTTTCGTGATTTCAGTTGGTGAAAATATTGGCCAAAGATTTTGTTAAATTGAATTCTTACAACCATGTGATTGCTGCAGCATTCCTTTACGATATTGATGTAGTTAATATAGTAATTATTTCTCTTATATTATTATGTACTATTAGTAAAGTAAAGAGATATACTGTGAGTTAATCTATACAAATAAATAAAATTGGAGTGTTTGTTTGTAATATTAAAATAACCGCTTTTTACTAAATGCATGTATATGTTTACACGGTACATATGCCAAAATAACATTTTTTACAATTTTTGTCTGTCTGTCTGTCTGTCTGTCTGTCTGCCCGTCTTTCTGTCTGATTGTTCCGGGTAATCTCTGGAACGGCTGGACCGATTTCGACGGGACTTTCACTGGCAGATAGCTGATGACATAAGGGGTAACTGAGGCTACTTTTTTAAGACTAGCTTCGCCCCACGGCGTTGCCCGCGGTTATAACAACAAACGCGGGTAACACCGCGGGTCTCAGCTAGTCAAATAATAAAAACATTGCGAGTAATCGAACTGCTGTACGAGACCCTCCTGAACGTGCGTAACGATAAGCAAGCGAAGCCGGCTGGTAGTACTACCGCAGACGTCGCGGGCAGGAGGGGGACACCTCTCTCTCATTCATACCGAGTATTACCTCTAGGCATGGGACAAAATCACAGTGAGTGAGGTTAGACGCTATTTAACAGTAAATCTAGTATTTTTTTTTAAATGTATTATTAAAATAATTACTAGATCTACTGTTAAATAGGCGAAATAGGGTCTTTATGCATCGTCTGAAAACAGCTTATTTACAACAACGGTAATAACCCTAACTTACGTACGAAAAAATCGAATTATTAATTACTGGTCTTACACAGTTCACTGTGATTTTGTGCATGCCTCATTACCTCGCCCCAGCGTTACTCCTCTATGGAGCTGAGTGGCCTCACTAATAGTAATAATAATAATAATAATAAAGCCTTGTTTATTCCTTAATAAAACTTACATAATTTGGTATTACAATTCGAGAAATTAAAATAAAAACATTTAAGATTAAAATAAATAAAATTTAAGATTAAAATAAATAAGAATTTAAAAATATCAAAAATAAAATTGCCAACTCGAATTAAAATTAATAAAATACAAATAAAACAATTCATGAACAAAACTACAAATATTATTACATGCAAATCAAATTTTTTTTTTTTTTTTTTTTTTTTTTATTAAGGACCTCTCTACAGAGTAAAGGCCTCCTCCAATTTTCTCCACTTATCTCTATCTATTACTACTGCCATCCAGTTATTTCCCACTGTTTTGAGTATTTCGTCGAACCACCTCTCCGTTGGTCTACCTCTTTTTCTCTTTCCTGTTGGCCCTTCATTTTTCATACGTGCAACATGGCCGGCCCATTTCCATTTCAGTTTTTTTTTTTTTTTTTTTTACAGTGCTTTTGTTTCTCCGAAGTAGCAGAATATATGGTTATCATCTTCTTCTATATTGTATCCCGTCCGTCTGACCTCCGCCAGACCAATTATATCATAATTAATTTTAGATATTGCTTGTTTAAGTTCTAGTAGTCTTTCGTGTGATAGTAGAGATCGAACATTTTATGTACAAATGTATAGTGGGTGGAGTGGAGGGTTGTAGTCTGTGACCCCCGCGGTGACCGGCCGTGCTGGGGGACGTTGAGAGGTCGCTGCTAAAAGTCATTTATTGGCAGAGGAGGAGCTGTCTGATTTCTGACGTAAAGGAGAACTAGGCATTGTGCTCACATCTTTGTTTTTAATTAGATATTGGTCCATTCTATTTTTCTTGATGGGGTTCTTTGCGGTAAATAGTTTTCCACTCTTGACATCGACTGTTACTGGTGACAGTGGTAAAACTCTCTTACGTCGGTCTTGATCATTTTGGTATTGTATTTTTTCGTTTTCTGGTTCTATTACTAATTTGTTGTGTTTAATGTATGCATTTAGCCGAGCTAAAAGGAGAAAAAGACCAGGGGAAAAATGCATACATCACTAATAGTATTTATAACATATGCAATTACCATATGTATCATCATCATTAACAGCCTTTAATAGTCCACTGCTGGACATCAGCCTCTCCTTAGAAAGGAGGTTATAGCCTACTATACATCGCTGGCCAGACGGGTTGGTATAGGGTTTGTGTCAAGTTTTCCTTCTCTCTGCAGTGCTGTACCATTTGAGAATAAACACTAAAAGTGAGTGAAGTCCTTTGATAGACCGCTAAATACCTACAAGACTGTCTCGGCTAAAAATGTTCAAGTGTTGTCACAAAAACGGTCTCGTTCGTAGGGAGCTAGGTAAATAGTTTCAGTATTTATAACACGTTATGCCTCAGCGTTGTTCCTCTAAGTAGCTCAGTTGACTTACTATTAGAGTTTATTACGCACATGCAACTACGTAGATAATTCGCTATCGACATATCGATTGATTACATAACTTAGATAACGGGTGATATATGTTTATATTCGTGTTTTATAAGGATGTAGTGCAAAATACGAAAATAATTATGCTAATGATAATTTAATGTATCTGATCATTTGTGTGGTTTATTACACAGAGTAATAGATTAGTACGCGAGGCAATATTAGGTTTTTTAAAGCTTCAGATAAAGTGAAAAAAAGATACCGTTCTGGTGCCTGGTAGGGTTAGTTGGACCCGGTAGGTGTCGCTGTGAACGAATTCTAGAATATAACAGTTTTTGACCAAAGAGTTCTTGTTACTCTTGTTGTTTGACTGCCTCGATGGCGCAGTGGTAGTGTATGCGACTGCTCTTCTGAGGTCTCTGGTTCGATACCCGGCTCGGGCCAAATGTTTGTATGATCTGCAAATATTGGTTTCGCAGTTTGGGTGTTTTCTATGTATAATATGTATGCATTTACAAAAAAAATATATTTAAGTATTATATCAGTCAATCTAACTTTCATAGTACAAGCTCTGCTTATTTTGAAACTAGAAGGCGTTGTCAGATGTCCGAAATATTTTTATTATTTTTGTTTCTTTTTTTATTGGCGAAATCAATTATGATACCAAAAGGAAAAGTCCCTTAGTCAGCCATGTTCACCAGGTCCGCTTGTCACAGATATAAGTATTTATCTCATATAACAACGCAAATATGAAACTATCTGTGTTCTTAGATACTTACTCTGTTTAAGAAGTTCACATGAAGTAACTTAACTTATCTGTGTCTCCTATCAATTACATAAATAGAAATGAAGTACGGGTTGTTTGGTAAACATATCAGTTCAGAACGACGCTTTGATTCCTTTATATTATATTCTATATCCGTGTGGTGGTGGATTTAGAATATCTAGACAGTGTCACTACCCCTACCGTGAGTGTCGTAAAAGCTGACTAAGGGACTACGCAAGGCAACAGCACGGCAAAGAGAAGGAAAGCTTAAAACAAAGCCGCTATACCTACCCGTCTGGCCAGCGTGGTGTAACATCCTTCCTGAGAAAAGGCCTATGTCCAGCAGTGGATTATTAATTATAAATAAAGCCATTTAACTCCATGTAAACAATAGGAAAGAAATGTTGGCAAAGATATCCAGCAATGGGAAATTCGGCAAAATTATTTTCTTTATTTACATACAAAATACAAGATTTGTTACGATACACGTCAGTAGGTCCTCCCATATGGTTATAAAGAGCCGTTTTTCTTGTCCATTACCTGTCAAGGTTACCAAACCTTGTCTGGGGCCTCAGAACAATTAACCGGCCACGTTACGTATTCTTACGTACACTCACGCCTGTATCCACGAATAGTTCCACCCTCGGCAGAGTCGTTTTTAACGCACACTTATTAGTTATTATAACAGGAACGCAAAAGTTTAAACGTTAATATTAATGTCAGTTTTACTTTTATGATCATGTACCCAAGTGTGAACAAGTAGCCCATGTTACTCGCTAATACCTAATGTAGCTATCCATTTGTGGAAGATTGTTTAAAATAGGTTTGTGGTTTAGGCGTGTAAGTGTAAAATAAAAAAAACTCACTTTTACATTCATTAATAAGTATGAAAGTATGGATTTTTAATTAGAAATATATTGACGGCAATAGGCTTCCTACCTATTAAGTGGCACTAAAATATAATCGGCAATTTGTCTACCCCTTCGGGGAAAAAGACGTGGTTATACGTATCGGTATCTTTTGTTTTCGATTGAATTTTTTGCATTCAATGATAGTTCTATATTTAAGATAATATTCCCTATCTAATGCTGGAAATGTAAGGAATAAAGAATACAGCTTCTGTAATCTGATATAGTCACGTTAAAGTCGGAGGCATGTTAAAATATTGCAGAAAATATCAATTGTTTCCCCAGAATCATTATTTTTATCATCAGACAACTCTATAGGCACTAGGAATATATATCTATATGTATTTATTTATTTATAACTTTATGCACATTTGTACATCGGCGGACTTAATGCCCAAGGCATTCTCTCTCAGTCAATCTTTAGGTAGTGTAGAAATCGTGAGTGGTAGGCGCAAATAGGTTATAACTATTATTAATTATTTTATACACAAGCAAATTTACACTATACACATATACATACACATATATATAAATACATATACACACACTATACATATATATATGAATGTACACACATACAGACATATATTTGCATTATATTCGTAAACAACGAGTGTAGGAAAATTGGCTGCTGCACATATCATCTTGTTCGCAAGGACTTTACAAACGTTAATAAAACGGGCACAAAGAACACTCACACTCGGAATAACTAAACTAAAATTATACTAAATTACAGGGAAAATAGCGCTGCGGTTTTTGCACCAAATACCTAATGGCTTGTGCAAAAAAAAGTCATTAGATGGTTGAACACACAGCTGTCTGATGTTAAATTAGGTAGAGCAGAGTAGTACTATGGTCACCAGACTACTGATAAACACGCTTATATGTGTGGTACTAAAAACATAAGAACACAACATACAATGCAATTTCACTGATCGGTTTAAGCTGCCACCTCGTCGCTTCCTACTGTGTTAAATGTTATGAGTTTGATCACCACATGGAGGGAGAGGATTTTGGCTCCAGTGGCCAGAGGACCTCACTCACTCGGTGCAACGATAGAACTGATTACCGCCGGTTTTCAGCGAGGCCGTGGTATGACTTCGGTCGAGCCTAGCCCATATGTGACGGAGCATGGTTCTCCCACGATAATGATGATACCAATTTACTAATGCCCGCTATAAATTAGAGTAACTTAATTAACAAAAATAATCATTTCAATAGATGAAGTCTTGGTATTTAGTGTTGCAAATTAATATCTTCCTTCGGGACTTCCTTGCAACGGCATACCTGAGTCTCACATGTAACAAAACATCGTGTCTTTTTAGTCGGTAGGACAACAGTACGGCAAAGAGAAGGAAAACGTTAGCGTGGTATAGTAGGCTTAAACCGTCTTTCTAAGACTCTCTTTAGAAAGGAGGTTTTGACCTGCTAAACAGCAGAGGACTGTTAAATTCTGACGATATGAAACCCGCGGGGCTTTCAAAGATGTTTCATGTTGCCTACCATGACCTGGAAGTTACAAAGGTTAAGAATCACCAGCCTGATGCAATGACTCTGCAAGAAACATAAATAAATAAATGAGACATCAAAACAACGCCGCACATCGCTCACAACCTGAATTCCGCAGAGCCAAAGTCCAAATCGCAAAACAAATAACAGGTTTCCAAAGTTTACACTGTTACATATACTTTAATCTCACCTCGTTTATCAAGACACGCTACAAACAAATCGTAATCAGTGTTGCCTTGAAATTGGCGCGAACAGACGTGTTCTTCGTTTGCAAAAGTTAATTACACTTGTCTATGGGTTTATTTTCGAAGATTTTTTAACAGCAGTGCACGGGTATGTATATTTATTTTTAATAAATTGTAAGTAGTATTTTCCATGGTTTTGAAAGGGATAGTACGTATCTGTCCAATTTTTAGTTGTAAAATTCATTTAGCGCAATGAATATAAGTAACTTAATAACAAATATTCCTCTTCCACAGATAGCCACAATATCTTTCTCATATTTCTTAAATGTTGTTTTTAGAACCTTTCTCAGATAAGTCCTTACTTATTAACCGATTTCAAATTAAGTTCAAAATAAAAACATCTTTTTTTTTATCTTAGATACATAGATTTTTGTAATCAAATGTTATTTATTATTTTATTTTACGTTTATGTTTCAAAGTCTAAGTAGGACGAGTTTGTTTGTTACGCTTCTACCAACCAAATAATAATAAAGTGAACTAAACTTTATTTATATCAATCAATTATAATAATAAAATAAACTATATTTTGTAAAAATATATACAACTTTGTCTGGCTGCCGCGGTGCGGGCGGTGCCTGGTTTGTGATCGGACGGTCGTGTGTGGGATGTGTGTGGTTGTTATTATTGTTAATGTAAGACGTGCTATATGTTTTTTTTACAACGAATGGCTACACTATTGTATTAGTGCAGGTAATAATAATATCGTTTTATTCTCACCAAAACCAAAATGCATACAATGAAAATACGATTACTCTATAACATTTGACAAGTGGTTAGGTACATATGTTTTATGTTGTAATGTTTGCTATATAACCTGTAAAAGTAGTTGTATTGTGTGTCATAAATAAGTAAACATAAATAAATATAAATTTCTCCATTGCCCCATAGGTAGAACATCGGCAACCTCTGTTCTGTGAGTACTCCGACCTCCCCTTACCTCCTCCTCTTCTTTTCTCCCGGATGTTTAATACGCCATTTCCATTTAGACGTCAGTGCACGTGTGTATACCTACATGTTATTAGTTGAGGGAGCTTCAGCTCATCATGACTATGTTAAATTTAATCTACAGGAACGAGTATTATCAAGATATATATTATCAATATAAGTTGTATTATTATTCGTGTTGTGATTTCAATAAACACGGATGTTGTATTTGTTGCAACTGAGTGGTGTTCATTAAAATACGCAAAAACTTAACTAAGTACAAAAACATAGATTAAAGACTCGCTAATCTATAAATTAATACGCGAAGATAATTCTTTGAACCGCTTTCAAACAAGTATGACCGAAGTGTATCATATTTGCAATATTTTATGTGTAAACGTAGAAAAATTGCACAAAGCTAACATTTTTTTAGACATTACCTAAAAATTAACTATAGGTACTGACGAGTTTGTTTGTTTGTTTGATTGAACGCCCGAATTGGACTTGAATGTATATCTATGTGTTACGTATGTACACAATATATGTTATACTATCGGTGTATTTCACCCCATACTCAGCGACTGCACGGATGGCGTAGTGGTTGGCACATGGGACGACACTTAACCCACAAATTGTTGTTCTGAGTCTGTATGTATGTTTGTAAAGTCCCCCGCGACACAGGATATATTCCTAGTGCGGGAGTTGTATTTTTCTAAAAGAAAGTAAAGAAAGAAACTCTCGTGTAAACGGGGCCAATATATGTAGATATTTATATATAGAGGTGTCGGTAACGGTAACAGTGTCGTGAGTTCAAGGGTTTTTCCTATTTCAAAAAATACATTCTTTTGTTTGTTGTTTAAAAATGCCCAACGCGCCAAAATAAGTTTTCACTTAAAAATACATACAGCTGAACATAGAGCCTCCTTCTTTTCGAAGTCGGTTAAATCTTTTATTGTCCCGGGTGGCAGCGGCAGCAGGTTCTGAGCGGGCCTATAAATATTGCATAAGAAGATGTCCTGTGGTATAGGCCTATCATAATAATATTATAATTAATTACTCCACACTGACACCACATTAGTAATATTAGTTGCATCTACAGTGCACCAGTGCGAAGTGGGGGGGGGGGGATCCTTAATAGGTAATAATACGTTCCTGCCGGCCGTTGCCGACCGGGCGGCACCTCAAATATCTTCTAAAAATTTTTTTTTAATAATATGCTGTAAAAGCAATTTTCATTATCATCATCAGCCCTTAATAGTCCACTGCTAGACATAGGCCTCTCCTTAGAAAGGAGGTTTTGGCGTCCTATACCACTCTGGCCAGACGGGTTGGTATAGGGTTTGTGTCAAGTTTTCCTTCTCTCTGCAGTGCTGTTGTTCTGCGTAGTTTGCTCCCTTAGTCGGCTCTTACGACACCCACGGGATGAATAGGGGTGGCGACACTCTGTATTCTTAATCCGTAACCACACACACATGTATGGATGTGTACCTATGTTTTAAAACAAAAAGTTTTGGCACCGATTGACACGATAAACCAACCGCTTCAAACATTGTTTTTATCTGTTTTTTTTTTGCGTCATTTTTATTGTACATCTCATTAATGCAACCACTGTGACATTGCAAAGCGTGGCTGGGTACTGCCAGTTGTATCTATATATTTATTATTTCATTTTGAGATCCATACATCAAAAATAAAGAGTATTCCTTACAGAATCACTTCAAATTCAATTCAAATTCAAAATATCTTAATTTCATACATTTTTTAAATTGCTTAAAATCGTCTTTTACGTAGACTCTAAAGTCGTAGATCAACACAACATAGCAACAATCTGTGTTTTGTCAAATAGTAAGGAAATATATATATTTTTATATATTATGCCAATACAAAATCTATGATATGGCCTGTGCCGATCCACAACCGCCCGTTTCCAAGGGGTTGAGCCTTATGAGAAAACAGGGCAAACAAACTCATGGCCACTCTTATGCAATTTAGAGATAAATACAATGGCATCATTAAATATACCTCAACATTGTTCCGATGTGTGCCAGTATGTCCGTTATTAAGGAATAATAGGTGAAAAGAAAATGAAGAGAAAAATAAGTTTAGGAAAAAAGATTAAATAAAAGAGAAAGTGTGGTGAAACATAAAAAAGAAAATAATAAAAATAAACAACACTAGCCCACATCACATTTCCACTAAAGATTATCCCCAAGCATTTTTGTCTTCTATGTAATCCACAATCGAGCAATAGACTTTCTGAAATTATTTAATTTAAAATTGTAACAAAAAAATATAGTTAGGCATGGAGACAATATTCTTGTACTCGCATATCTTTAATGATTTTAAATTGTTTCAGATAACATAATACAGGAGTACAGTAAATGAAATCACAAGTTCGAATACTTGAAAAATGATCACCGCTGCCATCATTGTGATTATAATCATAAGCCTCTACTTCTACGGCACCCGAACCTTTAAGTATTGGGAGAAACGAGGGGTCAAGCATGACAAACCCCTGCCCCTCGTCGGTAACAACTTGATGGGATGCTTGTTCAAATCCAGCGTGACACAAATAGCTGATGAGTTATACTGGAAGTATCCAAACGAACGGGTTGTCGGTTTCTATCGGTCTACTCGTCCAGAACTAATCATCAGAGATCCCGAGCTTGTCAAAAGAATCTTAATGACAGATTTTACGTCATTCTTCGAAAGGGGCCTTAACCCACATAACACAATCTTTGAACCATTGATGCAGAATCTATTCTTCGTTGATGGAGATGCTTGGAAGCTACTAAGACAGAGAATAACTCCAGCCTTCACAACGGGAAAGCTAAAAGCGATGTTTCCGCTGATCGTGGAACGGGCAGAAAGGCTAAAAGCTATAACACTTGAAGCTGCAGCTGATGGCAAGGCAGTTGATGCCAGGGATATAATGGCAAGGTACACTACAGATTTTATCGGCGCCTGTGGCTTCGGGCTGGACGCCGACTCGTTGAAAGACGAAAATTCAGCTTTCAGAAAACTCGGTAGAAAGATATTTGAATTTGAAGTCAAGGATATCATTAAGGCAATATTAAAAGAAATCTTTCCGGAAATATTTTATAATTTAAAGATGTGGGCTCGTATTGATAAGGATATGAATGAGCTGGTTGCAGAAATCCTGAGGATGAGAAATTACAAGCCTTCTGGAAGGAATGACTTTATAGATCTGATGCTGGAATGCCGGATGAAGGGTACCATTGTTGGCGACTCACTGGAAAGGCAGAAGCCGGACGGCACACCAGAAGAGGCCAGGTTGGAGTTCAATGACGGACTGATTGCTGCACAAGTGTTCGTTTTCTTTGCAGCTGGTTTTGAAACTTCCTCTTCGGCGACCAGCTTTACACTGCATCAGCTTGCTTACAATCAAGATGTACAAAAGAAAGCACAGGTAAGCGTTTACATTCTGCAGTAATCATCAAAAAAATATTTCTTCATCATTACTCCTTCACAATGGCTTGTGGTCTTTTGATGGGAATCTGTATAATGAATAAAGGAAACAGTTAATCACAGTTAACACGTGGTACATGTTCATCTGTCGTGGTACAGAAGTCTACGCGGAGACGGTTCAAGTTATACTAGCTGACGAAATAAAAGAAAACATTCGATACGGTCGCAATCGACTGTCAAGCGATCCCTCGTCTATATAAAACGGTAAAAAGATTAGATTACTAATATCTGCTTATTAGATTATTCTCTTAATATAACTTGATATTACTTTCCGTTACAGGACGAAATTGACCGAGTTCTGAAGAAACACGACGGCAAACTCTGTTATGACGCAGTCAAAGAAATGGAATACTTGGAATGGGTCTTCAAAGAAGGAATGCGTATGTTCCCTTCCCTCGGCTTCCTCTTAAGACGGTGCACCAAGCCTTATACCTTCTCCGACCTGAATTTCAGCATAGACAAAGACACAAGGGTGCTGATACCCTTGCAATCGATACACAACGATCCAAAATACTTCAAGGATCCAGAAGTATTCAGACCAGAGAGGTTCAGTCCCGATGAGTTTGATTCCAGTAAGAAGTTCGTGTATTTGCCGTTTGGTGATGGACCCAGAGCATGTATAGGTGAGTGTACCTATCTTCTGATCCTGGATGGAGAGAGTTTTCTAAAAAAGGGAAAATGTAATTTATCTTTAATATGTATGTATTTAGAAATATATAGGTCTAGGTGAGTATGTTTATCAGCAGTCCGTACAGGCGCTGCCTAGTTTGGGATCAGACGGCTGTGTGCATCGTTATTATCATTATAGAGAGAAAAGTCGAGAAACGAACCAAGTCTAGGGATGATAGGGAGTCATTTCCTCATAACCTCCTAGATCTTATGTGCCAAGTAATTTGCAAGGAAAATTATTTCATAAAAGATGACGATGGTTGGGTGAAGAGAGAGAGAGATAGCATTTTAATCTTAAATGTTGTGTTGGACTTGGGATCTAGTTCTAACGAACTGAGAATTCAATTTCATAATTTCTATGCAACACTGCAAAATATAACATTACACGACAGTGCTTAAACATGTCACGAGGACGGGTGAGAGAAGGTCACAAAGTCATTAAATACGAGTAGGTAATGTCATTTATGGAAGGACCATTAACCCCCGGTGTACTGACACAACAAGAAATATTCTCTAGAATTTAGTATTTACAGCTAACGTACGAGTATGAGCTAACGGTGCACGAGGTGAAAATGAAATAAAACATCTGTAATCACTGACGTTTCTAAATTTCCAAGGTTATGCAATAATTCGATTCTTGGACTTGCAGGTGAACGTATGGGCCTGATGCAGTCCCTCGCAGGTCTAGCGGCAGTCCTCTCCTGCTTCACAGTCAGCCCAGCTCCGGAGACTCTGCGACACCCAGTTGTGAACCCTCAAAGTAGCATCGTTCAAAGTGTACTGAATGGATTACCTTTGTTGTTTCAAAAACGGCAGACGAGTTCCTAAAGAAAATTGTTTTTTTTTTACTTCCAACTAATTCTTTCGATCATCGTATTTGAATTGAGCTCAAAATCTTAATACTCATATGTGTGAGTGTGGTTCCTTAGCTAACTACAAAATTACTTTTTGTTTGTAGCTAGATCTAATTAAAAAAATAATACATCCAACTACAAATCGTGCAATATAGCTGATAGTTTAAAACTTTGTACAATTGAATTTATTGTAATAAAATATTTATAACGTGCAATATTTAATATTATTTTTTCACCTTCTCATCGCCAGCTTTAGTAAAAAATCAAAGAATTTGTGAAGGAACGGGTGATATGTCCCTCAAACACAAAGGGAAGATCCTCCGACCAGGTGAGGTGATAGTGCCTGGCGGGTCGCGGCCCAACGGTTGATGTTGGGAAGTCGTATATATGCTAATCGGCGATAGAATTCTTTATATCGCGATACAGGATTAGCAATTCTTATTCAGGAGTTACTCCGTAGTTCAGTGTGTCTTCGTTAGATAACGCTGTAGTATGTTTCTGTTTCTTTGCATGTGGGAGTCGCCACGTTTAGACTTTATAGACGCCCTCGTCATAGCGGGCAGAACATGTATTCCCATCACTTGAATACTTGACACTCCACCACTGAGCGCTCTTCAAGATACATTTAACTTTGCAATTTCGACCATGTTACCTCCTTTCGTCGCGAATAGAACTGGTTCACGATTCGCCAGCGCCGTCAGCTGCGCGCTCTCACCACCCTCTATTCCATTCTCTACTCACCCATTTCCTCTTCTTACCTTACATCCTCATTCCAATTTCTATGTTCTAATCACAACAGAACCGTCCGTTCCTGAAGCAATCCACTTCTGTAATGCCCCACTCATACTTCTGTGGGTGTCTACTCTTCGTTCCTAATCTAATCTGTACTCCTTTGGAACGCTCTACTTCTCTAAGTGCTATCCTGATGGATATCATTTAGGTCAATAAAGTCAGAGCTCACATTCTGGACACCCCAACAGATTTATCACAATCAATCAAAATATCTCCGATCGGCTCGATCCTTTGGCGTTACGTAGAGATGTCGCCTCACTGCGCATTCTCTCAATCAATCAATCAATCAATCAATCAGTTTTTATTGTGAAACATAGGTATACAAAGGTTGTTTACAGTGGTAGAATGATCTACTATGTTCTGCCATTTAGGCTTACAATAATTAAAGAGAAAAAAATAAAAATTTGTGAAACGCTAAATTTAAGACATGCAAATAGAACTACATTGAATTGTCGCAATTAAAGCAATATAATATTTCAGTTTGATTTTTCGTACCTTAGAGCTTAAAACATGCAAAATCAATGTCTCTTTTTTATAAATTATGTATAAAATTTTAGAACTATGATGTCAATATAATAATTACAATGTCAAATAAAAAATGAAGATAAATAATAAATAAAAATTGAATTCTTCAATCAAAATATTAAAATTTGGAATAAGTATGTATTTGTAAATTCATTTCTTTTAATTAATTAATTAATTATCCCCATTTACCATCTAAAAATTCTCTTATATCATAATAACATTTTTCAGATAGGCATTCTTGTAGATGTTTTTTAAATGGGATTATGTCTAGATTTCTGATGTGATCGGGTATCTTATTATAGATGACAGGTGCCATACAGAATATACTTTTACGCATTAATTTTGTATTTGCTTTTCTTATTCGCATCCTATTACTGGTGTGGGTTCTTCTATTGCGAGTAACCGTATCAGCCAATGTTTCGAACAGTTCCAGGTTCGACTTTACGAAAACTGCTGTTTCAAAAATGTATAAAGACGGCAATGTCATAATTTTATACTTTTTAAAATATGGTACACAACTATCTGTAGATTTTAATTTGAACATTGCTCTAATGCATTGCTTTTGAGATTTGAAAACAATTTCTTTATTTGTCGAGTTTCCCCAGAATAGTATGCCATATCTAAGATAGGAGGCGGTTATTCCATGATATGCTTTAAGTATACCTTCCTCATTGAGCAGAGGTGCAAGCTTAAAAAGTGCATAGGCTGTACTGCTGATTTTTTTGCATAACTCTTCAGTATGTATTTTCCAATTAAGCCTATTATCAATATTCAGTCCTAGGAATTTAGTAGCGTCAATTTCATTTATTTTAATATTATTATATGTTATATTCATATCTTTAATTATATTATGTCTTTGTGAAAATTGTATCTGAAATCTTTAAATTTGTTATGCCTAAATTAATTTTTAAATTATTTTTATCCATCCATTTTATAATGTTATAGAGCGTATTATTAATGTCCGTTTCATAGTAAGCGCGATTGTTACATTCTATAACTACCGTACTGTCATCCGCAAATAAAGTAACAGGATGGTTAGTTACTTTGGGTAGATCATTAATGTATAGAATGAACAGTAAAGGCCCGAGTACACTACCTTGCCCCACTCCGTAATAAATTGTTCGTAAGTGAGACGTGTATACTTCTTCTCTTTTGTTTAAAAAGTTAATTTTTCTGAGCTCTGTATATTGTTTTCTGTTCGTCAGGTAAGATTTTATTAGGTTATTGACATTACCACGTATTCCACATCTATCAAGCTTTTCCAGGAGGGTTTTATGATCTACGTAATCAAAGGCTTGCGTCATGTCACAAAATATGGCGCTTACTGGTATTCTCTTATCTACTTTAGATATAATTATATTTAAGAATTCGTAGATAGCCTTGTTTATGCTCTTTTTATGTCTAAACCCCTTTTGTTCTACTGCGAAGAGATTGTATTTTTCAAGAAAGGAATAGAGTTGCTTAGAAATATATTTCTCGAACACTTTTGAGAATATAGGAATAAGTGTGATTGGTCTATAGCACTCCATATGTTCTTTGTTTCCTTTTTTGAACAGAGGTTTAACCACCGACGTTTTTAGTTTATCTGGATATATTCCAGAACCTATACTTACATTAATAATATGGCTAATAGGCTTCGAAATGATTGCGCTAACTGATTTTATTATTTTAGTGTGGATACCATCATACCCAACACTATTTGTGTTTTTAAGATTCTTTATTATTGTGTCGACGTCCTTTGGAAGGCAAGGCGGCATAAACATTGATTTGATGTTATTATCTATAGATTCTGTTATATTTGTGACATTGGTATGAACTGGTTTAACTTTATCTATAAAATAGTCATTAAACGTGTTTGCAATATGTTGTGGATTGGTAATTATTGTATTCTGATCTGTGACTATTCTTGATATAGACTCTCTTGGAACGTTTAGTTTTGTTTGATTTATTATCTTCCAAGTAGTTTTAGATACATTTTTTGATGTTTTTATATTGTATATATTTTGTGCACGTTGAGTTTGTCTAATAATGTACCTATATCTTTGTGCATATTTTATATAATTCATTTTATTTGTTTTATTTGGATTTAGCCTGTATTTCCAGAAGAGCTTTCTTTTATTTTTACTACACAGTTTAATGCCGCATGATAGCCACTTAGGTTTTTTTGTTGACTTATATTATATATATATTGTACCACATTCACACAACGCCATCTAGTCCCAAACTAAGCAGAGCTTGTACTATGGCTACTAGACAACTGATATAAATACATATATACTTTTTTTTTTTGTAAATACATACTTATTATACATAGAAACACCCAGACCAAATCAAACATTAAATGTTCATGCACACAAATGTTTGACTTGAGCGGGAATCGAACCCGCGACCTTTGGAATAGCAGTCCGTTACACAAACCACTACGCCATTCAGTCGTCAAATTTTATGCTTCCCACATAAAATATCCACTTAATTGTGGATATTTTATGTGGGAAGCACAGATCATAAAATAATTTAAGTGTATCTATAAATGACGCATAGGCTTCGTTTGGATTGTCTGTGTGATATATGTCGTCAAAAGAGAGACTACCTATACATGATTTAAATTTATCTAAATTGTCTTTGTTTAAATCACGCCGAGTTATTCGCCAATATCTAGTTTCTACTTTCCGGATTGGACATTCCATCAATTGTGCAGTATGATCAGATAATGAGAACTCAAACATTTGTGATTTACATCCTCTTCGAAAATTATGACAAAAGTTATCAATGCATGTGCCACTCTGCAATCTAGTTACTTGTCTTCAAACCATAGTTAAATAATAGACATTCAAAATCCAGCACAACCCCATTCTTTTTTAAAATATCGATATTGAAATCGCCTGACAAAACAATTTTTTTGTTACGTTTGGCACATACAATTTTTAAAAGTGATTCTAATTTACTAAAAAATATGTTTATAGCATTATTTTTTGGGACTCTGTATATGCATACAATGATTATGTTACTCCTAATAATTTCGATGGCACAGCATTCGAGTATCCCAGGCAATGATAATTTTGCTATTTCTTCTAAGTGTCGCCATTCGAGCCCTTTTTTTATTAGTATGCATGCCCCACCGCGCCTACTATCTTGTCTACTATATATTGCAGCCAGATTATAATTAAGCAGAGTAAGATATTTTTCTAATCCTGACATGATGAAGTGTTCCGTTATGCATATTACATCAACATTAATTTTATGTATTTCTTCAAGTTCTTGTAAACATACAGCTAAGGCATCAGATTTATTTAATAATCCTGCTATATTCTGGTGCATTATGTGTAAATTTTCCTCACAGAAAAAACTTTATGTCGCTTCTGACATGATCATTACTCTCAGATGACGTAGGGGTGTTAGTACCTTCAATTTCATATGCTTGTAAGTCGCGTATCAATGTGTGTAAGTCATTAAAAACGGCGTATAAGCCACTTTTGTTAATCCATCCTGTCCTCATGTTAAACATGGTATGGTCATAACTTAGATGTAGATTTGTGTCCAGTACGTGCGCATATTCATGAGTTGTTACGTCCAAGTATAACAAATTATTAAAGTGTTCAATTCTCCAGTTGTACATATTTGCTAGGGTGTTACATCTAAAGCTAGGTAGACATATAATTAAATTCGTGTTTGTTATATCTTGTAATGCGCTCCGTAAGGAGTAAATCAGTTCTAAATAGTCCTTTGTTGTAGTGAAATCTTCAGAGCTTACAAAAATTACACAGTAGTCTTCCATGGTATAATTGACTAGTTTTGATTTCAAACCACTCAGCAGAGCCGCAGTACCACCGCCGGGCATTAAATAGTGGCAGATATTGTAATTATTGAACTCAGTTCGAGCAATTGATAATAATTTGTTACGTTTACTTGTACTCAGCATACATATTTTACTCAATTTCATTTTCTCACTACTATGCATTTCAATGCGCTTGTTTATTTTGCTTTTATTACACTTATTAAACAAAGTTCTATTACAATCAGTATTTACATTGTTATCATTTATTTTTGCAATTTCACTGTTTTCTTGTGATATATTTTTTTTATGTTTTGTGATATTTAATTCTTTATTTATTACTTTTTCTGTTCTTTTTGGTGTATTTATTTTAAACTTTGTTGGGCTGCTAATAAGTTTCTTATATAACTCATTTTTTTTTATCAGTTCTTCCTTCGATTGTCGAAGTTCATTATTTTCTAACGCGAGCGTTTCTATTTCACTATGGGCACTGTTTAGATCAGCTTGTAATTTACTAATTTGTTGTTTCAACTTCGAAACTTCGTCCTCATCATCCGACACTTCTGGCAAACTATTAGTGGTGCCATCTAGGCGAGATTCATTTGATTGTTGTATACTTACATCATTTGAGTCGGATTTTGTACGTGTGCGCCTGAAAGTTATATTCTCTAGGAAGTTCATCTTCGTAGAAACAATCGCAAAAAGTGTATTTTAGTTGGTGAGATGCGAACCTGCGTCAATTCACACAACGCTTATCAAACCGTTCGCCTATAATGGAGCCAACTGAACAGTCGACCTTTGCGTCGAAATTGTTGATCCCTATTATCATATAAAACTTTTAAATCGTTAATCATATGTTAGGATGACTCATGTGTTAGGAATTTTTGCATTGAGTTTTGCAGGTACCTTACACTTTTAATGATTGTATATATTTTTTTTTTACAGCAATTAACACATCACTTTCAATTTATGTTTTGTATAAATTATCGATACTTTATATTAGAGCAATAGGTGATACATATTCTATAATAGTATCCAATATGCAGAACTTTTTAGTTTTTTCATTATACTGTTAAACTTTATTAATAACACTTCTTGAAGTTATTCACAATAATGTATTTGTTATTGTTCCTATTTATGCACTACATTTATTTTATTGTTCTTACGCGTGAAGTTAGGCAAATTAAAGACTTATTATTGTTTTCACTGGAGTTCATTCCGCACAGTGGTGACCACTTTTAATTAGTAAGTTCTTGTTATATATACTTGCTAACACTGACACTGCACTTTTGGGCTATATTTAGCATTTTCAGATTGGAATTATATTTATATTCTTACTTTTACTATTTTTAAAATAATGCAAAATACGGAACTCTCTTTAGGTAAACTTTACCAGATGGTGGCGCCATCTATCTCTTCTTTTTCTATCGTATATAATATATCATGAAGAGGGAATTGTTCCGACTAATACCAGCTGCAACTTCTTACCGGCCGCAAATCGTTAATATGACGGTCCCGCCTAAATACACCTCATCTTGTCTATGGATTGTTATTTTCAAATCTGGATACCACACGATATGTGTTATATTTGACAAAACAAACATTGTTGTTATTGTGTGTTGATTTTTGACTTAAGAGTCTACATAAAAGACGATTTTAAATAATTTTATGAAACAAAGATAATTTGAGTTTGAATAAATAACCTAAATCTCAGGAAGTACTATCTCTGGGTCAAAAATTTTTTGTTAAGATTTTTTTTAATATTTTAAGTAAATCCCAAATATGTTGAATATGACATTACAGATTTATGGAGCGGTATATCTAGTCCCACAATTCATTAATGTCTCAACTGAGGAATCTGCAAAACATGAATTTATCTCAAGGAATACGTAAATACGGCTTTAATCTACTTGATTTAAATACTTCTGTGACTTAATTAAATAGAAATGACACAAAAGTTAGTTTTTAAAAAGTAAATTAAAGTTGAATTTTTCTAAAACCCAAATTAGAATGTTTTTTTACTATTTTTTATCAAATTAAAATTTTTAATCCCTGCTAAATGCTATACGTTAACAGAAAAATGATTTTAATTTTTTTGTAGGAGAAAGCTTTGTGGGGTAGATATGATATTTTATTTTTTGGACTGATTACTATGTACTAGACTTTGAACTTGCTACTTTTAAATCATATTCATTTGATGAATTAATTGGTTTTAGTCACAGCGATTTCATATGCGATTGTTATTTCGTCATAGACAAGGATAAATGGCATTAAAAACAATCAACGACGTTTGTTTTCTTTTTTATTAGATTTAGACCTTACACGAGTGTTGCGCTAGCGTAATAGTAATAATTAAGTAGCAGTTGTTGTTTAAATCAGTCACAGGTGGAATGATATGATTGATAAATCATATGAATTATTAAATGTGATTGTAATTTTATTCCCTTCCTACTGTGTACCCTCATACAAGTTGTTTGAACTGTCGAAAGCGGTGCAATAATTTATAGTGCAGTAATCTTTATTACACATTATCAGTGTTTCCGTTTTAATATCAAAGTAAGTACCTAGATCACTTTACAATTGCATATTTCATTTGAAGAACAACAAGTCATGTATTGTTCCCGCGTTAATATTGTATCTGATTCATCGACATTGGGCATTGTTGACTATCTGGTTTTCATTTAAACATATTTTTAAAGCTTCAACCTTAATTGATTATCGATAGTAAAACATAAAAAGTCAAAAGAGCAAATTAATGTTAGTGTAACTTAATGTTATCAACGTGATAACATTAAGTTACACTTTTTCTTTTTTTTTTCCGTGCGGAAATCCCCTCGGATACCACCTGTCGGTGGCATGTCGGACTCGAACCGACTAGAACCGCACGCCGTCCTCGGTTCTAATAGCCGGGGAACCAGGTATACCCTAGAAAGGAAGTCCCTGGTGCCCCGACATACCTCGGGTCATCTACAGACGAGTAGACGACCCCCCCCCCCCCGTGTGGGAACCCCATGTTCCCTGTGCTTCCTGGAAGCGCCGCCACCCCGGCCTGCTTCTGCTAGGGTGACAGATGGCTTCACCTGTCACCCCCAGGCCTGCGCTTATGGAGGACGGAGGTCGTTCTGCGACCTCCGGCGCCTGAGTCGCCTACGGCCTACGCCTACGCCTGAGTCGGCAGGCCGGGAGAGCCCTAAACCTCTCCCGGTCCCGCTCCGCCGTCTCCTTCGCGAGCATAACTTGCTCGCAAAAGGAGACGGCAGAGTTCCACGCACTCTCGCTCCGCACGATAGCCGCAATCAGGCTATCAAGCGAGAGAACTCCCACTCCGATGGCCGCCACGAGGTCTCGCCTCTGCTCAACCCACGCCGGGCACTCTGCCAGCGTGTGGAGAGCCGTGTCCACGGTCTGGCCATCGCAGTGGTGGCACTCAGGCGTTGGCTCCTTGCGGATCAGACACAGGTGATCCCCGAAACATCCCTTCCCAGTGATCACCTGCGTCAGTCGGTATGAGAGGGTCCCGTGACGCCTCTCGAGCCAATCCTCCATAACGGGTCTTACCGCCGCGATGACGGCGTGCCCGGAACATTAAGTTACACTAACATTGTGACACATTACGAGACATTACGTTACACAGTCTGTTATTATGATTTAATGCTTACATTTAACAACAGTAGAGCAGAACTATCTATTTATTTACAGATTCTGACACATGGTTTTGGCTTATTATAGTTTAAAAAAATAAAGAATAAGAAAAACTCAGTTTTTTTTAATTGAGTGCGCTACCAGTCACAAAAATAAATTTAAATATTAAACACTCATGTTGCCTTAAAATAGCTTGTATGAACGCATTTATGTACTGATCAGTCAAAAAAAATAAAAAAATCATATCTACCCTACAAAAGTTTCTCCTACAAAAATTAATTTTCTCTTAACGTGTGGCATTTAGAACAACAGACGAAATGTTATATTATAAAAAAATACCTAATTCTAATTTGCGTTAATCTATGAGGTTGAACTTAGTCTATAAAGCCGAAAACATTGCGCCCTCAGTTCAGACGTTTTAGTCAAATTTGACTTTTATTTACTTTTTAACAACTAACTTTTATCTCATAATTTCTATTTAACTAATTCAAGGGTATTTCAGTAAAATATATTTAAGTTGTATTTACGTATTCCTCGAAATAAATTCATGTTTTGCAGATTCCTCAGTTAAGACATTAATAAATTGAGTCACCTAGATATACCGCGCCATAAATCTGTACTGTCATTATTAAGATTGACCCAAAGTTAGTACCTACTTTCTGAGACTTAGGCTAGGTCACTTTATACACGCGACCCAAGTTATTTAATCTTAACAGTTTTAATTCTCGTTTAATAAATTCTAAATATCTTTCCTCCAAGTTTTTAGTATTTTTACTAATTTCACTATAAATCTTATTTCGTTTCGCAAAGATTTAAATAATGCAACATAAACAATAATGGGCCCTTGATCCAGATGGATCAAGGGCCCATTATTGTTTAAGTTGCCCATATGTAACAGTGTGCATCTGCACACTGTTACAAAAAAGATCACAATCGAAGGTAGGTAGTTAAAAATAGTACTTGCCCAATTAAAATATATTTTACGTAAATAGCAGTATCTCGGTTTCCTATTCCGTTTAAAATATTGGATAAAACAGGGTTGAACAGATTATATAAAATTAATTTATATAAAGTTAAAATTAACCATGTGATTGCTGCAGCATTCCATCACGATATTGATGTAGTTAATATAGTTGTTACTTCTCTTATATTATTTTATACTATTGGTAAAGTAAAATAAATATACTGTGAGTTAATCAAATTATAAAAATATTGCGAGTTATCTAATTGACATCGCGGGCAGGAGGGGGACACCTCGCTCTCATTCATATTACCTCTAGACATTGGACAAAATCACAGTGAACTGTGATTTATCATTCGATTTTTACGTGCTTAGGTTAGAGTTTCTAGGCAGGTAGGTTAGACGCTATTTAACAGTAAATCTAGTTTTTTTTTAAATGTATTATTAAAATAATTACTAGATCTACTGTTAAATAGGCGAAATAGGGTCTTTATGCATCGTCTGAAAACAGCTTATTTACAACAACGGTAATAACCCTAACTTACGTACGAAAAAATCGAATTATTAATCACCGGTCTTACACAGTTCACTGTGATTTTGTGCATGCCTCATTACCACGCCCCAGCATTGCTCCTCTATGGAGCTGAGTTGACTCACTAATAGTATTTATAACATATGCAATTACCATATGTATCATCATCATTAACAGCCTTTAACAGTCCACTGCTGGACATAAGCCTCTCCTTAGAAAAGAGGTTTTAGCCTACTATACCACGCTGGCCAGACGGGTTGGTAGTAGTGTTGTACCAGTGCTGTACCATATGTACAATAAACACTAATAGTGAGTAACTCCTTTGATAGACCGCTTAATACCTACAAGACTGTCTCGGCTAAAAATGTTCAAGTGTTGTCACAAAAACGGTCACGTTCGTAGGGAGCTAGGTAAATAGTTTCAGTATTTATAACACGTCATGCCTCAGCGTTGTTCCTCTAAGTAGTTGAGTTGACTTACTATTAGAGTTTATTACACAAATGCAACTACGTAGATAATTAGTTATCGACATATCGATTGATTACATAACTTAGATAACGGGTGATATATGTTAATATTCGTGTTTTATAAGGATGTAGTTCTAAATACGAAAATAATCATGCTAATGATAATTGAATATACTTGATCATTTGTGTGGTTTATTACACAGAGTAATATTAGGCAATATTAGGTTATTTAAAGCTTCAGACAAAGTGGAAAAACCGTTGGGCCGGTTTTTTACAAAAAAGTTTTTGCGTGTGTTTGACTCGGTGCCTGGTAGGGTTAGTTGGACCCGGTAGGTGTCGCTGTGAACGGATTCTAGAATTTAACAGTTTTTGACCAAAGAGTTGTTGTTACTCTTGTTGTTTGACTGCCTCGGTGGTGCAGTGGTAGTTTATGCGACTGCTGTGCTGAGATCTCGGGTTCGATTTCCGGCTTCCGAACAAATGTCTGCAAATATTTGTTTAGGAGTTTGGGTGTTGTCTATGTTTGACGATCGGTTGGTGTAGTGGTTTGTGTAACGGACTGCTATTCCAAAGGTCGCGGGTTCGATTCCCGGTCAAGTCAAACATTTGTGTGCATGAACATTTAATGTTTGATTTGGTCTGGGTGTTTCTAAGTATAAGTATGTATTTACAAAAAAAAAGTATATATGTATTTATATCAGTTGTCTAGTACCCATAGTACACGCTCTGCTTAGTTTGGGACTAGATGGCATTGTGTGACTGTGGTACAATATTATTATTATATTATTATTATTATTATAAAATGTATGTATTTACAATAAAGTATATAAGTATCCTATCAGTCAATCTAACTTTCATAGTACAAGCTCTGCTTAGTTTGAAACTAGATGTCGTTGTCAGATGTCCGAAATATTTTTATTATTTTTGTTTTTTTTTTTAATTGGCGAAATCAATTGTGATACTAAAAGGAAAATCTTGGGTTTAGTCAGCCATGTTTACCAGGTCCACTTGTCACAGATATAAGTATTTATCTCATATAACAACGCAAATATGAAACTATCTGTGTTCTTAGATACTTACTCTGTTTAAGAAGTTCACATGAGTAACTTAACTTATCTGTGTCTACTATCAATTACATAAATAGAAATAAAGTACGGGTTGTTTGGTAAACATATCAGTTAAGAACGACCGATTTGATTCCTTTATATTATATTCTATATCCGTGTGGTGGTGGATTTAGAATATCTAGACAGTGTCACTACCCCTACCGTGGGTGTCGTAAAAGCTGACTAAGGGACTACGCTAGGCAACAGCACGGCAAAGAGAAGGAAAGCTTAAAACAAAGCCGCTATACCTACCCGTCTGGCCAGCGTGGTGTAACATCCTTCCTGAGAAAAGGCCTATGTCCAGCTGTGGACTATTAATTATAAATAAAGCCATTTAACTCCATGTAAACAATAGGAAAGAAATGTTGGCAAAGATATCCAGCAATGGGATATTCGGCAAAACTATTTGCTTTATTTACATACAAAATACAAGATTTGTTACGACACACGTCAGTAGGTCCTCCCATATGGTCATAAAGAGCCGTTTATCTTGTCTATTACCTGTCAAGGTTACCAAACCTTGTCTGGGTCCTCAGAACAATTAACCGGCCACGTTACGTATTCTTACGTACACTCACGCCTGTATCCACGAATAGTTCCATCCTCGGCAGAGTCGTTTTTAACGCACACTTATTAGTTATTATAACAGGAACGCAAAAGTTTAAACGTTAATATTAATGTCAGTTTTACTTTTATGATCATTTGTTCTGTGTCAGTATATATTTAGAAATAATAAATAATACCTTTTACCCGCGGCCCCGCCCGCGTGTTTTTCTCGCTAATAATGTAACTTACCATTTGTGGAAGATTGTTTAAAATCGGTTTGTGGTTTAGGCGTGAAAGTGTAATACAAAAAAAACTCACTTTTACATTCATTAATAAGTGTTAATATGACTGACTATATTTGCCTAAAACAAGTATATACATATATAATATTGCGCAATATTTACGCCATTTATGAAACCATTTCGGTATCTTTTGTTATCAATTGATTTTTTTGCATTCAATGATAGTTCTATATTTAAGAGAATATTCCCTCTCTAATGCTAGAAATGTAAAGAATAAAGAATACAGCTTCCGTAATCTGATATAGTCACGTTAAAGTCGGTGGTAAATTTCAGGAATTTAATCTTGGCAATGAATCTGTTGCGTGCCATGAAACATGTACGCTAAGCATGTTAAAATATTGCAGAAAATATCAACTGTTTCGCCAGAATCATTATTTATATCCTCAGACAACTCTATAGGAATACATATAGGCACTAGGAAAATACATCATCTTGTTCGCAAGGACTTTACAAACGTTAATAAAACGGACACAAAGAACACTCATACTCGGAACGACTAAACTAAAATTATACTAAATTACAGGGAAAATAGCCCTGCGGTTTTTGCACTCGTCTAACATTGGATTACTTAATAATGTGCAAAAAAAAAGTTCATTAGATGGAGGTTGAACACAGTTGTCTGATGTCAAATTAGGTAGAGTAGAGTTTGTACTATGGTCACCAGACTACTGATAAACACGCTTATATGTGTGTTAATAAAAACATTTCCTATGTTTGGGTGTCGTTGGAGCCGACTAAGGGAGCAAACTACGCAGGACAACAGCACGGCAAAGAGAAGTAAAACGTGAGCGTGGTATAGTAGGCTTAAACCTTCTTTCTAAGACTCTCTTTAGAAAGGAGGTTTGGACCTACTATACAGCAGAGGACTGTTAAATTCTGACGATATGAAACCCGTGGGGCTTTCAAAGATGTTTCATGTTGCCAACCATGACCTGGAAGTTACAAAGGTTAAGAATCACCAGCCTGATGCAACGACTCTGCTAAAAACAAAAATAAATAAATGAGACATAAAAAAAACGCCGCATATCGCTCACAACCTGAATTCCGCAGAGACAAAGTCCAAATAACAGGTCGCAAAACAAATAACAGGTTTCCAAAGTTTACACTGTTACATATACTTTAATCTTACCTCGTTTATCTAGACACGCTACAAACAAATCGTAATCAGTGTTGCCTTGAAATTGGCGCGAACAGACGTGTTCTTCGTTTGTAAAAGTTAATTACACTTGTCTATGGGTTTATTTTGGAGGTTTTTTTAACTGCAGTTTGCTCGGGTATGTATATTTATTTTTAATAAATTGTAATTAGTATTTTGCATGGTTTTGAAAGGGATGGAACGTATCTGTCCAAATTTCAGTTGTTAAATTCATTTAGCGGAATGAATATAAGTAACTTAATAACAAAATTCCTCTTCCACAGATAGCCACAATAGCTTTCTAATGTTTCTTAAATGTTGTTTTTAGAACTTTTCTCAGATAAGTCCTTACTTATTAACCGATTTCAAATTAAGTTCAAAATAAAAACATCTTTTTTTTTATCTTAGATACATAGATTTTTGTAATCAAATGTTATCTATTGTTATATTTTACGTTTATGTTTCAAATTCTAAGTAGGACGAGTTTGTTTGTTACGCTGCTACCAACCAAATAACAATATAGTGAACTAAACTTTATTTATATTAATAAACTTTAATAATAAAATTAAATTTAATTTGTAAAATATATACAACTTTGTCTGGCTGCCGCGGTGCCTGGTTTGGGATCGGAAGGTCGTGTGTGGGATGTGTGTGGTTGTTATCATTGTTAATGTAATAGGTACCATACGCTTTTTACAACGAATGGCTACACTATTGTATTAGTACAGGTAATAATAATATCGGTTTTTTTTCACCAAAACCAAAATGCATACAATGAAAATACGATTACGCTATAACATTTGACAGGTGGTTAGGTATCAATCAATTTTGACCACCACCAGGTAGTCAGCTCGTTTACCAGATGTACAGCAATACATGGTGGCACTATGATACTCATTAATAAGAAACTTAAGTGTAAAGAGCGCCATGACATTGTTAGTTTATCAGTTGAGCGAACTACAGAAATAGCCTGTTTAGAACTAAAAGGTTTCATAGTAGTATGTGTATACAGACCTCCTTCAGCTATGTATGATTGTTTTGAACGTGTTTTGAATGAAGTATTAGTTAAAGTAACAAGATCAAAGGAGAAGGTCATCATCTGTGGCGACTTCAATATTAACCTATTGGCAAATTCAAGTATCGTAACCAAGTTCAAGGCACTTTTTCAATCATACAATCTGAAGAACTTGTTCTTGAAGCCTACACGAATCACTGCCACCACTGCCACATGTTTGGACAATATATTTACAGACATCGTAATTAAGGACAAGAAAATTATCAATCAATTAGATTCTGACCACTGTGGTCAATTAGTATCTTTCTGTGGTAGGTATGAAAGTGTCAGAAAAAAGAATTGTGGTGATACCTAAAACCGCAAAGCGTTGTGAAAACTTTAAGGATAAACTTAAAGCTGCTTTTAATAATTCAGTACTCTGTGTAGAGAATAACCCTAATACTTTTTATAATAGTTTTTTTGAAACTTTTGCTTCAACATTTAACACCATTTTTACACTAAAAACACTAGTGGTTAAAGGTAACGCCACATTTAGTGAATGGGCTACCCCTGGCTTACTCAAAAGTAGGAAAAGATTATACGAGCTTTACGATGAGAGGAATTATAATAAAAGTAAACAGTTTCATAATTACGTTAAAGAATATTCGAAGCTGTTTAGGAAACTTTGTAAACTGGCTAAGTCTCGTTTTATTAGTTCAAAGATTAAAAGTAGTAATGATAAGATTAAAACCACTTGGAAAATTATTAATAGTGAAACTGGCAAAGATCAATACCGTGATAATGAATTTAATTTAAACATAAACAATAAATTGGAATGCCCACTACCCATAGACACTTTGGCCCTAGGTGCACACATATAAAAACATATGGAAACGATAATATACAATTTAAAGAATGAAATTATTAAGGAATTGGTATTAAAAAAACTCGGGATTTTTAAGATATAAAATGATTTTAATTTTCAGAAATAACTAGTTTTTTTTCTTATTCATCATTTTATTGTTATTCTCGCATACAATATCAAGTTATATGTAGTTGTTAAGTATTTTATGATCATACATCATATGTGTCATACATAATTAGTACATCATCCAGGAATTGAGCCGGAGGAAAAATATTTGTTTGATGTCGTGCCCAACCCAAATACCATATTACTGTCATTATATGGGCACAACATCCTACCGTTCGACGGCCAACAATACAGTTACAACAATACTTTTTAATTGCACTTCTGCCAGAATCATTGCCACTAATTAAAATATATATAAAATATATTTTTCGAGTGATGTGTCGACTTGCGATTCTAGCCCTAAGTAAAGAGCACTTAGGACTAAGGTGTATTCCTTCCATAATGCTGCTCCTATGGTCATTGCATATTTCTATGTGGTAGCAACCATTAGCTCTTATATGCTCACCATAATAGGAGCGAGCTTGCTTTAATTGGTATGTACCACAAGCAATTAGTACTAAGTCGCTGTAAGTTAAAATAGGAAATTCCCTAGCATTTTCGGAGCCTACGTTTATATTTCTAAAGTCTGCCCTAGCTCTATTAAAATAAATAAATAAATAATATTAGCACTAACATAATGAAATCATAATAATTACCGAAAATCGAATAATATAGCTATAAAATAATGGCTGTGTTTGGCAAAAAATACCGCTAGGAAGCGCTTACTAGCGCTGACACAGTTTTCAGCCAGGACACG
Source organism: Arctia plantaginis (assembly GCA_902825455.1). NCBI lineage: Eukaryota > Metazoa > Arthropoda > Insecta > Lepidoptera > Erebidae > Arctia > Arctia plantaginis. Next base: position 66,262 of record CADEBD010000331.1, on the reverse strand, counting down.
TTTGCTAACTTCAGTAGCGCTGACACAAACCGCCATTTTGCTTATTTATTTCGTTTGTTTTAAAAGTAGAATTTATAAGATGTTTTGTGCAATTAGTTTCAAGTAATATTAAAATAAATAATAATGTCAGTCCAAAAAATAGTAAAATATATGTGTCATTTGACAGCGCTTTCCGCTTAGCGATGGTCATTTTGCTTACAAGCGCTTCCTAGCGCTATTTTCTGCCAAAAACAGCCGACATCATAAATAATCGATTTTTTGACCGAAATTAGTAATTGGGAACACTTCATATTTTGCCAGAAACCAATGAAATACGGATTAACGTAATTTCACTTTTATCTTTTCGGTACTTTTATTTTCTGTTTAAATGTTGCAGACCTGTCAGGATAAATGAATACCCCAATTAATAAACAGAAAATAAGATGTCTTTTTCTAACAAAAGCAAATTGTTGTGCGTTTCATGGCCGAAAATGGGCATTCCCCTTTATCACATCAAATGCTGAGGTTGCTGCTGTATCAACTACTAAATCTTTGAACTCCTCACCATACCTTGCAGAATCAATTTTAAAAGAGAATGTTAGAAGAATTGATAGTGAATTTAAGTTCCAATATGTGTCCCCCTTTGAAATTATTAAAGCCATTCATGTTAACACTATTCATGTTAAAAAAACAACCGATCTATGTGGAAATTCTGTTTTAATTGTTAAGACAATTATATCTCTTGTGGCCAATCAATTGTCATTTACATTTAATCAATGTGTTGATAGTGGTGTATTTCTTGATCTTATGAAGTCTAGTAAAATTATTCCCTTATTCAAATCTGGTAGTACATCTGACCCAACTAACCTTAGACCTATCTCAGTATTATCAGTATTTAGTAAATTTTTTGAAAAAAATATGTATGATCAATTGCAAAGTTTTTTTAATAATAATAATTTATTACACAATAGACAATTTGGTTTTACAAGGGGTCGCTCCACAACTGAAGCCAGTGTTGAGCTAGTAAAACATATATTGGATGCCTGGGAGGATGCCCACGATTCTCTAGGTATCTTTTGCGATTTATCTAAGGCTTTTTATTTTGTTGTTCATGAAACGCTGATCAGGAAATTACAGCACTATGGTATCAAAAATAAAGCCCTAGAACTACTTGCCTCATATCTATGTAATAGGATTAAAAAAGTTGATGTTAATGGTGAGCTTTGTCCAGGCTCTGTGGTAGAAATGGGCGTTCTACAGGGTTCTATTCTCGGCCCTTTTTTGTTTTTAGTATATATTAACGACTTACCTCACTTTGTCAAGGACAATCTCGAGATTGTGTTGTTTGCAGATAAATTAGATTATTATTAGATTATTATTAGATTTATTTTACACTTTCTGATTTCACATTTGTAAACAGCGCTATTTCAAAAGTGGTTCATTGGTTTGACGTCAACAATTTACTATTAAATGAACAAAAAACTAAGTGTATACGTTTCACTATGCCAAACGTCAAGTCAGTGAAAACTACTGTGATAATTAAGGATGTCGGGCTGGACCTTGTGGACACTACGACATTTTTAGGTATAACACTAGATACTAAGCTACAGTGGGCCCACATATTGATAAATTGTCGAGTAGACTCAGCTCAGCAGCATACGCAGTAAGGAAAATCCGAGAGTTGACTGATGTTGATACAGCACGACTTTTTTACTTCAGTTACTTTCATAGCATAATATCGTACGGTATTCTGCTGTGGGGGAATGCTGCCGACATTCAAACTATTTTTGTGCTGCAAAAGAGAGCGATTCGAGCACTTTATAATTGAGGCAATCGTTGTTCATTGAGGCAGAAATTTAAAGAAATAAAGATAATGACAGTGGCAAGTCAATATATTTATGAAAATGTAATATATGTTCATAAAAATAAAGATAGCTTTTTGGAAAAAAGTGATGTACATGCCATAAATACCAGAAATAAAAATAAACTTGTTGTACCCGCCTCTAGGCTCCAAAAGATAAACAAGTCCTTTCGAGGTCAATGTGTCCGATTTATAATAAAATCCCAAATAATATTCAGAAGTTGAGTATTAACAAATTTAAATCCGCAATAAAACGTGGCTTGTGCCAGAGGGCCTACTACTCGATTGTGGATTACATGGAGGACAAGAATGCTTGGGATTAATTAGCGCAGGCTATTTCTTTCTTAAGTAAAAATGTGGTGTGGCTAGTATGTTTTTTATTATTATTATCTTTTCTATTTTTTATGTTTCACTTAATTTTCTCTTGTATTCGTTTTTTCTTCTTAATCTTGTTTTCTCTTCATTGTCTTTTCACCTTTTAGTCCTTAATAACGGACATACTAGCACACATCAAAATAATGTTGTGGTATATTTAATAGTGCCATTGTATCTACCTGTGAATTGCAAAAGAGTGGCCATGAGTTTGTTTGCCCTTTCTTCTCATAAGGGTCAACCCCTTGGAAACGGGCGGTTGTAGATCGGCACAGGCATCTCATAGATTTTGTATGGGTTTGATTTTTGTTAAATTTATTTGGTTACTATTTGACAAAACAGAGATTGTTGCTTTTGTGTGTGTTAATCTATGACTTTAGAGTCTACATGGAAGACGATTTCAAACAATTTTGGAAATTTTATGAAATAAAGAAAGTTTGAGTTTGAGTTGAGGTCTAGGTCCCGGCGATAAGGAACTTCGTCCCAACAAATGTTTGTAGTGATTCATATTGATTAGGCAAGACCAACCTCCACGGCCTTACAGCCTTCTGACAAAAAGGCGAGCAAAGCTCTTCAAGACAACCAGTATGCTATCTTTTATTAGTTTAGATAAAAGATGCATAGACCTTATCGTCTATGTTGCGGAATATGTTTATTATATACTAGCTATAACCTTTTTTTTTGTTGAGTGGAAAATCCCCTCGGATCTCCGGCTCCTCGGGGACGCTGAGGATCGACGCCGCGCCTAGCCAAGCCCTATCCCGGGGAAAGCAGGCTTCCCCACGTCTATCGGCCTAATCATTGCGTGTTGTACCGCCTACCACAGCAATTAATCTGCCACCAGAGGTCCCCACTCTCTGGCAGCCTGCGCTAGTTACGGTTGATACCCTCGGCCCTCTCTTGATCCCGTTCAGCGGTTTCTTTCTGGAGCATTTTGAATGTGTTTATTTTATTTTAATTTCCATGTATAACTGTCATTGTATAAACTTTTGTGCCAAAACTCCAAATATATACTGTATCCTTGTAGTGTTATGTAGCGATTTTTAGATAACTTTTAAATGTATAGCACATATTGTTAAATGTTTGTTTAGCTTCCTGCTCTACTCTTAAACAGTAGATACTCTGGAAGTTTTTGAACGTACAACATTCAAAGCTTTAAAATAATCTGTGGGCTACATGTTTCAAGATAATTGCTGATCATTACATTTCGGACTCGTGATTTTAACATACAATGAATCATTTGCTCGTGCTGTTAACATATACTCGTATATTTTAACCGTAAATTTTTGCCATTATTTAATAAGCAAAAAAAAAACTGCTTGAAAATGGTGTAATGTTAAATGTTCATGGTCCAATCCATATTCGTCCATACTAACATTATAAATGCGGAAGTGTACTTGTCTGTATGTCCTTCTGTCTGTCTGTTAACTCTCCACGCTTAAACCGATTTAGATAAAATTTTGTATAGCGATAGTTGGAGTCCCAGAAGGGTAGTTTTAATCCATGAAATCATCCTATAAGGGATAAAAATGGGGGTGGAAGTTTGTAAGCTTGTGTTCAATAATTGTATCATCATCATCATCATCATTTATTAATTATCTTAATTTCATATGGCATCGCGTTGACGCATTCTGTAACATGGCAAAAGATTTTGATTAGTTTTTTTGGAGGAACATTTGTCGGACGCTGAATCTTCTTGAGGATGTAAAACGGGACATAAGAAAAATGTAAATTTATGGCAAAAACGGGGCGCAGCTAGGGTAAGGGTTGTCACAGTTATCTTAAATTACGTCGTACAAAGTTACGAAAGAATTTACGCCGGTTCTCTATGAGACCCTGGCATCACTCCGGTTGAGCCAGCCCATTGGCTCACCCATGGAAATTAAATGTGTATTTTCAACGCCTCTGCCTACAAGGGATGGAATTAAATCACAATCATATGATTTATATATCACGTAATCGCACCTGTGACTAAATTACAAAACGACGGCGACTTATTATTACGCTAGCGCAAGACTCACAAAATGTCTAAATACTGAAAAAATAATAGTAAAAGGATTTTAAATTACCAATAATTCCCATGTCTACTGCCTACCCAGATATGAGAGAGATATGAGCGAGTGTGTGTGTGTGTGTATTAGAAGCCAATTCTTGATTTCTCTAGAATTCACGCAAACTATAACGACATGACGGTATTCTTATCAACAAATTGTTGATATTGTTTAATTACACATGATAAAACATTTAGAACATATATTATTCTATGTATGTTTATATTCAGTTATATATACAAATACTATAAAAGCATAGTCATTGTAAATATTGTTTTATTAATTGTTGCGACTGCGATTTAACTAAACGCACTACAATGGGCAACAGCGCGGCGTGCGGGGGGACTACCCGGACGTGTGCGACGAGTGGGGGACCGAGCCGGGAGGAGCAGAGGATATAAAACAGCCGTTGCTCGCTTTGGGACACAACCGTGGACGGTCCGACTTCAACCTCACACTACATAACATGTAAAGACCTGGCGATTAAAATACCAGTTATACAGTCCACTGCCATTTTATTTACGTCCCCTGGACCCTTAACATGGTCCTTTAGGATACTCGCCGAGGTCCTAATTTCGTCGTCAAGACAAGAAGTGACCTGTGGAGCTCTTCGGTGTGGACTTCAGCACAGCAAGATTGTCTTTTCATCATTTGAAGCAACTTGCAAAGCATCTACACACGCCCCGCAAAAAAGTCATTTGGAGGTCGCCATTACGGACTTTGACACCCACGAGTCAACGTGTAAAATACAAGTTGCAGTGAAAGAAGAACAATATAGCATAGCATTGGAGTGGATAAATACTGTGAGTTCGTTCCAATTATTCCCTTTTTTTTTATTTCCCGATATTTCGTCTTAATCTCCTATACGCTTAAACCTGCCTTTATTTGGTAAAGTGATTTTTTTTCTCCGTGACCTAATTATTCTTTAAGTGCTTAATTTGACGGTCGGAAGTTATACATAAGCTTTAATGCTTTAGCACTGCCTATATTTTTTATAATTCTGCATACCTACATAGTACCTACATATACAAAAAAAAAAAGAAAGAGAAATCCGTGGGCTAAAATAAATTCTTAATTTATACATTAAATGCTTAATTTAACTATCGTAAGCTTTACTTAATGCTTTAACTTTGTCTATATTTCACATATTTACATACTACCTACATATTCTTTAAAAGCATATAAAATTGTAAGCTTTTGTAATTTTATTTATTTAGCGATTCATAGGTGTGATGTATAGTAGTTATTATCTATAGTTTGTTTACCGTTAGATTTTTACCTGAACAGCTGTTTAACGAACGTCGGCCGGCGCGCGGGTGGCCAGTCGTCTATTGTTCTCATTTACGTAAACAACTCGGTGCATATAAAAAATAAGTTTCTTTTTATTAGTCTTTTCGTTTGCTTTGTGTTTACTTTCGATTGGATTATTTCTATTGCTATGGCAGAAACAAATGTAAGCAAGCTAGTTAAACGACGCGCCGGACTTAAGTCCAGGCTTACAATCTTTAATAATTACATTGCGTTGCTTAAAAGCTCAAAACAACCTAGTAGCTTGCAATTATTAGATTTAGAAGATAGATTACATAGATTTGATGCCGTATATGCTACCTTTGACAACTTACAGCTGGACATCGAAATGTTGTCAGATGACCCAGACAATGAGTGTCAGGAACGCGAACAGTTCGAAAACCAGTTTCACAGTTTAATAGCTGATGCCCGCAGTCTTCTTGGCGCACAGCCGACTAACCAGCACAAGATTCAGGTGGGTGGTACCGAGACGAGTTCCGAGGATGCACAGGCAGGTGGTTCCAAATTTAATTGCATTAGATTACCAAAAATTTCATTACCTACTTTTAATGGTCACTATCAGCACTGGCTCGAGTATAGGGATACCTTTATATCTTTAATCCACTCCAGATCAGATATGGATAACATTAATAAGTTGCATTATCTTCGTGCATCTCTTAAAGGCAGCGCCTTGCTGGTAATTGATAGCTTGGACGTGAAGGGCGATAATTACACTAACGCCTGGAAATTATTATGTACTAGGTATGACAATAAGAGGTTACTTGTCAATAATCATGTTCAAGCCTTGTTCAATGCCGAACACATACAAAAAGAGTCCTCCCGAGCTATTCGATACCTTATAGATCTTACTAATAAAAATCTACGTGCCTTGTCAACATTAGACCAGCCTACACAGCATTGGGACACATTGATCATTCACATGATGGCTGAAAAGCTCGATGTGACCACTCGTAGGGAGTGGGAAACGCATAGGAATACTCTCACTGATCCACCTACACTTGTAATATTCATAACATTTCTTAGCAACCGGGCGGACTTATTGGAAACATTGCAAGAAAGTAAAATTATAAAGTCGCAGAATAATAAACCTAATATTAATTTTTTTACAGATATAAAACAAAATCAAAATTCATGTTATAATAAAAATAAATCAGCTAATAATATTTGCAAAAAACCATTAAATTGCCCCATGTGTAATCAAAGCCATTTTTTATTTAATTGTGACACATTTAAATCCCTTTCTATTGAGGATCGAATAAAAAAAGCCAAATATAGTAGGGTTTGTCTAAATTGTTTACGACCAGGTCACATGGAAGATAAATGTAATCTTGTTGCATGTAAATATTGTAAGAAAAAGCATAACACGCTTTTACACTTACATATTGCAGAACCTCGTGAGTCTACTGTTCCAGTCAACAGTCTTGTCAATTCAGCTCAGTTAAAGCAGTTGAATACCACTCCACCTCCACACGTCTTGCTTTCCACAGCGCGAGTGAAGGTGGACGACTGCAGGGGCGTCGAGCAGATTGCCAGAGTGCTGCTCGACAATGGCAGCACTGCCAACTTCATAACCTCATCTTTCTGCGGTAAGCTGGGTTTGTCGCGTCAGGGTGCGAGCGCCACGGTATCAGGTATTAATAATAATACTTCTAAAAGTACTCAATCTTGTAGTCTTACTATAAAGTCTCTTCATAGCGACTATAGAACTACGATCGACTGTCATATTTTACCTCAACTCACCACGGCTTTACCGTCTTGTTTTATAAATATTGAGGATATCCCTCTTCCTTTGGGGATAGAACTAGCTGACTCTTCTTTTAATGAGCCTGCCGCAATAGATATATTGGTCGGAGCCCATGAATTTTGGTCAGTCTTAGGTAAAAATACCATAGATTTAGGTAAAAACTTACCCAAATTATACGAAACGAAACTGGGTTGGCTGGTGTCAGGGTATGTCGCCCGTCCTAGTTCACACTCTTCTACTTCACTTTGTCATTTTTTAAATGAGGAACCAAACCCAGACTTGTCTCGTTTCTGGGAGTTAGATACGGTATCAACTAAGCACTCTTTATCTCCCGAAGAGCGTGCCTGTGAACAGCATTACTTAGAAAATACTACACGTAATCATAATGGTCGTTTTGTAGTTTCAATGCCACTGAAAAAAGATCCTTCAGTCTTAGGCGAGTCGTTTAAGAAAGCAAAATATCGTTTCTTATCATTAGAACGAAAGTTTCTAGGAAATCCTGTTTTCAAAAACAGATATATAGAATTCATGCAGGAATACGAACGCTTAGGTCACATGACTGAAAATAGGGGGTTGTTGCCTAGTTGTCTTCAATCAGTCAATTATTTTTTACCTCACCACGGTGTCATCCGTGAGTCGAGCCTTACTACGAAGCTTCGTACAGTCTTTGACGCCTCTGCGACCACTTCTTCTGGTGTGTCACTTAATGAAATCCAGATGGTCGGTCCAACTGTACAAGAAGATCTTTATTCAATTTTAATCCGTTTTCGTCAACATAAATATGTCGTCACCGGGGACATAGAAAAAATGTACAGAGCCATAGAACTTCATCCGTCTCAACGATCTTTACAACAAATAGTCTTTCGTTATAATACAAATGAACCTTTAAAAACATATACTCTCAATAGATTAACATATGGTATGACTTCTGCACCTTATTTAGCCACAAAATGTTTGGTTAGTTTAGCATCAAGTGCCCCTAACACTGACGTTAAACAGTCTATACTTAAAGACTTTTATGTTGATGATTACATCGGGGGTTCCTCCACTATTGATGATACCATTTCTCTTTGTAAAGGAGTAAAATCTACTTTACAAACAGCACAATTTAATTTAAGAAAATTTAGATCTAATAGTCAATTAATTTTACACCAAATTTCGTCTAGTTGTGATCAAACAAATAATGTCTTAGATTTTTCTGATAGTAATGATAATATTACGTCTAAGACTTTAGGTTTATATTGGAACTGTGAGTCGGATATATTATCATTTTCTATTAATATTGAACTAAAGAAAAAAGTAACCAAACGTCACATACTTTCTGTCATAAGCCAGATTTACGATCCACTGGGCCTGGTGGGCCCGTGCGTAGTGGAGGCTAAATTTATATTGCAGAGACTATGGATTGACCAATATACATGGGATGACGAAGTATCTATTGAAATTAAAAATCGTTGGTTAAATTTTGCTAATATTCTACCTTCTCTTAATGAATTAAAAATACCCCGTTGGGTTCTTAGTGAAGATGTTTATAGTCATGAAATTCACATTTTTTCCGATGCTTCAGAACGAGCATACGGTGCGTGTCTATATATACGGTCTGTGCATAAATCAGGTCTAGTTACTGTAAACCTCTTGACTTCTAAAAATAGAGTAGCGCCGATAAAGCCCACGACGGTGCCTCGTCTGGAGCTTTGTGGAGCCTTGCTCGCTGTAAGGCTGTTTACTAAAGTACTAGCCTCTTTAACCTTGAGTAAATTAAGTAAGTGTATATTTTGGTGTGATTCAACCATCGTCCTTGGATGGTTGACTACATCACCACTGCAATTAAAAAGTTTTGTACGAAACCGTGTTCATGAAATTCAAGATAGTACTCAGAATCACCAGTGGCGCTACGTACCTTCGAAAGACAACCCAGCGGATCTTGCTTCTCGGGGGGTGAAGGCTGATTCCATCAGTAATTCTTCCTTGTGGTGGTCTGGCCCCGGATTCTTATTAAATCATGAAACTGATTGGCCAAAAATGCCCAATGCTAATGAGAAGCACGATTTACCTGATTTACAATCTTATTCTATATTACACAACAATATTCTTAATAATGATTTAATCTGTAATCTGATAAATAACACTTCAAATTTCTCGTATTTACAAAGATCAATAGCCTATTTACAAAGATTTATTTATAATTGTCGAAACGAAACTAAACTAAAGGGATATCTTTCAGTAAAAGAACTACAAAATTCAATATATTTAATACTACGCAAGGTTCAATTAGAAATGTTTCCCGATGAATATGTTATTTTAAAAACTGGGAAGACACTGCCTACCAAGAATAGACTCTCTTCTTTGTCACCATTTTTAGACTCAAATGATATTATAAGAGTCGGTGGCAGACTTAGTAATTCCCCATATAGTTTTGATACTAAATATCCCATTTTAATTTGTAGTAAACATCATTTTAGTAAAATTCTATTTCATTACTTTCATTTAAAATATTTACACGCTGGTCCACAACTACTTTTAGCAAACATAAGGTTGACATATTGGCCCTTAGGGGGTAGAAACCTATCTAAGGCTGTTTACCATAAATGTGTTCGGTGTTGTAGGTATCGAGCTGAAACTGTTCAGCCTGTAATGGGACAGTTACCGACATCAAGAACTCAATTAGAGTTTCCCTTTTTGCACTGTTCTGTGGATTATGCTGGGCCAGTGTTAGTAGCAGATCGGAAAGGTAGAGGTTGCAGACTTAGTAAATGTTATTTGGCTATTTTTATTTGCAACTCTGTAAAGGCCTGTCATCTAGAGCTCGTAACGGCGCTATCGACCGAAGCTTACATAGCCGCCTTAAATCGTTTTGTGTCTCGACGTGGTAAGCCTTCTAGTATCACGTCGGATAATGGTACAAATTTTGTGGGTACTTTTAATGAACTGTCCAAATTCTTCGCGCACTCGGACCTCGAGGGTTCTGTTGCGCGTGAGGAAATTACCTTCAAATTCGTACCTGTTTCTAGTCCACACTTCAATGGCTTAGCAGAGGCTGCCGTCCGCTCAACTAAGCATCATCTTCGTAGGTTACTGCAAATAACTCATTTTACCTTCGAAGAAATGGCTACTTGCCTTACCCAAATAGAGGCAGTTTTAAACTCTCGTCCCTTGACCCCACTGTCCTCTGATCCCTGTGATTTTTCCGCCTTAACTCCAGCTCATTTTTTAATTGGACGACCACTTGTAGCTATTCCGCATCCAGAGGTGTCATCCAGCAACATCACTGCTCTTGAGCGCTTTAAGCGAATAGAAGTTATAAAGCAGCACTTTTGGAATCGCTTCAAGATGGAATACATTTCTTTGCTGCAGGCAAAGACTAAATGGAGATCTTCAAGGTCCGAGCTGAAACCGGGATCTCTGGTCATTATTAAGGATAAGGCTCTTCCTCCTCTTCTATGGGCTTTAGGAAGAGTGATCAGGCTCTACCCAGGAAGCGACGGCATCTCCAGAGTGGCAGAGCTTAGAACGTCAGGCGGTACCATTCGCAGGGCATATAATAACATATGTCCTCTTCCAGATTTTGAAGCCTCCAGCCTTCAACCGGGGGAGCATGTTGCGACTGCGATTTAACTAAACGCACTACAATGGGCAACAGCGCGGCGTGCGGGGGGACTACCCGGACGTGTGCGACGAGTGGGGGACCGAGCCGGGAGGAGCAGAGGATATAAAACAGCCGTTGCTCGCTTTGGGACACAACCGTGGACGGTCCGACTTCAACCTCACACTACATATCGTGTAAAGACCTGGCGATTAAAATACCAGTTATACAGTCCACTGCCATTTTATTTACGTCCCCTGGACCCTTAACATTAATGGAAATAACACTAAGAGAACAGGGCGATAAGATCTATCTGTATTTTGTTGGTCGGTATTAAGTTGGTTTGTTTAAGGCTATATGGCTAGGAAGGCAGGAACCAGTGAGATTACGAAATATAGAGTGGAATGGAAGAATACTTACTGCGCCGACCCCAAATAAAATTGGGATAAGGGTAGGCAGATGATGTGTACCTCATCAATCTTCATCTTTATGACGACCGGATGGTGTAGTGGTTTGTGTAACGGACTGCTATCCAAAGGTCGCGGGTTCGATTCTCGCTCAAGTCAAACATTTGTGTGCATGAACATTTTATGTTTGATTTGGTCTGGGTGTTTCTATGTATAATATGTATGTATTTACAAAAAAAAAGTATATATGTATTTATATCAGTTGTCTAGTACCCATAGTACAAGCTCTGCTTAGTTTGGGACTAGATGGCGTTGTGTGAATGTAGTAAAATATATTATATTATTATTATCAACAGCCTTTAATAGTCCACTGCTGGACATAGGCCTCTCTTTAGAAAGGAGGTTTTGGCCTACTATACCACGCTGGCCAGGGTTTGTGTAAAGTTTTCCTTCTATTTGCAGTGCTGTTGTCCTGCGTAGTTTGCTCACTTAGTCGGCTCTTACGACATCCACAGGATGAATAGGGGTGGCGACGCTCTGTATTCTTAATCCGACACCACACAGACATGTAAGGATGTGTACTTACGTTTTAAAACATGAAGTTTTGGCACCGATTGACACGATAACCCAACCGCTTCAAATATTGTTTTTGGAACGAAGTTCCTTATCGCGCGTTGTGAAAGGGGGCTAGACGGAAAAAAATCTCACGAAAAGTTGTGACGACACTTTTTATTGTTTTGAATTGTCACTTGTCAGTCATTCAGCGCCATCTATCGAATAGATAGGAATTTATTTCTCAAGGAGATTTTACCAATGTATAAATTGTTTTAATTAGAAACCAACTGAAAAATATGTAGGTAATAGCCGCTTTCATAGATGGCGTTGTAATTAAAATCGTGTCGAATCAGTTTTACTCGATCGTCACAACTTCGTTCCTATCGGGTGTCCCACGACACCACGCGGCTTTTTATCTGTTTTTTGCGTCATTTCATTCTTCATTTCTCATTAATGCAACCAGAATGTGACATTGCAAAGCGTGGCAGGGTACTGCCAGTTGTATCTATATATTTAATATTTCATTTTGATATATATATATATTTATTTTTCCATACATCAAAAATAAAGAGCAACTCTTCGAGGATCAATTCTCTGTCTGTCTTTATTATCAGTTCGAATATTATACGAACGAACAAACATTTGTCTTTAAAATAAAAAGTATATAAAATATATACGTAATAATAATAAATAAATTATAAAAAATACCGTAGTTATATTTCAGAAATGTATACAGGGGGTGACATTTCTTAAGTATAAATAGGTAAAAATGTTAGCGTCTGTTAAAGAAATATGCAAACTGTATTTCCGTTATCAGCGCCAATCCTCTCAGATATCTTGGCCATTTACATAAGGGTAATAAGATTCGTGTATAAATTATTTTAGTTTAACAAAGTAAAAAAAAATGCGTGCGTGCATTTGTATGTGTGTGTATTTATGAAGACGTAAGCCATACTAAATTTACTTCGCTATGTGTAGGGGTACATCCGTTTCTTCATAATTCAGCTTTAGTCAGTATTCACATACGTGTTTATTTAGTTGCACTTTTGTCAAGAGATATATGTTTACAGCTCTATTAATTATATTTTATATAGTTGTAACTATCTTTGGTCCGCTAGCTTTTGTAAGATCAATCAGTTCAGGTGTCCCTTAGAAACTTTAGAGCCATGCTTCGGTACAAAAAGACCAGCACGACCAGAAGACCATGGCCTCGCTGCTGAATGCCGGTGTTAAGCAATCCTTTCGTGGCTTTTCACCGAGTGAGTGAGGTTACCAGAGACTAAAACCAGGCCCCTCTTTCCCGCTGGGCACTCTGGGCACATGCCCAAAGCTCCTCGATTGATAGGGGCCCGATTCCTGCCAGATCACATAATTATTTCGAAAAATCCATTTGTAATGACTGACTACTTACAATACTTTTTTGTCCATTCTAACAAAATAGTGCTCAGCTAAGTTCCTAGGAGCGTTACGCTTATTTGCAAAGGGCCTCCACAGGCTAGAGACGGGCCTGATCAAAACCCTCCCTCCCACTGTTTCTGGGGGATGGATCAAAGGGCGGCAAAGCACATCACTTTTGAGTTTTAGGTCTCCATGGGTGGTGGGTGGTCACTTAGCATCAAGTGGCGCGTTTCCCGTTTGTACCATAAAAAAGAAAAAGAAGTGGGTATTTTTTTCTGGGTGAAAAGTATCACGTACCCCTTGTGCTTTCGTGATGATTGATTAAGTAGTTAATTCTGAAAATTGTAACAAACAATTAGTTGAGAATGAAGACAATATCCTTGTACTCACATTTAACCTATACGATTGTAAACATAACCCTGACTGTATCGCCATGTTGTTTCAGATAACATAATACAGGAACACAGTAAATGAAATCACAGACAATTCGTATACTTCAAAAATGATCACCGCTGCCATCATTGTGATTATAATCATAAGCCTCTACTTCTACGGCACCCGAACCTTTAAGTATTGGGAGAAACGAGGGGTCAAGCATGACAAACCCCTGCCCCTCGTCGGTAACAACTTGATGGGATGCTTGTTCAAATCCAGCATGACACAAATAGCTGACGAATTATACTGGAAGTATCCAAACGAACGGGTTGTCGGCTTCTACCGGTCTACGCGTCCAGAACTGCTCATCAGAGATCCGGAGTTTGTCAAAAGAATCTTAATGACAGATTTCACGTCATTCTTCGAACGGGGCTTTAACCCACATAACACAATTTTTGAACCATTGATGCAGAATTTATTCTTCGCTGATGGAGATGCTTGGAAGCTACTCAGACAGAGAATGACTCCAGCCTTCACAACGGGAAAGCTAAAAGCGATGTTTCCGCTGATCGTGGAACGGGCAGAAAGGCTAAAAGCTATAACACTTGAAGCTGCAGCTGATGGCAAGGCGGTTGATGCCAGGGATATAATGGCAAGGTACACTACAGATTTTATCGGCGCCTGTGGCTTCGGGCTGGACGCCGACTCGTTGAAGGACGAAAATTCAGCTTTCAGAAAACTCGGTAGAAAGATATTTGAATTTGAAATCAAGGATATCATTAAGGCAATATTAAAAGAAATCTTTCCAGAAATATTTTATAATTTAAAGATGTGGGTTCGTATTGACAAGGATATGAATGAGCTGGTTGGAGAAATCCTGAGGATGAGAAATAACAAGCCTTCTGGAAGGAATGACTTTATAGATCTCATGCTGGAATGCCGGATGAAGGGTACTATTGTTGGCGACTCACTGGAAAGGCAGAAGCCGGACGGCACACCAGAAGAGGCCAGGTTGGAGTTCAATGACGGACTGATTGCTGCACAAGTGTTCGTTTTCTTTGCGGCTGGTTTTGAAACGTCCTCTTCGGCGACTAGCTTCACGCTGCATCAGCTTGCTTACAATCAAGATATACAGAAGAAAGCACAGGTCAGTGTTTACATTCTGTAGTAATCATGAAAAAATATTTCTTCATCATTACTCTTCATATTTTCCTGTGGTCTTTTGAAGGAAATCTAAATAATGATAAAATACACAGTTAATACTGCTAGAACACATGCTACATGTTCATCTGCCGTGGTACAGAAGTCTACGCGGACACAATTCGACGAAATGAAGGAAGACATTCGATACAGTTCGACTTTCAAGCGATCTCTTGTCCATCTGGTCTAAAAAAGACTAGATTACCAATATCTCCTGATTCAATTATTCTCTAAATATTTCTTGATATTACTTTCTTTTACAGGACGAAATTGACCGAGTTCTGAAGAAACACGACGGCAAACTCTGCTATGATGCAGTCAAAGAAATGGTATACTTGGAATGGGTCTTCAAGGAAGGAATGCGTATGTTCCCTTCCCTCGGTTTTCTCTTGAGACGGTGCACGAAGCCTTATACCTTCCCCGAACTGAACTTCAGCATAGACAAGAGCACTAGGGTCCTGATACCCTTGCAATCGATACACAACGATCCTAAATACTTCAAGGATCCAGA
Organism: Arctia plantaginis; assembly: GCA_902825455.1. Taxonomy (NCBI): domain Eukaryota; kingdom Metazoa; phylum Arthropoda; class Insecta; order Lepidoptera; family Erebidae; genus Arctia; species Arctia plantaginis. Next base: position 50,918 of record CADEBD010000331.1, on the reverse strand, counting down.
AGTATTCAGACCAGAGAGATTCAGTCCTGATGAGTTTGATTCCAGTAAGAAGTTCGTTTATTTGCCGTTCGGTGATGGACCCAGAGCATGTATAGGTGAGTGTATATTCTGATCATGAACGAATCGAGTTTTATAAACAAGGGAATATTATGATAAACTATTTGATCGATGTCTAGGTGTAATTTATCTTTAATATGTATGTATTTAAAAATATACAAGTTTGTTTATCAGCAGTCTGGTTACCATAGTACAGGCGCTGCCTAGTTTGGGATCAGACGGCCGTCTGTATCGTCGAGGTGAGGCTGAAAAAGAGAATTGTACATTAGCATTTGATTCTGAACTGTTGTATTGGGATCTAGTTCGTACGAACTGAAATATTCATTCCATCATTATTTTTTTACACAATATATGCTGTTCGGTCCGGATTTAGAATACGTGGGTGTCGTAAGAGCCGACTAAGGGAGCAACTATGCAGGACAACAGCACTGTAAAGAGAAGGAAAGCTTGACACAAACCCTATACCAACCCGTCTGGCCAGCGTGGTATAGTAGGCCAAAACCTTTCTAAGGAGAGGCCTATGTCCAGCAGTAGACTATTAAAGGCTGTTGATAATGATGATAATATATGCAATACCTACTGCAAATACATTACACGAGAGTGCTCAAAATTGTCACGAGGACGGGTGAGATAAGGTAAAAAAGCCCTTAAATTCGAGTAGGTAGTGTAATTTATAAAACTACCATTAATCCCTAACGTACTGACAAAACAAAAAATGTTTTCTAAAATTTTGTCTTTACAGCTAACGTATGAGCTAACGGTGCACGAGGTACAAATGAAATAAAAATATCTGTAAACACTAACGTTTCTGAATTTCCAAGGTTATGCAATAATTCAATTAATATTTTTTATGGCCTTGCAGGTGAACGTCTTGGCCTGATGCAGTCCCTTGCAGGTCTAGCGGCAGTCCTTTCCTGCTTCACAGTCAGCCCAGCTCCGGAGACTCTGCGACACCCAGTTGTGAACCCTAAAAGTAGCATCGTTCAAAGTGTACTGAATGGATTACCTTTGTTGTTTCAAAAACGGCAGACGAGTTCCTAAAAAAAATTGTTTTTCTTTTACTCCCAACTAATTATTTAGATCATCTTATTTGAATTGAGCTCAAAATCTTAATACTCATATGTGTGAGTGTGGTTCCTTAGCTAACTACAAAATAACTTTTTTTTGTAGCTCGATCTAATTAAAAAAAATAATACATCCAACAACAAATCGTGAAATATAGCTGATAGTTTAAAACTTTGTATAGGTCATTGAATTTATTGTAATAAAATATTTATAACGTGCAATATTTAATATTATTTCGTCACCTTCTCATCGCCAGCTTTTGTAAAAAAATTAAAGAATTTGTGGAGGAACGGGTGACATGCCCCTCAAAGTTGGGAAGTTGTTTTGAGAATTCTTTATATCGCGATTAGCAATTCTCATTCAGGAGTTACTCCGTAGTTCGATGCGTCTTCGTAGTGTGTTTCTGTTTCTTTGTATGTGGGAGTCGCCACGTTTAGACTTTAGACGCCCTCGTCATCGCGGGCAAAACACGCATACCCATCACTTGAATACTTAGCACTCCACCACTGAGCGCTCTTCAAGAAACATTTTACTTTGCAAAACCAATCTGTGTAACAAATTGCTCAAATCAAAATATTTAATATTGTAGTTGTTCGGCTTTGGTCGTTTCAAGATGTACGAATCACCTGACATGAAGTGGCGGGAGGGTTTATAAAAGTTTATAGAATTGGTTTTTTCGTACACACAGTGAACGATTATAATTATCTAATTCGTGCCTGCCTATGAAAATCCTAAAAGCTTAATTGTGAGCTGCAATAGTTAACTCTTATATATTTCGGTATGATAAATTTATTTGAAATTTATGCAAACATCGACATGGAATTCTGTAGTTTGAAAACTCTTTGGAGTAAGTTAGTTTGATTTTTCTGTAGTTTAGAATTTACATGATTTGCTCGGCAATTTAAAATAAGTTACCTCAGTCAATGGTCTTGATAAATAAAATCATACCCCAAATTTAAAGTTTGACGCAAATATACACAAGAACTGCAGTCATTAAAATCATGTATTTCTTACTTCAAGAAGATCAACAACAAAATAAAAACTATAAGTATGTGGTGGCGATATACTTTTACACGACTATAAACCCGTTACGAATCATAAGTGTAAAAGAGACAAAAATAAGTTTGTTTATTCGTTACATGCATTTTGGAAGAAAACTTCACGAAGTCTGTCTACCCGCAATATTTATTGTTGTCTTTTTAGATTTACTTTAATATTGTAAACGAACTAAGTTTCTAGTTCATTGTTCTCAAGTTTTATAATTTCAACAAGTCAGTAAGGGCACAAATTGTTAATAATTATTGTTGATAAACTTCAAAGTGCAGGGTCATACCGTAGGTACTTTCAGGCATTTTGTAGTGTACAGTAGGTACAATGGCGTCAATTAGTTCTAAATCTAAAAAACCAGATCTGATATCTATCTATCGCTTGGAGTTCTATAAGAACAAGAAAAACTGGAAGTTTTGCAATGATGTAAAGAAGAAAAAGACTCCGCAGTCTTCTTGCGCGCCTTCGAAGACTAAAAGGTAAGAACTAAAAAAAATAACAAAATTATTGCTACTTATTACAATTTGATTTATACAGACTCTTTTTCTTAGATAGGATTTTTTTAAACAACACTCGAAAAATATTTATCTTTTTACGTTTATATAAAAGCCCTAATCTCGTGTTGTTCTATTCTATATTCTTGGACCCTCTACATTCTTGTTCTCGTTTTCTGTGCGTTTATTGAGACATGCCACAGCCTTTATAACATCAATTCATCTCACAGCATAAGTTTTAACTTCTAACTTTATATCAACTCTTAAATACAAAAAAAATCAATACATGGATGTGTTTGTTTGAACAAACCTTTCTTTAAAAGACCAACAGTCAGTAATTTCTGATGCTGACTGCGAGTGTTGATGAGTCATTCCCACCAAGAAAAATAATTGTATGATGAGCACAATTATTATTTATGTCTGGAGGATGTAATTTATTTTTTCTTTATTTTATACTTTCTGTATATACTTTGCAAAAGGTGGACCTAATGCCATAGACATTTTCTACCACTCAACCCTTGGGTGATGCAGAGCTGTGTGTCACAGGTGTATAATTAGCGCAGATGAGATAAATTATTTTAAATTGTTATCAGTTGCAAGATATTAAACTACATAGACACACTAGGTATGCATATGTATAATTTATATGTAGGTACTATATGATACTATAAATATATATTTTTTTCTGTAATATGTATGTATCTATTAATAAAAAAAGTATGTAGATCAACAGTCTGGTTACCATACTGTAGAGAAGTAAGATGGTCGTCTGTGCCCTATTTCTGCTGCACGGATTTGTGGTTTGAGAGGAGTGCTCGCCATTTCCAACTGCACTAAGTGTTGTGAGTCTCCTAACTAAGATCCAGAAATTGTTGTCCTAAATCTGGATGTTCTTTTTGTCTGTTTCATGTATGTTTGTAAAGTCCACTGCGACACAGGATTATAATCATAATCCGGGAATTATCTTTTTTTTAAATTAAAGAAAATAATAATATTAATAATAGTTAAATTTATAATATTAATAGTCTTTACATGTCTATAATATTAATAGTTATTTATTTGATGACAACTAGGCCCAATCAAGTGTCAGTAACATTTACCTTATATCTAATATTTGTGACATTTTATTTTTCCATAATTTATTGTTATTAAACAGATATTTTTTTATTAATAAGTGTGTTATCAATGCCATATATTAAGTCTATAAAATAGAAATGGTTTTAGTTTCTGTATAGTGTCTACACCACTTATGTCTTGTTCTTAAACAGACTTCATCTAGAAGAAAGTAATGGTGATTTTAAGAGGATGGAGAGTGAGAGGACTGCAGTAGAGCATCTGCCATCCCCTGGCTTTTACTAACCTTACATAATATTAAGTTTATCAGAATGATGTTTAAGATTTTTTGTATTAACCCTCCACCCTCTGAACTTACACTTAAAGTTTCCTCTCCCCTAAGCCAATGGTTTCGCCTAACAACTGTGGCAACTGCTCACACCCACATTGAGCATACATTATTATTGTGCTGTACTAGTATACAATAAAACATTATTTATATTATTTAAAATACCTCATTTAAAAGAACTGTCTAGTACTATGGCTGTGGGAGGGCCATTCACCAGCATTTGAGAAGGTACTCTCTTCCCAGAACTGGCCTGCTAGTCTAGTGGTTAGTGACCCTGACGGGACCCACCCAGGACAACTAATTGTATGTTGAGCACAATGATTTTGTTCTGTGCCTGGGTGTAATTTATCTCTGGTTCCCTGGCTATTAGTACCCAAGACGGCGTGCGGTTTTACTCGGTTCGAGTCCGACATGCCACCGATAGGTGGTATCCGAGGGGATTTCCGCACGGAAAAAAATTTATTGTGTAATTTATTTATAATATGTATGTATTTAGAAATATATACGTAAATATGTTTATTAGCAGTCTGGTTACCATGTAACAGGCTCGGCCTAGTTTGGAATCAGACGGCCGTGTGTGAGATGTGTGAAGTTAAAAAAGAAAAAAAAACGTCCGCCACCTCTACGAGGTGGGCCCCGATCTGTCGGGACGCCCAATTAGGTTTTCGTGAGGGCGTTCGACGGTCGGCGCTGTGCTGCGTCTGCCACTCAGCTACATCAGGGAAGCACTCCAGCAGCAGACTATGTATAGGAGCGTACCGTCGTGTACGAGGACACGCCAGATTACCGCCCATGTCCTGCGGTGTTCAACAGGGGTCTGTTCTTGGACCTCTGGAACATAGGGTACGACTGGGCTCTTCGAGCTGATTTTCCCCCCGGGCTGGGTGTAATTTGTTACGTCGATGCTAATTTGCACACAACCCGGTGGGCGAAGTTTTAAGAGACCGCGCGCCTGGCCACCAGAGCAGTTTCTCTGGTGATCGGGAGCATTGAGGCGCTGGGCTTACGTGTGGCACTAGTTCGCGCAACTTTTGCCTAATCTGGGTGGACCTAGCGTCGCAACGAGACGGCTGTACACGGGAGTTGTCCGGTCAATGGCACTGTACGGTGCACCGGTGTAGGCAACGGCTCTAATCGCCCAGAATAGGGCGCGTCTTTGGCGGCCTCACAGGGTATTGACGGTTAGAGCCATACGTGTTTACCGCACCGTGTCGACGGAGGTGGCGTGCGCATTGGCGCGACTCTCCCCCCTTAGGCTTTTGGAGGCGGACGACTGAGTTGCGAGCAATTAGCGGCAGTCGGCCCCCGCCCGAAGAAGTACGCAAATGGCGTGAGGCCCCTCATCGATCCATGATGGCTCGTTGATCGTCCCGCCTGCCGCCGTGGAGGCGCTCCAGCCTGTTATCGTCGTCGGCCGTCATCATTGCAGTCATTGGAGAAGATCTCTTGCTACCGACCGTCATCCGCTCCATGGCTGGTAGTGTCAGTTGTTTTACCGCGGTTGCATCCTTCTGCGAAGAGATCATTTCGCTGAAGGAAGCGGCGGAGAGGGCCCGGGAGGATGATCTCCACTCGGATCCAATTCGCCGCTGACGCCGACAAAACGGGTGGCGGCAGCACGCTTACCAGCGCCTCATGCCGCCTTGAGTGTGGCTGCGGGTGGATGGGACGGGTTTTCCCCTCCACCCGCCATAACGGCCAGCCGCGAGGAGGCGACGTCCGCGTGTGCCGGCTCGCCAAATACATTATGTACCCGAAGGTGGTGCTCGCGCCTTTGCGGGCAGGCACTAGGAGGGGTCCTGATGTCTTAATAACAGCAGTTGCCGGATCCCTCCAATCATAGGCGCACCGTTTGGTTTTAGTCGGTCCGATTTCGACACACCACCTCGCCGCAAACGCCGGTGGAGTGACGGCCCGTGGGGGGTTCAACACATAAAAAAAAGTGCCATTCTCCGGCACCCATGCACCCACTGGACGGAAGAGATAACCAAGGCCTCATAAAAACAAATTCCAAAAAATTCTTTAATTGGATTTCACCTAGTAAGTGAAGTTACTGCAGGTCTAATCCCTCGCACCTTCTGGCTCTGTGATGGGGGACACTCAAATGTTAGGTAGCCCGTCTGCTTATACCCTGACCGTGACCTTATGTCACAGTCTTAAGACTTGTAAGCCTCTCTGTTAGGAACCTTGTTAACTGATATGATCGTGCTCATATTGTATTTTAATAACAGAAATACCGATCAAGGCAACTCTATAAAATACCTAATATTCTTTTGCAGTGCTCGAGACTTGAACAAGACGTATGATGTGGAAACTATCTGTGATGGTGAAACTGAGACTTCACCTTTGAACAATGCCTTTATGCATGAAATACCCAGTAAGTATTATGTACAAAAGTCATCTAATGATTGCAATGACAATTCTGCTTGGAGACTCCAACTCTTAACTAGGATAGACCTGATCAAGAGAGTACTAGGTGGAGAACACAGCAAGAGAGTCTTTATAAGAGTTTTTTCTAAAGTTTGTCACATTTCCTATCTAAGACTTTTGATATCTCTTACCCCTTCTTCCCTCGTCTTAGGCCTCGCAGAAAGATGATGAATTCAGGGGATCCCTCCCCCGAAATTTAATCCACTTTTTTTACGGTTACGCAAACCCCCTTGGTTTACGGGGTATAGTCGGATCTATTCCTACACCGCTCCATCGTAAACACTGCGAGTATAACCTCACGGTGTGTCACTCTGCACTCTCACACGTAGAAGATAGTTAGTTAGAAATCCTCACCGATGACTGCAGTCGACGCAGCGTCGGGCCCTCCCGACGCTGCGTCGTCCAAGCTGGTTTGACCCGGCTGGAGTGCCTCCACGGTGGCATAACCAGCACATTTAACCACCAGCCGGGACGAGAAATGAGCCATCGTGGTTCGGCGAGCTGCCTCACGCCCCTCGTGTACCTTTTCCGCCAAATTTATAGGATCAACCTTAACCTTTTACACAACCAATTAAAATAATTACAATCGTTGCACAAATAGTGCAGATTTATCAGCGATAAAAAACAAATACCTTCTCAAAGTCCATTCAAAACAAACTACTCTTGTGGATTAATATTATTTAACGGGAATTAACGCGATCTCTTATTTAGGGTATTACATACCTCTGGTTTGCCTGGTATGTAATACCTAAATAAGAGATCGCGTTAATTCCCGTTAAATAATATTAATTATCATGGAACGCGAAAGTTTAAAAGTTAGTACTCTTGTGGAGTTCCTCCAAAGCCACAAAAATTTCCGTGCTTATATACTCATATAACCTCCTTTCTAAGGAGTGGCCTATGTCCAGCAGTGGACTAGTAAAGGCTGTTGATGTGATGTGATAAGCAGTTATTTTTCCAACTGTATCTGAATGCCTTTGGATTATATTTTTCCTGTGTAGCAGATGATACTCCAGAAAACGTGCCTTCTGCTCCGCCGCCAACTCCTCAACCGCCTGAAAAAATCTGGCAGCATCAAGACACGAAGGCAGGACTGAGACCATCTAATACAGACACATGGGTCAATAGAAGAGTATTGACGCACTCAGAAACGTTTCAAGAGGCACAGGTAAGTCAAAATTGGTCAAATATTATAAATGCAAAAGTGTGTGTCTGTCCTTCACGCTTAAACTCCTAAACCGATTTTGTAATTTGGAATAGAGATAGTCCTAGTTCCGGGAAAGGACATAGAATATTTTTTATTTCAGAAATCATCATTTAAGGGGTTGAAAAGGGGGATGGAAGTTTGTATGGATGGAAAATCAATAACTGCTAAACCGATTTAGATGAATAATTAATATTATTTAACGGGAATTAACGCGATCTCTTATTTAGGGTACTACATACCTCTGGTTTGCCTGACGTTTCGACCAGGTTCGATTTAGATGAAATTTGGTATGGATATAGTTTGGTTCTTGAGAAGGAATAGATTCTTTTTATGACGATAACGGACATACACGCGGGCGGAACTGCGGTCAAAATTTGTTATAATAAATATACAAAAAGTCGAAACAATAAAAAAATTTATGGTAAGCATAATTTAATAAAAATTCATTCATTCATTAGAAGCTTTTTTATGTAATAGACGATCACCTGATGGTAAGTGACTATCGCCACCCATGGAGACTTGTCATCCAAGTGCTTTGCCACACTTTGTGTGCTCCCCTGGATGAAGGGGGGAGGGGGATTGGGTGAGCCTTTGTTTATCTCCTTCACTCACACGGTGAATCACTGCAACGAAAGAGGCCGTGGTATCACTCTAGTCATGCCGAAGCATGGCTTTTCCACGAAAAACTTAAGCCCACACCTTAAAAGCAAGAGATATAATTTATTTATTTCTTTTTGCACAAACAACAATTCATTGTACAATGGCGGACTTAATGCCACAGGCATTTTCTTCCAGTCAGTCTACCTTTGGGTGGTGGGGAAATGTCTGAGTAGGTGCACTAGAAATGAAGTTTTATATGTAACGAGATAATAATAATTAAGGATATGGACAGAACAAGTCTGACGGATATAAATACTGAGATACACATACATATACACTGCTGAGTTACATACATATATATACATACTAGCTGACCCGGCAAATGTTGTTTTGCCATATAGATTATTTCTAGAAAATATTGAAAAAAAATTAGGGGTCGGTCACCCTTGTCATTTAGGGATATGAAAAATAGATGTTAGCCGATTCTCAGACCTACCCGATGTGCACACAAAATTTCATAAAAATCGGTCCAGCCGTTTCGGAGGAGTATTCTATTTCTATTTGTTTTAAAAAGACAACGCCCGTAATAGTAATATATCCTGTGTCGCGGGGGACTTTACAAACATACATGAAACGGACACAAAGAACACCCAGACTCAGAACAACAATTTGTGGATCACACAAAGTGTCGTCCCATGTGGGGTTTGAACCCACAACACTCGGCGTAGTAGAAAGCGGCGTGGTGACCGCTTAAACCACTACGCCATCCGTGCAGTCCAAGTATGGTAGCTAACATTGTGACACGAGAATTTTATACATAAATACACTATATGTATAAAACTTTAGGGATGTGACGAATCTGCTAGTGTCGATAATTCAAGCTCGGACTTTTGTCTTAAATGAGAGGCGGCTGGGTACTATCCTGATTTCCAAAGGCAGAGCTATAATGAGATATTTGACAGGCCTGTTGGTCTAGTGCTAAATCGGAGGTCGTGGTCCCACCCAGAACAAATATTTGTGTGATGAGCACGATCGTTTGTTCTGTGTCTGGGTGTAACTTATCTATAATATGTATGTATTTAGAAATATATAAGTATGTTTATCAACGGTCTGGTTACCATAGTAACCGGCTCTGCCTAGTTTGGGATCAGACAGCCGTGTTAGTGATGTGTGAGGTTATATTATTATCATATAATGATAATAGTATACAAGCATTAGTGCTGCCTTAATTACAGGTTGCACGAAAGCATAATAATAAAAGAGAGTTGGAAGCGTATGGCTTCCATAACTTAAAAAAAAAACTTGGGTAGACATTCTCTACATGATAACTACTTAAAAATCTACAGTAAAAATCAAAAATCTTTATACGTACATATATCTTAGCTTAACAAAAATAGTTTCTTTTTAAAAGAAGGTAAAAAAGTTAATATTAATGTAGTAAAACTATTATTTATATATTCCTAAATTTTGATGATTGCGAGTAAACCGATATCAGGCCGGATAGTACATTCGGACAAACCAAACTTTCAACTCAGTACTTTTGTCATCAGAACAAGGAGGCATTCACCGATCACCGAACTGATGCTGTACAGCAATCACCACTAGCTTCATGTATCAATCAAAACCAACTAGTGTCTAACTTACAATGGTTGCTTCAAACCAACCCAGATTCTGCTGGTGATCACTTAAAGGTCGAGTCAACGCAGCTTAAACCTGATTTTTGGGTCAATAATCAAGCGTCTAGTGATCAGAACCTACGAACCCAACAGCAATGGAGTAATCAGACATTAGAGATAGATAGTTCATCATTCCACCCTCAAAACATTTGGACTAGTGCAGCATCAAGAAACCCGGAACTGTTCCAAAAAAATTCTTGGTCTCCGCCGAGTCCCCTCCCCGATCCAGAAATACTGGCTAATCTTCTAAAGAGACAAGGTCAAAATGTTGAATACCAGAACAATAGTACAATACATCAGGGTCCACCAGCTAATGGCCTTCAGATGCTATTGTGCCCAGATAAATGGAAGAATGAAGAAAGGACAGTTCTTGATAAAGATGATCAGTTAAATTCTCATAAAATGAATCCAGGTTTTTGGACTAATCCAGCATTAATTACTAGCCCAGTGTTTGAACAGAATAATCATCAAAAGCCCGATCCATATTCTTGGACTAACGAAGTCCCCTCGACTCCACCCCAGTTCAGCAGAAGACTTAATCCAGATAATTGGCCAAACCACCAGCATACATCCCAAAAATTTCCTTTAAATCCTCAAAGTGGTCCTCAGTCAATAAGTCAGGTGTCACTTACTAACCAAGGATCGGAGACTGGATCTCATAATCTGGCAAAACCAGAACACAAGTCTCTGAAGCCTTTTCAAGATACAAAGATAGAAGAATCTCAACCAAGTCTGAAATCACATCAAGAAGAGTTTAAATATTCTATATCAAGCCTAGGAACATACCCTACAGCCACTTGGTGTGGCAATCAAAAAGATGGGACAGAACAGCAAGGAAGGATGTGGAATAATCCAGCTCTTTCTTCGAACCCAGAGGCAATACGACCATCTACTTGGAGTAACGAGGCGTGGCAGAAACAAGAAGACCCGTATCTTCATCAGGTTAGTGGAAATCGGTGTAATACACAAAGCTGGGTACAAGGCCAAGGTTAATTGACGATAAACGGGTTAACTTTCATCATCAACAGCCTTTAATAGTCCATTGCTTTACATAGACCTCTCCTTAAAAAGTAGGTTTTGGCCTACTATACCACGATGGCCAGACGGGTTGGTATACGGTTTGTTTCAAGTTTCCCTTCTCTTTGCAGTGAGCTGTTGTTCTGTTCTGTGTTGTTTGCACACGTAATCGGCTCTCACGACACCCTTGGGATGAATAAGGGTGGTGACTCTGTATTCTTAATCCGTCACCACACGAAAAATACGTTTGGACATTTGGACATTTTTGGAGTATCTTCGGGTCGGTCGGTGTTGTCGACGCAAGCCGAAATAGATACATTGGTGCTAAAGTTTTTAGTCCTGTCAAATATCGTTTCTGATTCTGAAAACGTAGTACTTGAAAGTTCTAAACAAAATTTGAGTGATTTTTAGTTTAGTTTAGAGAGTTTTCGAACAACAGTATTAGCACGAATGTGTTACCGTTTTGTTTAAAACATGTTAACTCCAAAAATCCTATAGTTTTTATAAGTAGACCACTAAAGCAACAACATAATCTCTATCACGTGTTAACGGGATAACGATTAACGTTAGCTTCCGTTAAATCTGTCGAAATTTAACGATTTACGTTTAACGAATTAGCGCATTTGATTAACAGTTTCCAGCTATGTCTACCTATACATATAAAATTGCTGGCCCTGACTGATTCACACACGCAGGGATTAAACCGCTGGGCTACGAACTTTTGATATTTTAACCGCTAATGCTTTTCATGTTGTAAGCACCCACTTAGTAAGGATTTTTGGTAATTTTATTCCTAATCAAAAGGGATTAACGGTTGTTAAAGGGTCCAGGGGACTTAAATAAAATGGCAGTGGACTGTATTACTGGTATCTTAATCGCCAGGTCTTTACACGTATATCAAATGTGAGGTTGAAATATTGAGAGGTCCGTCCACGGTGATGTCTCAAGGCGAGCAACGGCTGTTGGATGTGTCCTCGCGCTCCTCCGGGCTCGTCCCCCCCACTCGCCGCGCACGTCCGGGGAGTCCCCCACATTCCCGGGAGTCCCGCACGTTAACTCACAGTCGCAACACCGGTTGTATTTAAGTTCATCAATAAGTATTCTATCAAACACATAAATTATCCAAATCCGAATTTATAATGTTTTTTTCTGTTCAGGACTGGTCTCCAACTTGCGAAGAATTGCCTAACTGTGAATGTAGAGAGGAGGCGGACCAATTGGAGCTGCAATATTCAGCAGGTAAGGTATGTTGCATAAACTGTGGACGAGACCATGGGGTTTCATCAACAGCCTTTAATAGTCCACTGCTGGACATAAGCCTCTCCTGAGAAAGGAGGTTTTGGCCTACTATACCACGCTGGCCAGACGGGTTGGTAAAGGGTTTGTGTCAAGTTTTCCTTCTCTCTGCAGTGCTGTTGTCCTGCTTAGTTTTTTCCCTTAGTCGGCTCTTACGACACCCACGGGATGAATAGGGGTGGTGACACTCTGTATTCTTAATCCGTCACCACACGGACCCATGGGGTTTTGAGTTTGGACTAATGAAAGCGAGGGACAAAGTTATTCCTATATTAAGTGAGGTGGAAACCAACCTCCTCTTCCACCCTGCTGATTCTGGGAGGAAGGGACTCAGTATTAGAAGGCGTTGTGACTTGAATTACAAATGTCCATGGCAGTCGCTCCGCATAAAAAAATCTAATTCCAGCCATGTCGTAGTAAACTGAAAGCGACCTCAAGCTAATTTGGGAAAATACTTGAAGTAGGAGTTTTTTTAACTTTATTTATTTAGGGGCTTGCATTCACACATAAGACCATGTCAGCCCATTCGTACCCTATACATACAATGTACTCATCCTTAAATTTAACCTAAGTATTATAGAACATACTTTTTTGATTTTTTTATGGTATAAGGGAGCAAACGAGCAGACGGGTCACCTAATGGTAAGCAAGTACCGCCGCAGATGGACACGTGCGTCGCTGCCCTTGGAGTCCCTCCCGCTGACTGGAGCGGGATTTGGGCTCCGGTAACCTTACTCATTCAGTGAAAGGCAACGAGAGAATTTCCTTAACACCAGTCTTCTGAGAGGCCGTGGTATCACTCCGGTCGAGCCGGCCCATTCGTGCCGACTACAGTTCAAATAATTAATAATCTAACAACTGCAAATGTTTCTGACAGAGGCTTTGACAATATACTTTGAAACATACCAAAATCTATCATATTAATTTTTAGTCTATTTACCAGAGCCTTTCTCTTAGCCCTATTTTTGGCACATTCCATAAAAAAATGATAGACATCCTCAACAATACCACATTCTTTACAATTTGGAGTAGGATGACATAAACCTTTAAAACGTTTTCAAACCGCTATGAGATAAGTAATAATTGTTCTAGTGGATCAAAATACTCTGAAGCCCCATGGATCTCTGGATAGCGAGATGCTCACTCCGGAACAGATCAGACAGTGTACAGATGAGTGGCTCCGACGACTCCTCGCACTCCACAGACCAAAGGATGATTGCAACACTGAGTGTGAGACTGCAAGTGATCAAAACCAGGTATTTTAATCGTTTTAAGTACCTATAAAAAACTTGAATATTGTGGAATGCATATATTTTAAACAGAGGGTATTTGGATTCCACAATGTCCGAGTATATACCGTTTCCAGTTCACTTGTGGAATGCATTGGTCTGACTCAGTCATATTAATAATTAGCTCTGAATATTTAAAAGGTTCTGTTTTAATTAAAAACATTCGTAAGTAACTATATTGTTTTTTTTAAATTGTAACAAGCTAACTTGACAGCCATTGTCCTGTCAAATTGAATGTTCTCTGTTTACCCCTTTGTGGATGACCTAAAAGTATGTATGTGTATTATAATAGTTAGGAATGCTTTAATAAGTATTACGTTTTGACAGGGCGGTCTGAACGACAGCACTGATTTCATCCGCGAGGCACACGAAGTCCCGCACTCCTCGGAGAAGGACCCCAATGAAACACGAGGTAGGTGGTGAGGTGGTTCTTGTATTGTGTAGTTAGTTCATGAACAATCGAGAGTCGTATGGAATCCGGATGACAGCGCCATCTAGTATCAAGTGATGCACAACGACCACTACGCGTTGTAATATTGATTTATAATTCCGATACTTGTATGGATATGGTTAATAATGATGTATCCGTGTGGTGACGGATTAAGAATATCGAGTGTCAACACCCCTATTCATCCCGTGGGTGTCGTAAGAGCCGACTAAGGGAGCAAACTACGCAGGACTACAGCACTGCAAAGAGAAGGAAATCTTAAAACAAACCCTATACCAACCCGTCTGGCCAGCGTGGTATAGTAGGCAAAAACCTCCTTTCTAAGGAGAGACCTATGTCCAGCAGTGGACTATTATCTGCTGTTGATTGTTTAAGTGTATTTTGAACAATGTTGTTTCCGGTTGGCATGTCTTTAGTGAATAAATAACTTGCGCGATGCAGAGGCAGTTACTACGGTAGTTCAAATTGTTTTCGCTAGATGTCGCTAGTTTAAAAAGGATATAACAAAACAAATGGAATACTTTCCAGAGAGCGTGTGCTGGTGTCTCCCGACCGCCCCCCTCCCCGCGCTGTCCTCCCGCCGCCTGTCGGCCGCGCTGCATCACTCCGCCAAGGTCCTGAGGGAGGTGCTCAGAGAGCAGCTCATCAGAGACAGACTGGTGAGTGTTATTGTCTTATTATGAATGACTTCTCACCTATCTCCTTTTATAGGCCTAAATATCACATCAACAGCCACCATTTAAATAGTCCACTCCTGGACATAGGCCTCTCCTCAGAAAATAGGTTTTAGCCTTCTGTAAAGGGTGTAAGGGACATCGTAACGAATACTGAAATAGTGTATTTAGACCATCATTCTGAGTCGAAAATCATTTTTTTTTTCATAATAGCCATTTTTTGGTTAAAAATGATATCACAATGAGTAAACAGAACATTTCACCTAAACAAATTAATAAATACCGCTATATATAAATAACAACTTAACACATCCCACACACGACTGTCTGCTCCCAAATTAAACAAAACCTGTTCTAAGAAACTAAACTGCTGATAAACATACTTATATATTTCTAAATACATACATATTAAAGATAAATTACACCCAGACACAGAACAAATAATCGCGCTTATCATACAAATATTTGTCCTAAGTGGGAATCGAATTTACGACCTCTATCTTAGCAGTCAGGGTCACTAACCACTAGGTCGCTATAATAATAATAATATTATACATACATACTCATTGTGATATCATTTTTAACCAAAAAAAATTAAAATTACGTAATGTGCCTATTGCGAACTGCATAAGAGAGGGAAAGGTGGGGCGGGGGGATTTATGTCAAATATCCACCATTCGTCCCAATAGTCCGTGTGGTGACGGATTAAGAATACAGAGTGTCACCACCCCTATTCATCCCGTGGGTGTCGTAAGAGCCGACTAAGGGAAAAAACTACGCAGGACAACAGTACTGCAGAGAGAAGGAAAACTTGACACAAACCGTATACCAACCCGTCTGGCCAGCGTGGTATAGTAGGCCAAAACCTCCTTTCTAAGGAGAGGCCTATGTCCAGCAGTGGACTATTAAAGGCTGTTGATGATGTGATGATGACAATGTAATAGAATACTTATTCAATCTTTAAGAAGCACCGGGTGACTGTTTATAACGACACTGACAACGACACCCCAAGTTTTCGTAACATATGTATTGAAGTAATTATTCAGATATTCACGTGCAGTGCAAGTAAAAATACGTAATGTTAGTCAGCAACAACTGACGTTTCAACGCCAAGTATATTGCTCTTTCCGAAACACGTGATAAACGAAGAACGAAAAAAAATTATTTATTTTTATGTAATACAAAAAGTGCTTCCGGGTCATAACGAATATATACTTCAAAGACTGTATTAATAAGTTACGTTTAGTTTGTTGAAGCAAGTAAACGACGTCATCACGTCACAAATAAGCCAAATGAGTTCCCATCCACCATTCATCAAAATTATTTTATTTGTTTCAGAGATCGTTAACATTAGTAAATGTCGTTGAATATCCGACTCGTGACACGGACCTGTTCGGGAGTGAGTACGTGATGGGGGGGGTCGCACGTCCCCCACTGCACCCACGACCTGGACCCAGGGGGAGAACGGCTCATCAGGATCGATATGGGCAGACCTTATAGACTTTAAAATTATTATTGGATTTGTTGTTGATTAGGTTATACTGCTCAGGTAGCAAATAAGTGAATGGGTGATTTAGCAGTGATATGTATGTGCCTTTTACATTCGATAGTAGCACGAATTTCAAATTTAGTTTAATTAGATATTAATCAAGTAATATTCTTTGCAAGATTATTAATTATACCAAATAATGTATTTTTAATCATGGATCAAACACTGTACTTAAGCTCAAATCCTTTCCGGCGGCTTTGGGAAGTACCTGCACTCGGTCGCTAGGAGGGAATTGAGTCCCGCCTGTCACCACTGCGATGCAGTGAGGACTCGGCTCAGCACACGCCGGCTTGGGTGTCGCAGCGTCGGGTCCTCACTGCAGTCATCGGGGGGGATCTCTTGCTGCTATGATGTGTGTTTCACAGAAGGAGTCGGCGGAGAGGGCCCGGGAGGACAACCTCCACACGGACTCAATTCGGCGACAGACAAAAAAAATGTTTTTGTAAGCATGACATATTAAATGTTTAGCTTGAAAATTACTTTTTGTTTCGGAGAAGTATTATTAAAAGATAAAAAATAAAAAGACCCCAAATAAAATTGGGATAATGGTAGGCTGATGATGATGGGGAAGGATTATTAAATAGTTTATTTAAACTATTAGAAAGTTAAGAAAAATTAAGTTATAGGAATGCCTAACTCTCTTCGAACCCGAAGGGGGTCCTTCTTTAAGGAGTAAAGCGATCTGTCGCGACTGTTCCGTACACTGAGGACCCCATTTTTGTTCGAATTCTCTCCAATGCAAGTATCTCTGAAATACTTATTTTATTATGTTTATTTTTTGATAAGTTAGTACAATATTATAATTCAAACGTTAATGTTTTCTATTTAATAATAAGTAAAATATAATTTGTTACGTTGTTTCAAAATTTCTAATTAGTATTGTTTAAGATCTTGTATTTCTTGACTAGTCACCAAATGGTTGAATATTCGTTCTTTTTAATTCTTTTTATTTATGCGTCATTTACCTCATGTATAAATTTAATTCAATGTTGTTCACATTACATCACATCACATCACATCACATCACATCAACAGCGTTCAACAGTCCACTGCTGGACATAGGCCGCTCCTTAGAAAGTAGGTTTTGGCCTACTATACCACGCTGGTCAGACGGGTTGGTATAGGGTTTGTGTCAAGCTTTCCTTCTCTCTGCAGTGTTGTTGTTCTGCATAGTTTGCTACCTTAGTCGGATCTTACGACACCCACGTGATGTTTAAGGGTGGTGAGGTGGAGATCAATGTTGGTAATTGTACTAAAATACTAAATTATTTATATCAAGAACATGACATAACTACAAGAGTTTAAATATATTTAAATAATTTTTATACTTTTAAAGATTATTATGGGCAATGACGCAGAAGTAAAAAGACCGAAGAATTACGTTCATACTTAAAATTCCGTTTCCTTAAAATTCCTTATTTTTAATAACAAAAATGTTATTTCAGTCATTGAACACGAAAATTGTTATAAAATTGAGTTCATATTTTTGAAACAGACTGTTCCTCATATCATGAAAAGCTTTACTCGTTTGTGGAAAGACCCTGGAGATCCTTTCCCTGTCTAAGTTTTGTTATATTGATACAGAATATATTTTGTTAATTGTAATATTGAATTTGTTTCATTTCTTTTTATTTAATTTTAAGTTAAGGCGAACGAGCAAGGGTTATCTATACAGGGTGTAAGGGACGTCGTAACCAATACTGAAATAGTGTATGCAGACTATCATTCTTAGTCGAGGAATTATCAGCCGCAAATTTCATTAATTTTTTTCATAATTTTTTTTTTTTAAAAATTATGAAGAATGATATCAAAATGAGCAGCTGATTGCATAAAATTTTAATTTTCGGTACAAAATTCCAATGATTTTTTACTCTGAATGGTCTGAATACACTATTTTGGTATTTGCTACGACGTCCCTTACACCTTGTTTATACACAGGGTGTAAGGGACGTCGTGACCGATACTGAAATAGTGTATGCAGACTATCATTCTTAATCGAAAATCATTGGAATTTTTAGCCGGAAAATTCATCTTTTTTTTTTTAATTATGAAGATATAGCGGAGCAGCTGTGTAGACGAAGTCTTCGGCAGTCTTCGGGTCCGGGATTTTGCTTTGTGAGTCTAATAGTTGGTGGCGTACTCACTTATAAAGTAATAATTTTGACTGCACGGATGGCGTAGTGGTTTAAGCGGTCGCCACGCCGCTTCCTACTGCGCCGAGTGTTGTGGGTTAAAACCCCACATGGGACGACACTTTGTGTGATCCACAAATTGTTGTTCTGAGTCTGGGTGTTCTTTGTGTCCGTTTCATGTATGTTTGTAAAGTTCCCCGCGACACAGGATTTATTCCTAATGTCTTTTATAAAAAAAAAAAGGAAAAGAAATTATTCGTAATGTCGCACCTTTATTCATAAACTGAATTAACTTAGAATTTCAATATTGTGGGAAATCGCATTTAAAGTTTGACATTCATGTACGTGCGAGTTCGTCTCAAAGAGAACGACGATCTCTTATCTCTGCCATTTTCATGGTATCGAGTCGGCTGTTGGATTGTTCGTGTTCTACTGATGAAGTTGATTTGGTATTTGTTGAAAACTCGAAAAACGTAAATTTTGAATTAATTCAGTTTATTATTAAAGGTGCGATGTATTTATAACAATAACAACGCGCAGCCAAAAATAGGCCGCAGCAGTGCACACAAAATTATCTAGATGTATTTAGTAAAAACTATTTGTATGTACGACAGTGAGATCGGACACTCCCATAGCTTGGGATGTACTCCCAACAGGACAGTATTTGTGTTCATGTTATTAGTGACAGTCACTACAGAAATTGTTAAACAATGCATCGACTGCACGGATGGCGTAGTGGTTTAAGCGGTCGCCACGCCGCTTTTTACTACGCTGAGTGTTGTGGGTTCGATCCCTACATGGGACGACACTTTGTGTGATCCACAAATTGTCGTTCTGAGTCTGGGTGTTCTTTGTGTCCGTTTCATGTATGTTTGTAAAGTCCCCCGCGACACAGGACATCATTCCTAATGCGGGAGTTCTCTTTTATAAAAAAAATGATTCTCAGCAGTCGGTTTTCCAATGTTTTTTATTATTCCTGGTACACACCACTTTAATTAACACAGATTTTACTTAATAAAGCTTTTGGATATAGAATAGAATACCGTACATAGCAATCGGTGTATGTATCGTCGAAAGTTGAAATAAAACAAAATAGCTCATTTCAAAAAATAATCTTTACTTACAACCATTTTTACACTCGCACACACACACAGCGAGACATCGACGGAAAACTTAGTTGGAAATTAACAAATTTTAGTTTATAGAAATTATCTAGAACAGTATAAATATTATTTACAGCCGTAAAATCTATCTCGCCTTCACGTATTGGTAAAAAAACCTAAAACGGCCACCGATTTCATGTTCTAACACTCGCATCAAAGAAGACTACATATTCGTGAGATCATCATAATAAAACATACATATAATCTCAGATAACCTAATGCTGATAGATAAAGTCGATACGTTAATAACATGTCACAACGCCATCTTTTGTCAGGTTGGTAGTAACGTGAAACCGCTGGCGCCACCTACCGACATAAACTAACAATTTCTTAAAAGAATTTCTTCGCTTGAGCCTCCTTTTTTTCTCTGTGGACAAATAGGAAAAAAACAATAAGAAGACGGACGATAATTTGACAAAGTCTTGTGTCAATAAATATCTTTTTTTACACCCACGTGGCAACCTAAGCTTTTTTACGAGACATTTTTTTTTGTCTTTCTGAACTTGTAAAAAAATATTACCTACTTTTTAGTACGGCTAGCTATAAAACCGTGTTTTTCTTAACTATAGTTTATATTTCCATTATTGTATTGTTAGGACTACCGTATTTTTAAGGTCTGAAGGTCCTGATCAGGATAATGGAACATGTTTTTGTATTGTCATCGGTCCTTGATAAGTGTGCAAAGTTTTAATTTAATTCGATGTTTTGTAGCGGGTCAAAATCATGTAAAGATTGCGTTACATACATATATACCAAGCTAATAATAAAAGCGTATTAAAAATAGTAAATATTATAGTAATTATAAATTGATGGGATAACGCAATAATTTAATAAAACTAGACCTCGATCTGACAGTAATGATTAAAAACTAATTTAAAATTGATATAAACAGTCAGCGGAGTTACTACTAGCGCCATCTATTACTCAGTAATGGAACTAATAGTATCGGTATTTTCAAAATGACTACAAACACTTACTTATATACCGAGTAGAGGAACATGAGCGACAGCTGTGTGGCCACCACCAGCAGCATCGACGTGAAGCTCACGCAGCTTACCTCCGGGCAGGCCGCCCCCCCCATAGCCTGCACCTGCGGCTGAGTCGTCAACCTAGCGAACAAACGGTCAGGGGTCATTCAAAATATTATAACATAAGGTAAGCGGTCACCTTAGCCTGTGAACGTGTTATTGACAACTTTATAGAAACTTAGGACTTCTACGGATGTAGGAATAACTACCACAAAGTTTTTGCGGTATAAGTGAGCAAACGGGTCACGTGATGGTAAGGGGCCATGGACACCTGCAGCTCAGGAGCCACAATCTGGTGAGGGGGGGACTCCCTTATAGTCCCCCCCCCCCCATATAATTTAAAGACGGTTCGCTTTCCAAGTTGCCTCGTTAAAAAGAATCGTTTAATATTGGTTTTCTGTGAGTCCGTGGTATAAAACTACTGCTTAAAACTAAAAATATGTTTAATTCTCCAACCTCGATGGCACCGCTTTAGAACGAAATAAGATTTACCTCTGTGCGACAGAGTTGACTGTCTGTTTGACTTGCAGCACGGAGTCACGTATCTCATTCAGGAACTGGGGGTTGATTCCACCTGGGTTACGAGCAAATGACATTTAAATTAAAAAAACTGAGGGTAGTCTAAATAAATATTTAATAACAATAACGAGAAATTGAATTAGATTATTTGTAACGACTCAACTGATCACAGAAGTACATTTTATTAACAGCAGTATACTTAGAATAAGTCCCTATCACTTAGTGTCGGCTACGCGATGGGGACTTAATCTTAGTAAGCAAAAAGGGGGGTTTTCTGTTTTTTTGTCTTCTGAAAGACAACTCCCACATTAGGAATACATTCCTGTGTCGCGGGGGACTTTACAAATATACATGAAACGGACAAAAAGACCGCCCAGATTCAGAACAACAATTTGTGGATTACACAAAGTGTCGCCCCATGTGGGAGTGGAACCCACATCACTCGGCGTACTAGGAAGCGGCGAGGTTCGCTACGCCATCCGTGCATTCAGGGTGTTTCATATTTAACAATTTTCAATAGTTACAGGATTTTTCTGAGATAATAATATAATAATAATGAACTTACTAGCGGCCGCTCCCTGCCCTCCCGCCGCGATGAGCGAGTCCGACTTGCGAGACACTTCGATTATGAACCCTCTGTTGAACACATAAGATTTATTATTCATAATTTAAATACAACTATTTACTAAATCAGTCTGTGTCAGTTTCTTCTTTTATATCATCAATTCGATTCTTTAATTTGCTTAAAATTAAAACATTACAAAACATCCCACACATTTGCCATTTAACTCATGATATGCAAATCTATATTACCAATAATAAAATATGTAATAAACTTGAAGTATATACTAACTTAAGTTCAGCAATGGTGTTCGCCATGATTTGGTTGTTGGTGACCAGCGCGTCCCAGTCGTGGCGTCCGATCGGCAGAGACCCCATCTACACGCACCGTTTATTTATTTATTATAATAATAACACATGTCACACACGGTCTCTGCTACCAAACTTGTCAGAACCTGTACCATGGTAACCAGACTGCTGATAAACATACTTATATATTTCTAAATACATACATAATATAGATAAATTACACCCCGACACATAACAAATGATAGTGCTCCTCAGACAATTATTAGTACTGGGTGGGAACCGAACTCACGACCAGCAGTCAGGGTCACTAACCGCAGCACCAGGGACTTCCTTTCTAGGGTATGCCTGGGTTCCCCGGCTATTAGTACCCGAGACGGCGTGCGGTTTTAGTCGGTTCGAGTCCGACATGCCACCGACAGGTGGTATCCGAGGGGATTTCCGCACGGAAAAAGAAAGGGTCACTAACCGCTATGATAATAATAATATTTCGGACATCTGATGCACAACGCCATCTAGTTTCGTATATAGTAGTGTACTATAAAAGCTGGATTGACTGATAGAATGCTTATTTCCTTTATTTTATAAATATATATTTTTTTATTTTTTTTAAAAGACAACTTCTGCATTAAGAAAATATCCTGTGTCGCGGGGGACTTTACAAACATACATGAAACGGACACAAATAACACCCAGACTTGGAACAACAATTTGTGGATCACACAAAGTGTCGTCCCATGTGGGGTTTGAACCCACAACACTCGGCGTAGTAGGAAGCGGCGTGGCGACCGCTTAAACCACTACGCCATCCGTGCACTTTAATACCTATTATACATAGAAAACACAAAAAAAAACTCGAAATAAATATTTGCAGATCATAATCGAACTCGAGAACTCCAAGGCAATGAATCGTTTGCCATAATCTATGCGTACCTGTGCAGGAGGTGCGGCTCCAGGCTGAATAGGCTGCCCTTGAGAATGACCGTACACGGCCGTCAGCATCGACAAGGAGTTCATTTGCTTGCCGATAACCTGCAACCCAGTATCATGTTAGTCATAAGGAAGTGTCCAAAACGAAATGGATTTTTAACTTGGTCCTTTGAGCTGTAGACCCGGCTCGAAAGACCACTACTACTGCTACTCAAATACACAAAAAAGATTGGATTCCCGAGAGATAGATAGATAGGTATATATACAAACAAAATATAACGTAATTAATATAATTAACATTACTTCTTAACTTAAAAATACAAAAAATCAATGGTTTTTTTAAACATTATTTTACTTTTACCCTGTAGAAAGATTTTGTTTTAGCTAATGTTTAATAAACTCTTCTAAGGAGAGGCCTTTGTCCAGAAATTGGACATTTTTAATAAAGTTTCAATAAAAGTGTTTTAAAAATAAATTAGTGGTTAGAAATTACTTTAAATACTATGAGAAAAAAGCGGGTAGTTGCCACACAATAGGTTGGTGCGGTCGACCGCTTCTTCCACCACAAAGTTTTTAATCGGTGCATGGGTCGGATATGCACGCGGTGTCATAAACCAAGAGTTCATTAAAACTTCGGTCGGTTCAGACGCGCGTGGTGTCTAAGTGCTGTATTATTGTTATTGGCGAGTTGTGTCATCATCATCATCATCATCAACAGCCTTTAATAGTCCACTGCTGGACATAGGCCTCTCCTTAGAAAGGAGGTTTTGGCCTACTATACCACGCTGGCCAGACGGGTTGGTATAGGATTTGTTTCAAGTTTTCCTTCTCTCTGCAGTGTTGTTGTCCTGCGTAGTTTTCTCCCTTAGTCGCCTCTTACGACACCTACGGGATGAATAGGGGTGGTGACATTCTGTAGTCTTAATTCGTCACCACACGGACAAGTTGTGTACTGAATGAAAAATACGGCCGAGACCAGCGGAGCACCGGATTACGGTTACGAAATTAAGGGTTGGGACTACACTGGTAATGTATTTTGTCAATCATCATCATCAAAAGCCTGTAATAGTCCACTGCTGGACTTAGGCCTCTCCTTAGAAAGGAGGTTTTGGCCTACTGGGTTGGGACTACACTGGTAACGTAGTTTGTTAATATATTACATATTTAGATATGGAACAGGTATACATCGCAGGGTTCCGAGCAGAAGATGGGTCAGCCTCATTGGTAAGAGCCTAAATTCTTCTGTTGTTTTACAGCTCCGCGAAAGAGCAAGAATCCAAACAATTAGTTTTTCACTAACCTCGTCAACTTTCTTGTTCAAATCCCTGAGTATGTCATGTATCTGCGTCTGTCCCTGGAAGATCTGCCGCAGCTCCCTCTGTCCGTCCGATTCGAACCAGTCGTCGAACTCTCCGTCCTTGTCGCGCACCTGCAAGGTTAATTAAAAACACATGTAATACTATATAAATAGATTAACAAAAAACGGACTAGTATGAGTCGGACTCGCCCACCGAGGGTTCTGTAAAAATTTGTGTATCATAAAAATAATTAAAACTCTGTTTAAGCTTCTGCCAATGAAACCCTCTGAACAAAATTTGGACCTCCGTTCCTTGCATAAAGACTCTGTTTTTAGTGATTTAATTACAAATGTATGGTTTTCAGATTTTTGCCTATACTTGTAGTATAACACGGTATTACTTGCCAAATTTCATAGTTCTAGGTCAACGGAAAATACCCTATCAATTTTGATTCCTTTTACTGTCAAAACATAAGTTTTTTGTGGCATCATCAACAGCCTATAACAGTCCACTGCTGGACATAGACATCTCCTTAGAAAGGAGGTTTTGGCCTATTATACCACGCTGGCCAGACGGGTTGGTGTAGGGTTTGATTTGAAGTTTCCTTCTCTTTGCAGTGCTATTGTCTTGCATAGTTTGCTCCCTTAGCTGGTTCTTGCGACACCCACGGGATGTATAGGGGTGGTGACATTCCGTATTCTTAATCCGTCACCACACGGATAAACGGCCGTATTATTTTTTCATAATTTCATAAGGGTTCCGTTTTTTTCCTTTTGTGGAACGGAACCCTTAAAACTACCGACATCTTTATGCTAAGCTATGAACAAGTTTTATAATGTTAAAAAGGTTCTGATACAGTCATATAGTCTTTGCATGTTAGTATTGCAAATGCAACAATAGACCAACATTACAGCTGACTGATATGGAATGGCTCGAAGGACCAAATGTTACGGCAGGAAGTTATTTAAACAATAGTTAGAGGGTTTAAGAAGCATTTTACTAAGCTGTTACTATAACAGGTATTTTCAAATAACAAAAAAATATGACAAAAAAGGAAATTTACCTCATCTGGATGTTCTTTTCTGTAATCTTCTTTCTGCTGGTCGAGCTTCTTCTGATACTCTTGGTACTCTTGCGATAGCTTCTGTTGTTCATCAGCACTCATCTGCTGACCTCCTCCTATACACAGAATGAAGTTTAAAACCGCAAAATTGAAAAAAAATTACAAAAATTATAATTATAAAAACTTATGAAAAATACATTTTTTTTAACATGAAGGAGGCAAACGAACAGACTGCAAACCTGATGGTAAGTGAATACCGCCATGGACACCTTCACCTGGCTTATTAAGAAGGGAGTAAGATTTTTCCTTGAAGTTTGGAGATCGTAGTGCTCCCTAATAGTATACCCTATATAAAATCTCGAATGGGCAACTGGACTAAGACTGCAGTATAAAAATATTTATATTGAACAGGAATCGAACCTGCAACCTTGTACCTATAGAATGTTTAACCCAAATTTAAGAGCGAGAAAATCTTTAAAAGTGAGTCGACTGACCTGACTGCTGCTGCTGACTGTGCAGTGACGTGGTGAGCAGGTGTATGACGTCATGGTCATCAGCCAACCCGCCCGTTGCAGCGGACACACCGAAGAACCCGCCGCGGGGCAGCTGAACGTTCTCGGCGCGGAAACACAGCTCGTAGTCCGCTTCGTTGCTGGTCATACCTGGAACGATACATAGCTTAAAAACTGGCTAAAAGAAAACTAGAAATTAGATTATCGTAACACTGAGGATCTTCTGCTGAGACGCTTAAAATAGTAAATCATACACATACACACATGATCACGCTTACAAATATACACGCACATACACTCATGCGCGTACACACCCACACCTCACACATACATAAACTCGAACACACATTAGTACACACACAGCAACTAACCCTTTTCCTTACTATTTTCTTAAATGTTATTGTTCTTTTTTGTTTTTTGATCTCAACATATGTATATGGTTTTGTATTTTATCAAAAACAACAGAGGCACTGATTTCTAAAATACAGGTACTAAACCTAGTTTAGAGATCAGCGTTTACTATCAGTAGTACATAATTTATATGAACCTCATTTCTGTTTTATAATATGTAACTTTATTGAGTAATAAAAACATTATTATTATTATTATCTACACTGCAGTTTGGGTATGAAGTTACAAATAAGCAGCGGTCTCGACTCGTCGCTGTTGTATTCGCATGTTTATTTAATAGTCATCATAGCGTAGGGTTGGCCAGGGCCTCAATTCTGCTATTTTATGCTATTTCACAAGTCACAGTCATTCCATTGACACGCTTTGAGATGCCATTGAGACGCGTTTGACATCGGTCAAAATTTCGGTATTCTGCTAACATAAATTCACAGTATCAAAAGACTGTCGATGTAGTGACAATGGCTCATCAATGGTGATATTAACAACATTGCCATATCAGGCAAATAAATATATAGTCACCTTAAAAATTTAAAATGTACTTTTTATCAAACTATTACAAAAACATGGACGACATTTGTATCAGTGGCAGTTCAGTGACAAGTTAGTAGAATACGAAAAGTGCAAAACTATTCCGATGACATTCCATTGAGTCTATTAATACAATATTAAAATAGCAGAACTGGGGCCCTGTTACATCCTTATCATCATCAACAGCCTTTAATAGTCCACTGTTGGACATAAGCCTCTCCTTAGAAAGGAGGTTTTGGCCTACTATACCACACTGGCCAGACGGGTTGGTATAGTTTCCTTCTCTTTGCAGTGCTGTTGCTCTCTTAGTCAGCTCTTACGACACCTACGGGATGAGTAGGGGTGGTGATACTCCGTATTCCTAATATAGATGTCATACCATTATGGAAGTACACGGTGAGGGTGTTCATATAGTACTCAACGCGGGCACGCGTCGGGAACGGTTTGTTTCTGAAGTCTCGGAGACACCCTGACAGGAGTTGAGTGGTTCCGTCACTGGAATTTAACAAGAAACATTTTAATATCTTTATTGTGAGTTCGATTTATAATCAGGATAAAAAAATCGTGTCTGAGTTTAATATACCTATAATATATATGGCTGTGTGTGTATGATGTGTTAAGTTATTATTATTATTTATTTAATTGAATGAATGGAAGTATGAATGAAGAATGAACGAATATTTCAGAGTTACTTCGTTTATTTTCAACATTATCATTTTTTTTTAATATTTTGAAATAAAAAAACTGAAATCTTCTTTTAATGTAGGTAGCGTGATTAATTTAAGTAATTTGTAAGAACTTTATGCGCGATACAGGACTTTCTACGTTACAGCGCCATCTAGTAACGAGCAGTGGATCTAGCTTGTTACTAGATGGCGCTAAATGGTTTCATGTCTCACCTTTTATGGTCGAAGACCTTGGTGCCATCGTTGAGCATAGCCATGATGTAAGGATTATTGTGTTTGTTGTCATTATCGAAGGAGTCGAATATCACAGCCAGACCGTTCCACCTGTCCGAAGACCCGAAGACTTCACCGGTGTAGTCTCCCCTCTGGGTTGTGTACCAGAACGCCTGAAAAACGATATACATTTTCCTTAATAACAGTTAAAGTGTATAAAAGATTGATTAAAATGTTTGGATTGCCAGAATTTTCTGAGGAATTGTATTTTTTTTAAACAAAGAACACCCAGACTCAGAACAACAATTTGTGGATCACACAAAGTGTTGTTACATGTAGGGTGGAACCAACAACACTCAGCGCAGTAGGCAGCAGTGAGGCGACCGCTTAAACCACTACGCCATCCGTGCAGAGATAAGAATAGTTGGATCGGGGAATAATTTGAGGAGATCAGGGGTCAGGGAAGCTCTTTAAAGTAATTTAAACAGTACTTACAAGACCATCAGCTCCGATTCTCCCTCGACCTGTCACCTTAAACATGATGTCCACTTCCCACCAGTCAAAGCTGACGGCTTGTTTTGTCCAGATCGCACCCTTCTGACTCCTCAGAGAGGGTGCCAAACGGACGCTCTCTCCTGACGCGATGGCATCTAGAAATTAATGTTATTTTGGGGTTAAAATATAATCATAAAATAAAAATTACTTTCATCTTGAATTTTTATGGTATCGTGGCAACGAGCAAAGGGTCAACTTGATGTTAAGAGATTAACGCTGCCAATGGACACCTCCAAGTCCTTTAAGTTTTGTCTCCCGCTTTCCTAAGGATTGAATTGGATTTACTGTATTTCCAACGCCTCCAATTTTCTTCTGATTAATTTCGTTGCAGTTTCCAAGACAGTATTTTTTTTTCCCGAGTGTCATAACTCGGTGTGTCCGTGGGTCACTGCTGTTGTTCCTGGTGTACAGGAGTTACTGTGGTGGGCGTCTGGGATGGATTAGTGGTAAAGCCTGTGGTGTCCCCTCACGTACTTGACAAGAAATAGCAACGAAAAGTCATAAACACCGATTTTCATTCAAGTTCTCAAAAAAACACCTTTAAAATATATACGTACTTGAAATTTACAAACCGGCGACTTATTTTTTTTTTAATAATTTACTAGCTGACCAGGCAAACGTTGTTTTGCAGGGTCAGCTACTTATTTTTAAACCCCACCCTTACCACTTAGGGGTATCAAAAATTGCTTACGACCTTTTCTCAGACCTATCTATACTAATATTATACTCGTAAAGCTGAAGAGTTTGTTTGTTTGTTTGAACGCGCTAATCTCAGGAACAGTAGTTCGATTTGAAAAATTCTTTCAGTGTTAGATAGCCCATTTATCGAGGAAGGCTATAGGCTATATATCATCACGCTAAGACCAATAGGAGCGGAGCACCAATGAAGAATGTTTCAAAAACGGAGAAAATTGATTACTATTGAGAGATGCAGACGAAGTTGCGCGGCTCAGCTAGTCAAATATATGTGCCCGGAAAATAACAAGAATCGCAGATGTATAAACCTTGGTAGGATTCTAAACGAGAGAAGAAAACCTAACCTAACCTAACCGGGTTGTAGCGTAATGAGCGAGCCGACCAACTCGCCAAGGAGGCGGCTCTGGGACTGAAGAAAGCACCGGACTAGAGTTCGGTAAGTTTATCAATTTGCGAAAATGTAGGCGTAAAATAATACAATTTAAATCTCGTTTAGAATCCTACGAAGGTTACACAAACAAAATTACATTATTTTGTTTGATTTTTAAAATGCCCAACGCGCTTTAAGAAGTTTTCTCTTCAAAAATTGTCGAATAAGGACTTGGTTACATTTTGTACATGATTTACATGTTATTGTCATTAGATTCTTATAAAAGAACATCTTAAATATAAAATTCTCGTGTCACAATGTTCGTTCCCGTACTCCTCCGAAACGGCTTGACCGATTCTCATGAAATTTTGTGTGCACATCGGGTAGGTCTCAGAATCGGCCAACATCTATTTTTCATACCCCTAAATGGTAAGGGTGACCCATCCCTAATTTTTTTTTTGTTTTGCAATACAACGTTTGCCGGGTCAGCTAGTAATTTATAAATATTTAATAAAAACCACTACCGCACCACACTGCGTGTTGTCGACACACATTCGGACAGAGTTTATATCTAATATATAATATCTAATTATCTAATCAGTGTGGTGACGGATTAAGAATACGGAGTGTCACCACCCCTGTTCATCTCGTGGGTGTCGTAAGAGACGACTAAGGGAGCAAACTACAGCACTGCAAAGAGAAGGAAAACTTGAAACAAGCCCTATACCAACCCGTCTGGCCAGCGTGGTATAGTAAACCAAAACCTCCTTTCTAAGGAGAGGCCTATGTCCAGCAGTGGACTATTAAAGGCTATTGATGAAGATGATGATTAATAGTATACTATTAAAAGTAAAACAAGTAATAAATTAATTTAATGTTTTTTTTTATCTTTACTGCTTGTTATTGTAATGTACAAAGGTTTATTATGTCACGCTGTAAACTGTAATAGTCCTCACATCAAAGATTACGTCGAATACAAGTTTGTTAATACTTAAACTTACTTAACTTACCGACTGCGCTAAAAGGAAGGTTATTTTTTCAAGTATATGTATGTATGTATAGTACTTTAAATATAAATAGAGATTAAGTATTAAATTTTATTTATGACTAGCTGACCCGCGCAACTTCGTCTGCGTCTCTCAATAGTAATAAATTTTCTCCGTTTTTAAAACATTCTTCATTGGTGCTCCGCTCCTATTGGTCTTAGCGTGATGATATATAGCCTATAGCCTTCCTCGATAAATGGGCTATCTAATACTGAAAGAATTTTTCAAATCGGACCAGTAGTTCCTGAGATTAGCGCGTTCAAACAAACAAACAAACAAACAAACTCTTCAGCTTTATAATATTAGTATAGATAAATATTATTTTCGGACATCTTACACACAACGCCATCTAGTTTCAAACTAACCAGAGCTTGTACTATAGAAGCTAGATTGACTGGTAGAATATTTATATACTGTTTTTTTCGTAAATTTTGTTGGTTTGAAGGTCGTATCGGTCCGGAAATACCCGTTCCACAGATTGGTAGTACGAGGCAAGAAGTGTCTCGAAAAGCGCACAGTAGTGGAGCGCCAACTATAAAGGTGATGAGAATGAAAATTATGCCGGGGTATAAAAATTATACGATGGCAAAAAGTTGCGGCTGGTATTAGTCCGAACAATTCCTCGGAGCACTCTCCATGATATATGCGATAGAGAATGCAGAGTGAAGCCACATCTCTACGTAACGCCAACGGATCGAGCAAATTAGAGATTTTTAGGCTGTCGAAGACTCGAGTCGCTCTTCGTTTGATGCGGTCCAGAGGGAGAAGCTGGTACTGAGGTGCCCCTGCATAGAGATGAGTACAGTATTCAATATGCGGCGGGACTCGCGCCTTATAGAGCTGAAGGCGGTGGGCCGGAGTGAAATACTGCCTCGCTATGTTCAGCACACCGAGCTTCTTCGAGGCCAATTTGACCTTACCCTCTAAGTGACCCTGAAACTGGACTTCGCTCGAATGTCGATGTCGAGACAGTTAGGGAGGTGCTCTCAAACCGAGGTGATACGACAAATGGTATCTTATTTGCGGTGAACGCACAGACCTGTGTCTTACTTTACCCCCTTAGTAGTGAAATTTCCAAAATCCTTTCTTATCGGGTGCTTACAACATAAAGAGCATCAGCTGGCAAAATTTCAAGTTCGTGGCCCCAGCGGTTTATACTCTGCGTTGATGAATTAGTCAGGGAAATTAATTTGATATGTTTGGATAATATTTTCCCACAAAGCAGTTATTGTCGGTAGCAATAATAAAATAATCACTCGGCTACGTGTTATGTCATTTAATACAGTGTAATAAAAGCTTGACAAATGTGCTTCTGATATCGTACCGTTTGCTATCGGCACACACTTGTGCGCCGCCATTTTGTATTATTTTACACTATTTATTCGCTTACCTCATTTGATTTGCACCACTTTTCCATTATTTTTACTCTTTTCAAGAGCTGAAGAAAGAGATACTGCATGTATCGGATGGGGAAACCGAACTGAGAATGCAAATGCAAGAAAAACGTCCAAACCATTCTCTCCTACTTCTGGGTGCGGGGGGAAACTCACACATGAGTGGTAATGCACGTCTCTGGGCAACAGCAGTTACTTATTATGGTGAAGTGGTTATTTTTTTTAACGAAATTTTGCACACGGAGAAATTATCATCAACATCAACAGCCTTTATTAGTCCACTGCTGGACATAGGCCTCTCCTTAGAAAGGTTTTGGTCTACTATACCACGCTGGCCAGACGGGTTGGTATAGGGTTAGTTTCAAGTTTTCGGTCTCTTTGCAGTGCTGTTGTCCTGCGTAATTTGCTCTCTTATGCCCGGTTTCTGAGGAACTTTTAACGGCAGTTTATCTATTCATTAGCGCTATTGGTTCGATAACCTAAGAAAGTGCGTTTCTGAACATCGCAATGTAAGATAAACGCCGTTTAATCTTAGGTTAACTTAACTGACCAATGTGTGCCGTTTATCGATTTCATAACTTTATTTAACGTTTTGCTTCAAGCAAATTACATAAACTTTTAGGTTATAACTGTTATTATTAAATTGTCAGTGAAAACTTAATATTAAAATTAACGTAATGAATACGAGCAGCACATCAGAGTCTGATTTGGGAGTATTGGAGTTTATTTCTAATATTTCAGTACCTAGAAACTTAAGACGTAGGAGAAATCCTTTCGAAATGTTTACGGATGAAGAATTTAAATTAAGATATCGCTTTGACAAGAACACTGTGATACACCTAAGTGATATTATCAACCCTGATCTAGCTCCCGCTATGGATCGCAAATATACATTGTCTGTGTTGGAACAAATCTTCATAGCATTACAACGACATCAATGAGTTTGACGTTTATTTAAAAAATAATAATTGACTACGATGTCGTTCATTCATCCGCTGATAAATAGCGAATTTTAATAATTTATAACTAAAACAATGCTTATTTACTTATTTACCCTTGAATAAAATATTCTCGTAAATAAAGCTAGTAATAATCCTGAATTAAAATAATAAAACCTATTTTAAACTTGATCTCTTAAACAGACCCATCTAACGGCAGATTATGGAACTGCTTATCTGTTTGATAGTTATTGAACGGTTCATTGCGTGTTCAGAAACGCAGTGACAGTTAACAGACGTTTATCCTATACATAACTTTATTGTATCAATAGCTAATGAGAGTATAACTGGGAACTTCAGAAACCGGGCATTAGTCGGCTCTATCGACACCCACGGGATGAATATGAATGGTGACACTCCGTATTCTTAATCCGTCACCACACGGAGTTTATAATCTAGATTAACTTATGATACTCTACCGTAGCAAAAAAGGCCTAACTCCACAGGTTATTAAACGTAATTCTATGGAGTATCGAGAATACTAGAACTATCGTACTACAAGTAGCATTTTATGTATTTACAAGCAAAAATTATCTTAGATATTTACGAGTGTGATACTCGTACAGATAAATAAACGATAATTTTAATGATACAATTTAGATAGAGATATCAATATGTTTATTTATTTAAACAGATGTTTAGCCTGCACTATGGTACCCAGACTGTTCATAGACATAATTTTAAATACATACATATCCATACTAATATTATAAATGCAAAACTGTGTCTGTCTGTCTGTCTGTTACCTCTTCACGCTTAAACCGCTGAACCGATTTATATGAAATTTGGTATAGAGGTAATTTGAGTCCCGGGAAAGGACATAGAATAGTTTTTGTTCCAGAAATCATCCTTTAAGGGAGAGAACTCCTTTACCGTGGGAGAGCCATGCTTCGGCACGAATGGGCCGGCTAGACCGGAGTGATACCACGGCCTTACAGAAAACCGGTGTTAAGCAAATCTTTCGTTGCCTTTCACTGAGTGAGTGAGGTTACCGGAGCCCAAATCCCCCCTCCCGCTGACTCGGGCGGGAGGGACTCCAAGGGCAGCAACGCACTTGTGATTTTTAAGTTTCAGGTGTCCATGGGCGGCGCTAGTTGCTTACCATCAGGTGACCCGTCTGCTCGTTTGCCCCGTATGCCATAAAAAAAAAGAAAAGAGGGTGAAAGTTTGTATGGGGAATCAAAAACCGCTGAACTGATTCAGATGAAATTTGGTATGGAGATAGTTTAATTCTTGAGAAAGACCAGACTTTCTTACCACGATAACCGACATACACGCGGGCGGAGCCGCGGGCAAAAGTTAGTTATAGATAAATAACATCCATACACAGAACAAATGACCGTGCTCAACACACAATCATTTGTCCTGGGTGGGAATCGAACCCACGACCTCGGGCTCAGCAGTCACGGTCACTAACTATTTAGTAGTTAGTGACCTATCAATAATATTGAGATACATATTTTAAATACATACAGACATATTTGTTTCTCATTAGGTACAAATATTTATACTGAGAATTGAACCTGCTACCTTTGATGTTGCTGCTACCGTAATGTCACAGCGACAAATAATCTAATGAGATTAAGAAGATGAAATAATTATAGCAGAAGCTATCTACATCGAGATTAGTTATTTGTTTCATTTTTTTCTTTTAAATAGACAAATCCCGCATTAGGAATATATCCTGTGTCGCGGGGGACTTTACAAACTTACATGAAACGGACACAGAGAACACCCAGACTCAGAACAACAATATGTGGATCACACAAAGTGTCGTCCCATGTGGGGATCGAACTTACAGCCTCGGCGTAGTAGTAAGCGGCGAGGTGACCTCTTCAACCACTACGCCATGCGTGCAGTCAATAACCAATATTAAGTCATTGATGTTCGGCTCCTGTTGGCCGTAGTGTGATAATCTATACTAATATTATAAAGCTGAAGAGTTTGTTTGTTTGTTTGATCGCGCTAATCTCAGGAACTACTGGTCCGATTTGAAAAATTCTTTCAGTGTTAGATAGCCCATTTATCGAGGAAGGCTATAGGCTATATATCATCACGCTAAGACCAATAGGAGCGGAGCACCAATGAAGAATGTTTCAAAAACGGAGAAAATTTATTACTATTGAGAGACGCAGACGAAGTTGCGCGGGTCAGCTAGTAAATGATATTTATTTCTGTAAGTAAATCTTTTCAGATATTTTTACAAGTCGGACTTTACAGCTAGAAGGCGCCGGCATGTCCTAAGACTCACTCTGGGAAGAAACGCCGAAGCAAACCTCATGTACTGTATTCGATACTAATATCATTTTTCAATTTGATCCGATAGAACAATCAAACTCTTCACACGCAAACCGGGCCTCAATTCTGCTATTTTAATATTGTATCAATGGAATGTCGTCGGAATAGTTTTGCACTTTTCCTATTCTACTAACTATGTAAGACCAATGGCCTCCGATGACTTGTCACTGATACAAATGTGGTCGATGTCTTTGTAATAGTTTGGTAAACGGTACATTTAAAATTTGTTAGAAAATGATATATTCAATGTTCCAGGTATGGTAATGTTGTTGATATCACCATTGATGACCTATACTACTATATCGACAGTCTATTGACACTGTGAATTGATGTTAGTAGAATACTGATATTTTGACCGAGGCCAATGGCGTCTCAATGGCATCTCAATAGCGTGTCAATGGATGAGATCGAACGATGCGGGAATTAACTAAACCGTACCATGATTAATTGAGTACAGTTTTAGTTCAGATTTATTGTATACAGTTAACACATAAATAAGTATTAGTTACAAATATATAGACGTAACAATCGGCGGTCTTAACGCTCACGGCGATCTCTTGCAGACAACCTTAATACGAATATTAGATATTAAATTATTTTTTTATGTATTTTTTACGAAAACATGCAATATACAAGGGGACAAATAATTTTTATTATTACCATTTAAAAAGTATTCAGATAATTAAATACTGTTTAAATGATAGCATTATTAATTTCTGAAATTTCAGGTAACTTTACACGACCTGGACTCATTTATATGACCCAGGTTCAATGCTTTTAATTGTACTAATTCAGAAATTTAAAATAATGTACTCATTTGTAGCTAATAAAATTTTAAACAATAAACTAGGTTAGGTATATATCAATGCATTGCAATATTATGTTTATGTATGTTCATAAACGCTTTATCAACAGTATAAACAATTTACTTGCAGTTCTTACATTATGCAAATGTTGCAGTACATAGCATCTTCAACTGCAACTAAGCATTACATTCTTATATGATCATTTAAATATTAACTAACTGGTGCCAGCGACTTCGTTCGATAAATGATATTTATCGCTGTAAGTAAATCTTTTCAGATATTTATAAAGTCGGACTTTACAGCTAGAAGGAGCTAAGACTCACTCTGGGAAGAAACGCCGAAACAAACCACAGAGGTGTCTTTTTTTTTAAGTCCGTAAACAAAGTTGAATAAAACTGTGCGAGTACAGTATAGGGTCTGGATAGGCCTTTTGAGGAAAGGACCATAGTTTTGAGTCAGCCTGTCCATACAGACGGCATACAGGCTCCAGCCATTGTGTAGCCTAACCGATATTGGTCAAGATCAACGACCCGAAGCATGACACTACCGACAGCAGGACATTTGGTCGTGGAATCACTCAAAACCACTAGAAAGTTACTAAAATATGAACTAACATTACAAGTCTACACTATACTCACATTTACATACTTACACAAAAAAACTATACAATTCAAATTCAATGAAAAGCGCTACTTGATGGTATAATACGGTACGCGACTGCCGTCCATGAGGCCTCGGGTTGAATTCTCACATCATCACATCAACAGCCTTTACTAGTCCACTGCTGGACATAGGCCTCTCCTTAAAAAGGAGGTTTTGGCCTACTATTCTATATCGTAGGTTAAATTCTCGGACCAGGCAAAAGCCTAAGTTCCTCCTGGCAGTAAAATATTATCAAAATCGCAATAGTCGTTTTGAAGATAATCCGGAACAAACAGACAGACAGACAAAAAGTATTTAAAATGGTTTTAAGGCATAGGTATCGTGCAAAAACCTGACTGCACAGATGGCGTAGAGGCGGTCGCCACGCCGCTTACTACTACGCTGAGTGTTGTGGGTCCGATTCCACAAGGACGTGTTGTCCGACAAGGGACGACACTTTGTATGATCCACAAATTGTTGTTCTGAGTCTGGGTGTTCTTTGTGTCCGTTTCATGTATGTTTGTAAAGTCCCCCGTGACGTGTGCAGTCAATATTATTTTGCAAATTGGTTTTTTGAAGGCACTTACATATGAATGTCACATTTTCACATGTTAAGTGACACTTCACAGCCCTGAAAAGTTGTAATTTTAGCTTTGTGTCGGCTACCCAGTAGTATTAA
The DNA here is from genome assembly GCA_902825455.1 of Arctia plantaginis. Lineage (NCBI taxonomy): Eukaryota > Metazoa > Arthropoda > Insecta > Lepidoptera > Erebidae > Arctia > Arctia plantaginis. The sequence continues at coordinate 13,833 of CADEBD010000331.1, read as the reverse complement.
AAATAAGTTAGCCTGTTGGTGTGGTACTTTAGATCCTGGCAGAGGTCATGGGATGAATTCCCACCCAAGAAAAATAAGCAATAAGTTTGATGAGCATGATCATTTGTTTTTTTTTTATTCATGCTTCGGCACGAATGGGCCGACTCGACTAGAGTGATAACACTGCCTCACAGAAAACTGGTGTTAAGCAATCCTATCACTGCCTTTCACTGAGTGAGTGAGGTAAACGGAGCCATAATCCCCCCTCCCACTGACTTGAGCGGGAGGGATCCCAAGGGCAGCAACGCACTTGTGACTTTTGAGTTGCAAGTGTCCATGGGCGGCAGTAGTAGCTTATCATATATTAAAAATAAAGTAATTAGGATATTCAAAATCTTTCTTAAAATATTCCTTATTTGTTGAGACAATTACATAGTCTAATTATAGTATATATATATACTCTCAGACCATCTTCTTCCAACCCACACAATTTTCTTTCCACATCATGCCCTTGTCTACCCTGAACATATGTTTTAATATTATTTCACTAAAGTAACATTAACAAGATGATAAAGTGTATTTTTTCCAACATTTTTTTACTTTTATCATAACCATAAAATCTCCTGCTATTTTCTGCAGTTTATTTCTTAACTAAATAAGTCTTTCTTGAAATGTCTAATCATAAGGCTACCCTGATCTTAAATGTCATTTCTAACATTTCTAGTAATTTAACATAACATTTGCTTTTATTGATTGAATGACACAATTTATATGTACTAAAATTAATAGCTATAGGTTGTTAATGAGTTCGTTACAGTATAATAAATAATTTAAACAACATTTTAATTAAAAAGTTAAATTAAAAAGTATAAAAGTGTCAATGTCATGAATACATTTTATACTACCAGTTTATTATTCGTAAAATGTTAGCATAATATTTTAACTTAATATTATTGTAACTTGAACAAACATAGAATGTTATAAAACGCGGATTATTTAGGCTTTTTATGCGTGTCGATTGCCGTCGTGGAACCAAAAAAACATGATCTTACTAGTACTAGTTCTATCTCTTTCTACTTCATCTACAATTGCATATAACTATCTCAGCCACACCTGACAGATTTCACTGACGTGTCGCTGTCAGACTACAGTAAAGCGTAACAACAAACTATTTTCACCTTCTTTTTCGCTATTTATAACTTAACTTTAATATATATGAACATAGAAAGGAAGAATAATAATGTCAGCGAGTTTTGACAAGGGTCAAAACTTGTATAATAATAAAATAAGACTGTAAAAAAGGTTATACTTACTGCCTCCGTACTCCCAAAATGGAACTGATCCATCTTTTTGAGCTAAATATGGTGGTTTAAATGAAAATTTGTATTCAAATCGTCTATGTACAGACTGGGTGTTGACGCACACCAATAAGTATAATATTGCACTGCACAAAACTAAATTTAATTTAATCGAAGACATCTCGACGGCAAACCGTGCCTGTTCACGTCAAGTCTATCAAAAAATTGTTGATCGTGAAATTCGTTTGTGATTCGTCCGCTAACTTGCGTTCGGAAACAACACAGAATGAAATAAAACTAACAATTTGTGTTTTCAAATTATTTTACGACTGACACTAGTTTGAAAAGCTTATCGTGTTTTAATTACTGTTTGATTTATGTTTATTGTTTAATGTACTGTATAGTGTAAAATGTTCATTGATTTTAAAATTACAGTTATTGAACGTTCAAAAATTACGAGTGTCAGACTACGCGAATGTCAAAATATAACATTTTAGAATAAGGTACATATTATATACAATATTTAAGCTATATTGAAACTTGATTAAAGAAAAAAAAATTAATACTTGAATGAAAAACTTCATAAATGATAATTCTGTGCCCTACACATGAACTGAAATAAATGTAGGTATCTATTTTATGTATTCTCATTGTTTATTATTTATACTATTTGATTTAAAAAATGTTTATTATTTATTTTTATTGCTTTTGTGCTCATTCCCTTATTAAACATTTTATATCTAAATATAATTTCAGAATAAGTTGTTAACATAGTTCTTTGGAAATTAAAAAAAAGCGAAACATTTAGTTTTTATTATTTTTATTTCATTATTTAATACATTCAATCAACCTATTCTATTATCTTAAAGTTATTAAAATTATTAATTTTAATACTTCAGTAATGTTTTACAACTTAACATAATATATATATTTGTGACGGATGGCGTAGTGGTTTAAGCGGTCGCCACACCGCTTACTACTACGCTAAGTGTTGTGGGTCCGATCCCCACATGGCACGACACTTTGTGTGATCCACAAATTGTTGTTCTGAGTCTGGGTGTTTTCATGTATGTTTGTACAGTCCCCCGTGACATAGCTTATGTTCCTAATGCGGTAGACATCTTTAAAAAAAAAGCTTCATAATACAGTATGCGTTTTCTGCAATTATCATCTGAATGTTTATTAGCACTCAAAAGGAGAGCTGACTAAGGGTTGTGGTGTAATTTCACATTGTTAATATCCTTCTTAGTTTTTATGAATCAACAATTAATAATTTAACGAAAGTCCCTGAGGCTGTGTTACAATAGCTGTGATTACATATTCTTAGTTTGGTATATTGTAAATTTTTTTTTGCATTGTCTGTTAGCGGATAAATAATTTGACTAAGTTACCATATAAAATATTTAATACAACAATATTTATATTTATAGAATCTATACAAAAAAATAAAATTGAAGTGTCTGTTTGTAATGTCAAAATAATAGTTTCATGCGTACATGGTTATTTGCACAGTACCAATGCCTAAAAACCAGTTTAAATATTTTTTTCCTGTCTTTGTGTTCCGGGTAAAATTCAAAACGGCTGGATCGATATTGATAATATTTTACTAATAGGTAGCTGTCTATGTAAGGAGTAGTAGGATATTTTTCTCTCAGATAACAATAAAAAAAAATTTGGCCGATCCAGGACTCGAACCTGAGGCCTCATAGATTACAGTCGCGTACGTGTCAAATTCCATGTGAGATTATTAATAATACACATGTTAAGACACCACTTGACAGAACACTATTTTTTTTAATATAGGAGGGCAAACAAACAGATGGGTCACCTAATGCTTTCACCAAGGGTCTGAGGTAACTCGAATCCCCACACTGCTCCCCTCGATTCAGGAGGGGAAGGGCACTCATTGGGCATCAACGCACTTGTGTCTCTGAGTTGCTGGTCTCCATGCCTGGCTATAGTAACTTACCATCAGGTGACCCGTCTGCTTATTTGCCCCCTACACGCTAAAAATAAATAGGAAACTGCATCTGTTGACTGCAGATCGTCACCATCAAGAGCCTGGATTAGTTAGAGCCTTTCCTTAGAAAGGAGGTTTTGCCTACTATACCAAGCTGGCTAGACGGGTTGGTATAGGGTTTGTGTCAAGTTTTCCTTCTCTTTGCATTTCTGTTGTCTTGCGTAGTTTGCTCCCTCAGTCGTCTCTTACGACACCCACGGGATGAACAGGGGTGGTATAGGACAGCGTGTTATACCAAGCGACAAATGACACAAACCCTATACCAACCCATCTGGGCTTGGTATAGGGTTTGTGCCAAATTTTCCTTCTCTTTACAGTGCTGATGTCCTGCGTAGTTTGCTCCCTTAGTCGAGTCTTACGACACCCACGGGATGAATAGGGGTGGTGACATTCCATATTCTTAATCCGTCACCACATGGACTTCTAGTATCATGACCGGAGACAATAGCTACTACCGGCGCCGCATAACCCGGCCGCAGCTCGAAGTGCTGGTACAATACATGGAGCGCTACCCCGCCCTGGCATTAGCCAGCGCCCGTTCTAGAGAGGGGCATATACAACGCAAGCGTATGTGGGAGAAGATATCGCGGACCTTGAACAGAGTAGACCAGGACCAAGCTAGGAGTGGACACAGTTGGCATCGGGTATGGTACTCCTTCTAAAGTAGGTTTTTATAATTGACCAGTAACTGCCTGGTCAGTTTATTAACAGATTCTTTGACGACCCGTTTGGTCTAATGCCTGGTGACCCAGATAGCTGATTATGGGTTTAATTCCCACCAAACGACAAATAAATGAACGACAAGCCTAGGTTTACGATGTAACTCTCCGTGTCTACTCTAGATGGCGACTATTGATCCTGTATCGCGCCATATAAGTTCTCGCGTCCACATTTCAACTTTAGGTCAGCAACTGTTAGAATTTGTGTCGTCCAAGCTTGATCACCACTTTTGGTTGAAGGATCCTCGAAAGTATACGCCCGTCTAATAGTACGGTGATTACTTTAGCCGAAGGACGCTTGCGATTCTTCTTTCTAGAAGATCCTCTAGAGTACCCAAGGGTAAATTTTTAAAATGAAATATGTGCAGGATTCCTCTGGAACTTCATCACGCGCTACCAATTAGGTTCCAAGGTCTGCTTGGGCTATCATCCTATCGATGGTGAGTGATGCAGGGGTAGAATGCGGCCGTGAGCATCATCATTCATCATCACAAAAGTTCTGACATCTTACCATGTTCATAGACCCCAATTACCACTTGGTATTAAGCCAGCATAAAAATATGTCTAATACTCCTTCTGTGGGCTCTCGAAAATACCTACACTCTTCTTTTTTCAGTACTGGTTGGACCTGAAGTTCAAGGTACGTCGAAAGTACTCCGTGATCCAGAAATGTCAAGTGGAGGGCACGCACTGTACAATACTACTGAGCCCCCTGGAAGATCGCATCGTGAAGGTACTCACCGACGATAAGGGAAACCTATTCCCCATTGGGTCTATCTATCATCAGATGCTTCAATACCCTTTGAAGGAAAGCACGGTGAGATTTAATGGGAGTTTTTAAGTCTGGACTGATTTTGTATCTTAGTAACCAAAGTTATTTTTTTTTATTTCTACCATATTCACACAACGCCATCTGGTCCCATACTAAGCAGAGCTTGTACTATGGGTACTAGACAACTGATATAAATACATATATACTTTTTTTTGTAAATACATACTTATTATAAATAGACCCAGACCAAATCAAACATTAAATGTTACATGCATGTGCATACACACCGGTGTTAAGCAATTCTTTCGTCGCCTTTCACTGAGTGAGTTTCACCGGAGCCCAAGTCAGCGGGAGGACTCCAAGGGCAGCAACACACTTGTGACTTTTGAGTTGCAAGTGTCCATGGGCGGCGGTAGTTACCATCAGGTGACCCGTCTGTTCGTTTGCCCCCTTATACCATAAAAAAAACACAAATGTTTGACTTGAGCGGGAATCGAACCCGCTACCCTTGGAATAGCAGTCCGTTACACAAACCACTACGCCATCCGGTCATGAGTAACCAAAGTACCAACAGAAATATGTCACAGCGCCCTCTTGTAATAACTAGTCGAACTATGAAGTCGTTTAATAATCCTGAATTGTACACTGAAAGTTCTTGATGATGTTGACTGCTAAACAATTTCCTCAAGTGTTTTATTGTTATCCAGCGGGTACGATCACCTACCCTGGTAAGAGATCCTATACTCATCTCAGGGGCGCATTGCATATTTCCCTTAACAATTATTATAGTTTTAATGAATACGGATTAAGAATACGGAGTGTCACCACCCCTATTTATCTCGTAGGTGTCGTAAGAGCTGACTAAGGGAGCAAACTACGCAGGACGACAGCACTGCAAAGAGAAGGAAAACTTGACACAAACCCTATACCAACCCCTCTCACAGGTTGGTATAGCAGGCCAAAACCTCCTTTCTAACAAGAGGCCGATGTCCAGCAGTGGACTATGTGATGATGAATTATTTCTAGTTCATTGATAAATCGGTTATCAGCCAATTATCCTATACTTTCTTCTGTAAGAACTCCACGTTACGTTCGGGCATCTTAAACCTTACTGACCCGCGCAATTTCTACTGCGTCTCAAAAGGAATAAATTTGCCTGCTTTTGCAACCTTTGGAACGACATTCCTTATCGCGCGTTCCGTCTCACGAAAAGTTGTAACGACACTTTTTATTGTTTTGAATTGTCACTTGTCAGTCATTCAGCGCCATCTATCGAATAGATAGGAAATCATTTCTCAAGGAGATTTTACCAATGTATAAATTGTTTTAATTAGAAACCAACTGAAAAATATGTAGGTAATAGCCGCTTTCATAGATGGCGTTGTAATTAAAATCGTGTCGAATCAGTTTTACTCGATCGTCACAACTTCGTTCCTATCGGGTGTCCCAGGACACCACACGGCTTTTTTTCATTGCTGTTCGGTTGTTATTTTTCGTTGCGTGATGTTTATTAATCCTTGAAAATTAGGCTATTCAACACTAAAATAATTTTTCTGTTCGAACCATTACTTCCTGAGATTACCGCGTTTAACCCAACAAACCAAGAAACAGTTTTATTATATTAGTACCTACTAGCTGACCCGGCAAACGTTGTATTGCAAAACAAAAAAAAATTTGGGATGGGTCACCCTTACCATTTAGGGGTATGAAAAATAGATGTTGGCCGATTCTCAGACCTACCCGATGTGCACACAAAATTTCATGAGAATCGTTCAAGCCGTTTCGGAGGAGTACGGGAACGAACATTGTGACACGAGAATTTTATATATAAGATAAAGACAATCATTTTTTTCAGAATAATAAGCTAAAACCAATAAGCGACCTAGGCAGAAAAATCGATGACGTCATAAACATTAATGACGTAACCGAAGACACACGCGAAGACTTCACGACCATAGAAAATGACCATCTACCAGAACATATTCTTCTGCCAGATTCTTCTGACGTAAAACCCACCGTCGATAGATTGAAGCACATACCCGATGTAGACCCTATACAGATATTGGCAGAAGAGAAGAAACCTATAGAAGAATTAAGAAGGGAGCTGGTGGAGTTTGAGTTGAGGAAGCAGAAGGAGCTGTTTGAGATGGAGAAACAACACAAGAGGGAAAAGCATGAGATGGAAATGTCTATATTGATGATAAAGAAACAAATTATGACGAAAGAATTAAATAAATTATAGCGTTAAGTGTTTGTGGAGTTTTTTTTACTAACGTACAACAGATTTCCGCGTGAATTAGAGTTGCCTTCAGCTAGTTCCTGGGCACCGATGCTTGTTTGCCACATCGGTGTCATATAAACGGAAACTGTAATATGTATGTGAGGCAGTTTGTTTATCTTAATGTTATATACCATTACGGTGGCAAACAACTATGGTGATGGTGTCCGTATCTCTTGCAATGTATACAGCCAGGGCCGGCAACTAAGGGCCCCGCGCGGGCTCAATAGAAATTTGCAAATACAGGCAAAAAATATTTGGAAAATTTGTATCCTCAAAGACAATATTATTGCTTTTTTCGACGCATGCCGTCAGTTGATCAAATACCAGTACTCCGGACTTACAAAACATAACCGTCTACGCATTGTATGGTAAACAAAAGTTTTGAAAAGCTTGACCAGTTAGGGGGAGCAGGGATTGCGGGGAAGATAATATTGTACCCGCGCACTGCTGATATCGATAAATTACTGCATTGCTGCAAGCGCCATGAGCACAGATGAACTTCATCCATGATCATGGCGCTTGCAACAGTGCCGAAATATCAGAAACAAATTTCCGAAAATAAACATGGTGAGTTCCCGTTTATAATAAACTAGCTGACCCGCGCAACTTCGTCTGCGTCTCTCAATAGTAATAAATTTTCTCCGTTTTCGAAACATTCTTCATTGGTGCTCCGCTCCTATTGGCTTTAGCGTGATGATATATAGCCTATAGCCTTCCTCGATAAATGGGCTATCTAACACTGAAAGAATTTTTCAAATCGGACCAGTAGTTCCTGAGATTAGCGCGTTCAAACAAACAAACAAACAAACAAACTCTTCAGCTTTATAATATTAGTATAGATTAATAACACATCAAGGTTTCATTTCGTTTATTGTTTGTTATTGGATTTATCAACAATAAAGAGCTGATAATCCTCAAACGGGTATAAAGAAACCCTGAGGATTGCATTGCTCATGTGCCCCGATAGTTCATTTATTCAGAAACAATCGTATAATTGTGTTTGAATGTATAGCAATTCGCATTAACACAGATATGGATACGGTTATATATACTCGTAGATATGGTTAATCTGGTCCTGCATACAGCCAAGATCAAGCAGCATTAAATCAGGTCAAGTCAGAAGATCCTGCCGGTCCATAATTTAGACTTTGTCCATTTTTTTATTTCCTTGTCGACAGTTGCTTGAGAACCTAACTGTGCTAGGGGTTGATGCGCTATTGGTTTTTGTCTTTTTTATGGTTCAGGGGTCACATGGATAGCTGTAGTGACTTATCATCAGGGTAAGGAACTTCCGCCGTCCATGAACACCTGACGTTCAAGGGTCACACGTGCGTTTTCGATAACGACCATTTAAACCTTATTTTTTTCGTAAGTAGGTCAATTATGGTGAGGTAAGTTTATCAGTGTCACCACCCCTATTCATCCCGTGGGTGTTTGCGATTAAGGGAGCAAACTACGCAGGCCCACAACATTGCGAAGAGAAGGAAAGCTTAAAACAAACTCTATACCAACCCGTCTCGCCAGCGTGGTATAGTAGACCAAAATCTCCTTTCTAAGGAGAGGCCTATGTTTAAAGAAAAACCATGATCCATTCTTCGGCACATGTTGGCACGACCGGAGTGGCCTCACAGAAAACCGATGGTAAGCCATAATGGTCTCCCTCTTTTTTTTCGTCACAATTCTCGGGGGCACGTAAACGGTCTCTTCGAGTGATTTTTAATCTATACAAATAAATAAAATTAAAGAGTCTGTAATGTCAAATAATAGGTTTTTTCATGCTCACAGTTATTTGCACGATATCTATGCCGAAAAACCAGTTTAAATATTTTTTGTCTGTCTGTCTTTCTCTGTCTGTCTTTCTCTGTCTGTCTGGTTGTTCCGGGTTCGGTCCAGCCGTTTTGAAGATCACCCGGACCAAACAGCCAGACAAAAAATACTTAAAAAAGGGTTTTTAGACATAGGTATTGGAAATAACCGTGTTAGCATGAAAAACCCTGCTATTTTAACATTACAAACAGAATTCAATTTTATTTATTTGTATTGATATCTACTTTGTGTCAATGTCAAGAATGTCATTTAACGCTATAATAATAAGAAAATTATTCGGCCATTTTAACATTATCGTTGAGACGTGAGCTATATAAGCAGCACGTAGGCGCCATGTCGTCATTGGGCCCCTTGTTTAACGACATGACGGCGCCAAGGAGTTCAAGGTTACGATTGGGGGTTGGACATATGGTGAAATAACTCTCCGATTGCTGTAGTTCGTATGTTATCAAAAGTTTAGTGATGGGGTCAGAACGAGGGTCAAAATAATCTTAGATCGAGATTGAATAATATCATCATCAACAGCCTTTAACAGTCCACTGCTGGACATATGCCTTTCCTTAGAAAGGAGGTTTTGGCCTACTATACCACGCTGGCCAGACGGGTTGGTATAGGGTTTGTTTCAAGTTTTCCTTCTCTTTTGAATAATATAGCAAATCGTAATGAAATATAACTGTTTGTTAACTAAGAAAATTTTATTACGAATGCGTAAATATTATTAGTTTAATATTTGATCTATTATAATAATGATTAACAGGAATTTTAAAATCCTAATAATATCATTGCAGAATATTTATTTAATTTACACTATCATTCATTCTTAGTTTTAAACAACGGTAACACGGATGTCAGATTTAAATTTAATGCTGTCTTAATGAACACCAAATTTAGTTCGACTTGACAACAGAATAAAATTTTGAAGATCGCCTCACTGAAATAAGAGAATTTTAGAGAAGTTTTAGTTTAGTTGTGTCAACAACAGATTTAGCACCAATAATAATTACCTGATCTGTCTGATCCCAAACTAGGCAGAGCCTGTACTATGGTAACCAGACCGCTGATAAACATACTTATTTCTAAATACATACATATTATACATAAATTACACCCAGACATAGAACAAACGATCGTAATCATCACACAAATATTTGTTCTGGGTGGGAATCGAACCCATGACCTCCGGTTTAGCAGTCAGGGGCACTAACCACTAGACCAACAGGAATGTCAAATATCTCTATTAATAAAAAATATTAGTTGAAATGGCACACATTTAATCGACTTACACATTTAGAACTTTATCAAATTGATCACGAAATTTAAAAAATGTAATTAACAGTGCAATAAGAACTATTATTGATACCACACCAAAAATGATGCAAAAACGACGCCTTGTGATTGTTCGTCTGTCTTCCAGAGCTACAGCTTCTCTAAGGAGCGTTTCTCCTTCGACATCCTGGTGATCTGACTCATCCTGGATTATGGTTATTTCGGTATGATGGTCAAGACCTTCGGGTGTGTGAACCTGCAGAAGAAAGAAAAAGGTTTGGTTTATTTAGCGGTATTGCACATTTATTGCAACAAGTCAAACAAAACGGAACAGAGTGGCTTCTTAAACAGGACTATGCTAATACTGAGCTATTGCTAACGAACTGACAGAATACAGACATACACTGTTTGAGTTTTCTTACGTGATGACACACACACACACGCATACACACACGAATACACACGCACACACACACACACACACGCTCGCGCTCGCTCACTCGCTATACAAAAGCAACTTAATTACCTATATTAACGATCGAACACTGCTTCTTATGAAACAGGTTATACCTTATGAGTATAAGCAGCAGGGCTCAGAATACAGTAAACAAAGTAGTTTTACAAACTAACAAAACATATATTTTAAGACTATAACACTTTGTATCTACTTCTACGTTGTACTTTATGCAAAAAACTTATTATTATTGCTAAGAGAAGGAAAACTTGACACAAACCCCTTTTCTTAACGTGTGTAAACCCTAAAGGGCAGTCCGGTCAACCCACCAGGGTTTGCGACGGGGAGGTGTGTGGGAATCGAACCGACTAAAACACCTTGATGTGCCACTCCGCGCCTGAGATACACGCACATGCAGACATCGCTCCTCGCAGTTGGACACTTTAGCGGATGGAGGAGAAAAACCCGTCCCGTCCCCCCGCGACCACACTCAAGGCAGCATGAGGTGCAGGTAAGCGCGCTTACAGCGCTCGGTTCACCGGCACTCAGGGAAACGTCCGGACGCCAAGCTAGCAACTCCCTGAGGCGGTCTGCCATGTGGTCGAGGGCTAGGGCCAGCACTCGAGCCGGTATCACCCTTAGCTCCGAATCCCGGACGGGCGGAACATCAACAACAGCCGTCGAGCCGCATAGTAGGCGCTAGTCAGTAGTCTGCTCCTTTACCTCCTACACACTTAAACAAATTATAATATCAGTCCACTTACCGAATCACCTCCATTTTGTGAAGGGGTCGTATGAACAGCCCCGTTTTGTGGTGATATGACGTCAATAATGGCGCTTGGTGAACAACTTCCATCTAATAAAGTCACTGGAACTGTATTGGTTTGTGGTGACTTCAGAGTAAAGGTATTTGATGAAGAACTTATTGGAACAACGATGCTTTGTGTTGAGCTCACTGGAACGGTGCTACTTTCTGATGAATTGACTGGAACAGTGGTACTTGGCTGTGATTTCAACGGGACATAGCTATTTTCGGATAAGTTCTTTGGAACAATGGCACTTGGTGACGAGCTGACTAGAACAGAAATGTTCTTCAAGGAGTTCTTGGGAACATTGGTACTTGGCGACGAATTCACCGAAACATATTTATTAAGTAACAAGTCCTTTGTAGTAATGACACTTGGCGATGAGCTCGCGGAATAATAGTTTGTTACTAATTGATTCTTTGGAGTAACGTCACTTGGCGACGAGCTTTTTGGAACAGTATTACTCTGCTGCGAGCTTTTTAAAATACTGTTTCGAGGTGGTGAGTTCACTGGAACAGCACTACTTGGTAACCAGTTGCTTCGAGTATTATCACTTGGTAGTAAGCTTTTTAGAACATTACCTTTTAGTGGCGAGATTTCTTGAATAGTGGCACTTGGTTTCCAGACTTCTGGAACATTATTAATTGGTGGCAAGTTCTTTTTTGTATTGTCCCTTATTTCTGAAACAGCTTCATTTGGTTTTGAGATTTCCTTAGTAGTCTCACTTGGCTGTGAGATTTCTGGAGTAACAGTTGATGGCAAGCTTTCTGGAAAGTAGTCATTTGGTTTTGAGATTTCTTTGGCAGTGTTACTTGATGGTGAACTCTCTAGAACATTGTCGCTTGGTTTTAAGATTTCTTCAACAGTATGACTTGGCGGCAAGCTTTCTGCTACATTGTCACTTGGTTTTAAGATTTCTTCAACAGTGTCACTTTTCGCCGAGATTTCTGGAACACTCGGTGGCGAACTTTCTGGAACATTGTCGCTTGGTTTTGAGATTTCTTCAACGGTGTCACTTGGCGCCGAGATTTCTGGCAAAACAATTGGTGGAGAGCTTACTGGAACATTGTCCCTTAGTTTTGAGATTTCTTTAACAGTGTCACTTGGCGGCAAGATCTCTGCAGTAGCACTCGATGGCGAGCTTTCTGGTATATCGTCACTTGGTTTTGAGATTTCTGGAACTGTGGTATTCGGTGGTGAGCTCTCAGGAACGGAGATACTTTGCATAGAAGTCGCTGGAACATTCTTGCTTTCTTTATTTTGTGACTTCTCTGGAGCACTATGCTTTCTAGATATAGGCTTGGCGTCCGGTGGTGGTGGGGCGAACTCTACGTAGAAAGGTTGTTCAGGAATACTTACTACTACCCAGTAGGAGCTGGTGAGTTCTCCTAAATCTAGACTCTTCATGGAATGGGAACCTATAATTGGACCGTGGAAGTCGACGATTCCTGAAGGATCAAGGGTGAAGTGGAGAGTGGAGTCATTACTGGTGTAAATTTTGCTAACCCAAAATCCTGGTAGACTACCTGAAGTAACTGTGCAAGGTAGGGTGTCTGGGTTACGGCTGGTAAAACCCACGTTAACGTAAAACCCCACAGAGAAGCTTAAATGCGCCATCTTAGGCCCGAAGCGTAGGTAGACCTGAAAGGAAACAGATGACATTAAAATCTCATTATAGAATCCTCGGCGTGAAAAGGCACATTCTGAAGAGAGAAACGTGGAAGAGACTAATTTCACAGATAGCGTAGTAGTTGAAGTGGTCACCACGGAGCTTCCTAAAACACTGAGGGTTGTTGTTCGATCCCCACATGGGACAACAATTTGTGTGTTCGACAAAGTATTTTCCTGATTTTGGGTGTTCTTTGTGTCCGTTTCATGTATGTTTGTAAAGTTCCCCGCTACACAGGATATATTCCTAGTTCGGAAGTATTATTTTTTTTAATATAAAGGTGCGCGCTGTATGTCAGGATCATGGCAATAGCGTTCTGTCGTCTCTGCCTACCCAGGAGTGAGGGCATAAGGCGTGAGTGTATGCACATATTTAGGATCTTACTTTTAAATAATTGCTGAGTTTGTGGCTGTCGGATGTGAAGATGGCTTCTCACGGGTAGCAAACCAAACTTCAAAAAATATTAAGTGTTCAAGCGCCTATCAAAATACTACTGGCAGCACATGAAAGGAGCGAGTGTTGTTGGATCTTGATAGGCTTCTTATATTTTTAAAAACTGTATGTCATTTTTTTATTACACGTTCACTTCTGTCATTAGAAACAAGTCCAGTTGTTTAATTTTCGTAATTATCCCAAATCTTCCCCCAAACATGGTCCATTATCGAGCTGGATGCTGGATAAATCGTTTTTATTAAGAATTAAAAGGAAGATTATTAAAATACAAATTAACAATTGGTGAACC